>CM052809.1:85879858-86095940 GCA_028533885.1 Nasua narica | reverse complement strand
GTTGTTACAAAAGTTGGATATTCATCCTTTCTGATGGAGGCATAATATTCCATTGTATAGATGTACCACATCTTCCTTATCCACTCATCTGGTGAAGGGCATTTGGTTCTTTCCACAGTTTGGCGACTGTGGCCATTGCGGCTATGAACATTGGGGTACATGTGGCCCTTCTTTGTACTGCATCTGCTTCTTTGGGGTAAACCCCGAGTAGTGCAATTGCAGGGTCGTAGGGTAGCTGTATATTTAAATCTGCCTGTTTTAACTCAGCGTTTGCTTCTGCCTCTCAGTGGGTGTGAGCTGCGTGCAACATCTCACCCGCACTTCGGGGCAGCCGTTGTCACTCTGCTCTCTCCTTCCACTCACGGGATCAAATGCGTTCTTTCCCAAGTCCCTTCTCCCGCCCCACGCTGTGCCACAAATATCCCCCACATGGATTTTTTTTAGGTTCCCTTCTCCTCTCTAGGTGTAATTTCCTGGTACAAGCAGAGATAAGAAGTGTCTGCTTGAGCCAAAATGCTGGCAGTGACTGGGGCCTCCTTTCCTCAGATGAACTTTGAAATTCTTTCCAACGGAAGGATGCTAAGCTTCAGCTTAACACGGACTCTGGGTATTGCCTTTGCAGATCCCAAAGGAATAAGGGGACACGGACAGGTTCCTTCTGTCCTGTTTCCGTGTCTGTCATGAATGTAGTGACAGTGTTCTAACTGTTGGCTTCCGACTCATGGTCAGAAGAGAAATCATCTGGAAGTAACTTTTTTTTCCCTGTTCTTCATTAGAATGTCTAAACAGCTTTATCAAGACATAATTCAGATACTTTGTAATTTATCCACTTAAAGCAAGCAATTTAATGGTTTTTAATATATTCACAGATATGTGCAACCATCGCGGGAGTCACTGTATGCTGTTTTCATCAGCTCAAAATGAAATTCCACATCCTTTAACTATCACCTTGTCCACTATCCCCCTTCTCTGCCCCACCTCCAGCCTGAAGCACCCACTAATCCACTTTTTGTCTCTCTAGATATCCCCATTCTGGGTTTCTGTATGAACTGAGTCATATAATACGTGATATTTTCTGCATGTTTTAAGATGCCTTCTCTCTGGGAGCATACATGTACATGTACGCTGTACTTCATCACATTTTATGGCTGAATAATAGTCCGTTGCACGGACATACCCTATTTTGTTTATCCTTTTGTCTATGCTGGACCCTTGGATCGTTTCCATTTTTTGGCTATTATGAATGCTGCTGTGATCATTTGTGTACATGTGTGGACCTGTCTTCATTTCTCTTTAGAAATAACTTTTGAGAACTTCGTTGAATAAATTTTCCCTCTAATACTATGGTAATAACCATGATCATAGCAAAAAAACATACACCGTGTTGTTAGTCGGTACCAGGAACTATGCTGCGTTTACTTCATTGAATCCTCACCCAACTGGCCTGAGATAGGTATTAGTATTGCCCTTAGTTTACAGAAGAGGAATCGGAGGCTTACAGAACCTGCATAACATAAGAGGAAAGAGAAACTCCTAGCTACTATTCTTGTTCGGATCTCTCTTCTTAAGAGAACTGAACATGAAAGATACAGTTAGACTGAGCCTGAAAATTTTTTCTTCCAAAGGGCCATATTTCTGGTGACACTAGGCTCCCCCCTCCAACTTTATGTTCATTCTTCCAGAAAGAAGTGAAATTCACCTTTATAGTTTTGCATCCCAAACCACCATCCCAAATCAGTCCTCTAATGACTTCAACATAGAAAAATAATGCTGCAAAGATCACATAAACATACCCATTAGTAGACAAAGATTTGACATTTGTCCCATGATCCTGATAGAACAAAGGTCCCCGTGGTCCAGTTTCTACACAGAGTTATGAGTAAAGAAGCAGTTAGGCCACCACAGATGGTCAAAAAGGAATTTCAACATTTACTTGAATCTCTTAAATGACACTCGTCTGGAGGCAGACTTTTCAGACAACCCTTCCTTCTGATCTCCGTGTGTCATGTGCTCACCTCACGGCTGTCTGCACGAGCCTACTTGCTAACACGCCCCCATCCCTCAATCAATCCTGCCGTTTTACCACCTCTCAGGTCTTGTCTCTTTACCCATTTTCCAGATTATACATCACAAAACAGCCAGGAACTAGACTGGTCAAGACAAGACTCTCCTTTTGGAGGGGTGGGGGTCTGGGGAAGCAGTAGGGTAGGGTGGGGCAGAGAAAGATAGGGGTGGGGAGGAGAAGGAGGGAACTGTTACATATAATTACATTTTCTTTTTATAATACGTGCATTTTTTTCACTTTGTTTTTTCATCAGTTCAAGGAGTCCCACCTAGATCACTTGACCAACAGTTTCCCAAAGCAAACAGATACATAAAATGCACTGGGCATATGAACAGCAGAAGAGTAGAATGGATAACTTCTCTAGCTTTGACTAGAATGCAAATGGCTGGCATTACGTAAATAGCAGATCCTCATTATTTGCAAACTCCATCTTTGCAAATTCGCTTACTTGCTAACATTCATTTATAACCCCCAAATCAATACTCACAGTGCTTTTGCAGTCATTTGTGGACATATGCAGAGTTAAAACATTTGAGTTGTCTGATAAACAGGTTCCCAGCCGAGGTCAGACAAGGTGATGCTCTGCCTTCTTGTGTCAGGTGTCACACAGAGATGGCCCGGTGGGGGGGGGGGCAAGGGGAGGGACAGCTTGGGAGCCAGGCAGTGTGGTGCAAGAAGGTGCAGCTCTCAGGCTGGTTGAATAGGGTTTAATTCCAACTCTGCCACCGGTTAGTGGGGTGGCCTCAGGCAAGCCTTTTAACAATTCTGAACCTTGTTTTTTATTTCATAAAATAGAGAAAACAGAATCCATCAGAATGAGTTGTTTTTATAATTTAAAACGATAATCATGTGAAGGGTGTGTGTGTGTACATATTTCCCCTAGGAAATATGACTCAGTATTCACTAATTCAGTGTTCGAGGTGACTTTATAGATTCTAACTACTATGAATAATGAGAATCCAACACATATTGGTTTCATGGCCCTTGGGTGACTTGGATCATGGGAAGGACTCTACACCCATTCTTGGAAACTAGCAGAGGGCTGGGTATTCTGCTCAGGACTCCTCTCCCAGGACTCATCAAACTTAGATTTCTGTCTGTTTATCAAAGCCTCACAAAAATGTAGACACAAGAGACCTAAGACTTTAAAGATCATCTATCTCTCTTCTTTTTTTCCCCCCATGATGAACTCTTTCTTTCAATGAAATCTGACATGAAAATCTCAATATATAAATCAGATCAAAGGAAAGCCATGTCCTCCAAAGAAGGGACACAGGGAAACCTGGAGTCCTGACAGCGAGAATGTTCCTCACGTCCTTTCTCTCTACCCTACTCCTGTCAGGGCTGGTGGGCCATATCAAGAGAATCAAAGAATGTGAAAGCCATTGATTCTGCCCAACATCCCCACAGTTTGTGTGAGTACATTCAGACTTTGAGACGTAAATTTCCCAACAGTGCGGATCAACAAAATCCTAAATAGGAAAGCCCTCCAAGTTCTGTAAAATATTACAATTCCTCCAGAGTTGTCTACTTGAGATTCTGAACAGTCAATCAAGACTTTCCTCTAATTTATCTTCTTTATCCCCAACATACATGGCATCTAGAACATAGTGAGGAAGGATTTTTCTTAATTAACAAGGAGGATATCATAAATATTAGCTGATTTCAATTCTAAAGTGGGATATATTCAATATCTATATAAATTCTGGCTACTTATGATCCAATTAGACAATATCAGGGAGGAAGTTTGGATTTAAACCCATAGGGCTTTATGAAAAATACAGAAAACTGTAAAGCCATGATTATAAAAACATCCCGTTCTCCTCTTGTTTAGAACACTTTAAATTTTATATATATATACACTTTAAATTATATATATATAATTTAAAGCTGGGAACTATCTACCTACCTACCAACCTATCTGATTTTTTTTCACTGAGTTTGTTTTAAAGTTTGGGAAATCAATATCCAGAGAGGTCAAGTGTCTTATTCAAAGTCCCACAACCAGTGGGAGCTAGACCTCAACCTGAAGTCTTATCTCTTAGTTCACTGCCTTCTCCACTTTTAACGCTATGGTCTTAAGTCATACAGGGAAGGGGAAGGGCACCTGACTTGACTCATGAAACAGAGCTGTACTGCTCAGCAAAAAGGGAAAAATCCTTTGTTCACCTCATCCTCTTTCCAGTTTGAACCAATCTTGGCCTCTACTACTTGGTGGGAAGTCAGATCCCAAAAGAAAACAGAATTTTAAAAAGTCAGTTCCTTTTTGGCCTTTGAGTTTTGAAGGGACCAGGCTCTGGAGACTGAAGGGTAATTTAAGGGATTTTCAAGCATACCTGACTATACAGATTTTCATATCACCGCTCACTTTAGAACCAAATGCTTACATTAATGGTACTATATTGCACTTCCCTCTAAGAATAGTTCCACTTAGAAGAGCCAATAGGCTCTGAAATCATCTTGAGAGAAGAGGGGAGCTGGCTCTTAAAAAAAACAAAACAAAACACCACCAACCAGTTCAGAACGTAATTGCCTCTGTCTTTAGGGAGCACCTCTCACCGCCCTACTCTCTGCCCAGGGCCCTGTCTTCTACCTGCAGACACAACTCTGGCCTCTCCTCTGAGGATGGGGAAAGGAGTGAGAGTAGTCCTTCTAGAAACAGCCCATTTGCTGGGTCTTCCTCCCTGGCCTCAGGGGGCTGCCTTCCACCATTCTCTTTCTCAGCATTGGCCACACGTCCCCATGGCCTTCTCAGACCTGTGCTCCAGTTAGGTAGAAAAGTCAACCAGAAAGGGACAAGCAGACTCTACTTTCATCAGAAATACAGGTAAACACAAGAAGGGACTTCCTGGAAAAAGGACTTCTGCATACTGGCAGGTGACGTCCAGCCAGACTCCCAAATACACACACACACACAGCATTGGTATAGGATGCACACTAACAGGAAGGTTATGGGGCTGGAGGGAGGTTTAAAATTGAATTTGAAGCATCTCTCTTCTTAAAAATCTTAGCCACCTTTCTTGGCAAGGCTCCACCTCCCGTATTCTTCCCTGGACTCTCTCCTTTGCTTCTCTCTCTTGAAAGAGGCCTCTGGAAACCTGATCTTCACCCCACTTCCTCCCATTCTATCAGGCAGGACAATGTAACTCTGCCAAACCCCCTGCTCCAGGTAGAAGTCCTACTTTGGCCACGCACCCAGACCTCTCAGCAGGCCCCTGCTCGGGGTCTCACGCAATCCTCACTCTCAGGGCACAGATTAACTTCTACAGTAACTTCTACGCCACTTCTTTAAGAGCCAAAGTGCTAGGGTTGATTTTCGGTTCAAGCAACCATAAAATCTCCCCCTAAGCGACAAACGTCACCTTACTCTGGCCTAGTGACCCCGTGACCAAGCACCAAGAGCGATGTCAAACATTGTGGATACCAGATGCCAGCCATGATTCTAAGTACTTTTCACTCAAACTCATTCACTCCTCGTGGGCCTTATGAGGTAGGTGCTAGCTGCCTTAACAGGGAGGGAAACTGAGGCTCAGAGAGGTCATGTAACTTGCCCAAGATTATAGGCCTGAGGCTTTCTCTCCGAGCTTGTCTTCCTGACTCTTCTGCTATGCTCTTCGGCTAACAGATTCCACGGTCCTCAGTATGGCTGCAGAACTGACCTTCCTGGGACACCGAAGACCCAGAACTTCCAGGTAAGTGAAGGGGAGGTAATGAGGCCACATATGCTGTGCATACCACTGCCTAGTTATTGCGAGAGAGCTTTTTCAGCCCCAGAGAATGTGGCATTCCATGCTAACCAATCATTTTAAGTTCCTGCAATAAATGAAAAAATAAACACACAGCTGAGGATATAATTCAGCTAACCTCGCTCCCAAATGAGGCTGATTCCAGATAGAAAGCAGATTTTCATATTTACTGTATGTGACAGCAGTAGGAATTAAATGAATCATCTGTCTATCTCTATCGCCCTGTCCCTCCTGCGCTGTATGTATCTATCCCCGGGGTTGTCTGTCTTCCCATTGCAGGAAGACAGATCAGTGTAGTTTCAATTATTAATTCCGTGTTTGGATCACAGTAACGCCAGTTCCAGTTCAGTGACCTGCGGTTCCTATTGATTCAAGCAATGAATTATCTACAGTGCAATGTATTATTAACTTTATTTTGTCTCTTATTCCTTCCGCATTCATGCATCAAAATAATAAAGCACCATTCATGGGCTAAAAGGACCCGCTTCCCTTCTCACATTTCCCACAAGGCAAAGCCAAGGCATACCAGGGAGGTAATTACACAGAGCTGGGGCTGGGGGCTGGATATTTATTTTGCCTATGAATTATTTATCTCCGCTGTGAATTTCGGGGCGGGGGTGGAATGGGGATCTTGAGTGGTGGCAGGGATCTGAATGGGGAACAAGGGGCCCAGGAGGAAAGTTAATGAAGATAAGTGAAGATTGGAACCTTGGAAATGCAAGAGAAATAAAATAACCTCAACTCAAAAGGTCAAGTTTTAGGAGTCTCTCTGCCCTTTGTGATGCTGGCAGGAGGACGGGTGTGGGTGTGTGATGGTGGTCCAGTGAAGGGAAGGGGGCAAGAGCAGAGTGCGTCACCAGTGTTTCTTGTAAGGCCTTTCATACTTCTCTGCTCTGGGTGCCCCCACGGTAAGACCTGCGGAGCTAGGTCATATCCTAGTGAGACATGGAATTGCGGATGTATGGCTGAAATAGGTTTGTTTTGGCTTCCTATCATCGCCTTCATCTTTGGATAAAGAAGAGACACACTGAATTACCTGTTGAGGCTTTGCCTTTCCCTGCCTCCAATCTGGTCTGGCTGTTCATCGTCAGGATGCCCTACCTTTCCCAGGGCCAAATGCAGACCCACGCTGGGCCAGTGACATTCTCTCCCCATCAAATGGTATTTGAATTACAGGCAAAGGAACCAAAAAACCCTGAATGTGGTTGGCACTCATTAGCACTGGGGCCTGGGTAGGACTATCAAGCAATCACTGCTCTCATGACCCTCTGCAGACCATCAGTACCTGTCTCGTAAGTCCTGTTCTGCAAGGTCTCTTTGATTTGAGACGCCCCACTGTGAATGGTTGCAGAAATTCCATTTTGTTTGGATTTGGTTGTGTTTTGTTACTCTCAACCAGAGAACTCAGCTGTCCGGGGACTTGGCTGTATCTGGAATGTCACCGAGCCCTGAGCACTGGGACAGGTGGAGAGGGAAGTGACAGATATCTTGTCTACGCCGCCAGCCCCAACCAAGCAGCAGTCACAAACACGGAGAGAGCAGGGCAGCAGGGAAAGTGAAAGCATTCCTCTGTTCACTTTCTCCCATTTCTATTTCCAACTGAACCCAACCTCCCAGCCTCCAGGATTCCTCTGGGAGAGACTCCCAACATCAGAGAGCCTGAAGAGACACCCCATCTAGCTACCCCACCCAAAGGGAAGACCTCAGCAGGGGGTGCCTGGGGTCAAGCCTCCATATGGGCCAAACCCAGCGAGAAAGGAGAGGCACTCAGAGACCTCCCAGCTTGAAAGGGAAGAGGCGCAAGCTAAATGTGTAAATGCTTCCCTGTGTAGACAATCGGAGGATTACCTGGGTCTCATTTGTAATTCTTTTCAACTCAAAGGCTTTGAGGGAGGATGCCTGCCTCGCCTAAGGCCGCTCCCCTGCTCCCTGTTGGTTTGTGACTCACAGTGCAGGGGGGGTGGGGGGGTTGGGGGGGGCGCATCCTGGTCTGAGGGAGGTGTCAGGACCCTGGCACTGCAGTTTCTACTTGCCGGCATCACTCCTCTGACTCAGATGCCAGAGACTTGGCCTTCCTTTCCTCTCTTTTTTTCCCCCTTCTCCCAGCCTGCCCCCATCGGTAGAGCAGGGAGCCGAACATGTCCCACAGGTAGAGTCTGATTCTACAGTCAGCCCAGCCCCTGACAACAAGTAGAGAGTGGCCAGTGATGCTGGAGAAGCGAGTTCTTTCTCTTTCCCGTACTTGACCAAATAAGGTGAAGAGGAGCCGAAAACCACTGTGATTAGATTATATGGCAGAGGGTCAAAGATTAAAAATCCGCTGCCTCTCATTATTAGAAGAAGGATGACAGATTCAGACCAGAGCACAAAAGAAAATACATTATTTCAAAACAGGATATGAAACCCAGTCCCAGGCGATTAGTCTCTGTTAAGTAAATTTACTATCTAATCTTTTAACTGTCTCCCGAAATTGCCGGTCCAAAGTTCCCTCCCTCCTCAGTTGGAAGCTCAGCCTTGGGCGGCGCTGTCATCTGCTTTGACTCCATCAGCACGCTAATGGAACCAGGACTCATCTGGGGGGGGGGGGGGCATGGCAGGAGCGGAGGGGGCTGGAAGCAAAATGCCCCTCATAATAAAAACAGGATGCGAGCCCCACAGACCAGTCCCCGTGGAGGAAGGACAGGGATGCTGGGCAGGGGAAACTGTCCGGGCTTTGGTTTCAAAGCCAGGCCCATCATCCTGGAGGCGGTCTTGAACATCCCTTTGGACTCATCCTGGGGAAACTAGACTTGGCTTTTTCCACTTAGCCCCAAGAGGCCCTCATGCCAAGGAATCCCATGCTCCCAGATTGTTCTCAAACCAGACCGACCTTCAGAGCTTTGATTTTAAATGAATGCTGCGTTGCAGGCCAAATACCACAGGCCTGTTTGGGGGCCCGGGGAGGACAAGATGTGCACTTGGAGGCTAGACAGGCTCGCAGGGCCATCCAAGCAATGAGAAAACAAAGAGAAAACAGGACACAGCGCGCGAGAGGGCCTGCTTCTCAGTCTCTTTCTTGGCTTGGGGGTCGCTGCGAACATGGAGCATGTCAGTCAGAGAGGTAGAGAGCCTTAAACCAAAAGCGACTCCTTCCCTTTTCTATTTACCAAAAGGAACTCTCTCTTTCTCTCTCCTTTTCTATGCTTCACTATTTTCTCATCATCTGTTTAGTCTAAGAGGCTGAGCTACTGCACAAAGAAAGTTCTCTCCAAGAATGAGTTTTCCAGAAAAAAGCTCTCAGACAAGGGCGGTATGTGCAGCACTCTGCGCAGCCTGGAGAATGGGGCATGTGTTTAACCGGAGGGGGCTGGGGCAGAGCTGGACTCCCCGAAGGATTCTCAAGGTGCTCTGTTTGTGTGATTTATCCCTTCTGGAAAATCCAAACATACAAATGTGCCTGCCATAAAAGCAAGGGCAGACGCGGGACTCAAGTCCCACACAAAGCAAACTGCATACCACTCCCCTTCCCTGGGGGCTTTCTCAATTTTAACCTTTGTAGGTTTCAACCAAAACTCATCAAAGGAAGCGCATGGATTGCTGCTGGGGATCAGTGGGTGTCATTTCTCTCTCTCTCTCTCTCTCTCTCTCTCTCTCCTTAGCCCGCAGGACCTGGGCAAAAATGGCCTGCTCTCAGCCCCTGGGATTTCAGAACCTGACATCACATCTTGCTCATCAGACCACACAAATTTGAGGCCCCCTGCTTTTAGAGAATGGGACACAACCCTTGGAAGATGCAAACCCCAAACTCTTTTTATCTAGTAACCGTTTGTTCACGGGAGGTTTGATTCACATTCTCGAAGAGGTAGACCAGTTCTGCCTGCCCTTCACATTCCAGCCCACACGCCCCTTCTCTCTGCCTAAAATGTACTACGGAGCGATGCCCAAGTTTGAGCCTCGTGGAAAAACTGAAGGCGATGGCAGACAGAGTTAAAAACGCGTCCTCCCTTGAACATCAGCGGTCCCAGGGGAAGAAGGCCACTTCCTCGGCTGGGAGCTGTGCTCAGGGCTTGAAATGCACGAGTTTGTGTAAGCTTCAAAACCGTGAAGTCAATGCTACTTCCATCCCAGTGTTATACTGAGGCAAAGCTCAGAGAGCGTCAGTCCCTAACAAAGGTCACCCAGCTTGGGAAGCAGCCGAGAGAGAATTAGGACCCAAGCCTTTCTCCATAGTTGAAGATCCTGTCTTTCCACAATGACTTGGGTAATATGGCAAGGCTTCAAGAAGGTCCCATGCCCTTTGATCCAGTGCTTACCAGGGTATGGATTTCATCTACGGAGATAATGGTGAAGGCAGACAAAGATATAGGTTCAGTAACACTATTGATAGCAGAAATTTGGGAGAAAAAATATGACATTGGCCAAATAAAATATCATATCCATCCATATAAGAGAATACTATGTAGTCATTAAATGACTAGGATAGGATAGTTTTCTAATGACATGGGAATATTTACAATGTAATGTTAAGTGAAAAAAACTAACGTGAAACCAAATGTCCACAGATAGATGAATGGATACATCCATTCTGGGATAGCTTGCAATGGGATACAGTCACTCCACGGAAGAGAATGAGTTCTGTACACATACTGACTGAGGAGGATTTCTTCTTTTTGCTCTAATTAGTATTTTCCCCTCAAAATATACTCTTTTTTTTTTAAATAAGAAAAGAAGTATTAAAAACAATTTTCAACCCTCAGGCGAGAACACTGGTTTTAGAAACTGTCTCAGTAAAATGGTTTTGCCATCATATATGTGATGATGATATTACACATGAACAAGTTGCTTTCGTTTATCAACATTCGTGCAGTCTGACTCATACATTGGTTTATTCATCCGTGTGTGCCTGGCCAGCTGTGGGGGGCATGCTAACAGGGACCTCACCGCATGACAGGTCGGATTGGGGTGATGGGGAGATCCGAAGGAGGTTGGAGTCAGATCTGAATAGAGGCAGTGGAGAAGACCAAAAACTGATAAGGCCTGGAAGCATTGAGGGAAGAGGCGGGAGGATTCTTCCCCCTCATAAACAACTCTGCCAGTGCCTAGGGTGGGGGTTCCAGACCAAGCCCCTCCCCCATGCCCATCCAAATAAAATAGAGCCTCAGGTGACAGGGCGAGCAGAGCCAAGAGCAGACCGAGTCAGCTGGCACCGTGCCCAGCCAACACTGCCTGATTTTAATTATTGCAGATGCGGTTGAAAGGTTACCTGCTGTCCTGGGGCACTGCCGCCCCTGCCCCGCCCCCCCATCACTACGATAACCATACATCTTCATTTCTTCGCTGGTCAATAACTCTATGCCTGGCTTCTAAAGATACATCAGCTGCTCTCATAGTCCTCTGATAAATGGTTTGAATCAAGAAGCATGATTCCTAGAGCCCCGGGTTACTCTTTCAAAGGCATCGGGTTTCGCAAGAAGCTTCCCGGACCCTGGACACCCAGGGGCACGGAAGCTGGAGATGAGACTGGAGTGTCTCCAACTCTCACGTGATGGCTGCCAGGCCATGAACTGTCCACCACTGGGCCCTGAAGACGTAAATACAGACGCAGAAAGCAAGTAATCCAGAAACTTTTATAGCACTTTGACATCGCCGCACCCTAGTATGTGATTCATCACCTACACACATTCCTTCTACGACCACTGTGCAGTGCTGAAATTATTTCCCAGTTTTCTGATTGTGTTTTCTGGTTATATTTTCTGAAGTGTCATTCTATGCCTGTTTCATCTAAAAATTAAATATGTGGGCCTCTATTTTCTATGTCTTTGTATGTCATTTTTCTAATTGGTCATTTTTATTATGTTTTACAAATATATTCATCCATATCTTAGAGATTTTTTTTTAAAAAAAGGGGAAAAAATCCACCTCCACAGATAGTTTCAGAAGAAACTAAGTAGGTTTGAACTGAGTCTTCTCAGCTTTTTTTTTTTTTTTTAAATTTATGGAGATAATCAAGAATTAAATAGAGAGGTGCCTGGGTGGCTCAGTCGGTTAAGTGTCTGCCTTCGGCTCAGGTCATGATCACAGGGTCCTGGGATGGAGCCCTGCATTGGGCTCTCTGCTCAGAGGGGAGCCTGCTTCTGCCTCTCTCCCGACTTTGTGCACACACTCTCTCCGCCCCCCGCCCCCCCCACCCCCCCCACCCCCGCTGTGAAAGAAAGAAGGAATTGAATGGAGGAGTTGGCATTTGGGGTATAACTCTGTCTTTGATTAGAACCCCAGCTGGGAGGCACTCCGAAGGACCATCAAGGCCGGCTAAGCTGATGAGCAGGTCAATGGAATGAGACAATTCTAGAGCCCAATATCCTTTTTTTGTTCTGAGGGACTCCCATTGTTAATTTCCTTATTTCATACAAGGTCATTATCCCCACTGCACCCTGCTTTCTTGAAATTTCACTCAAACTTTTTGGTCTGCATGGCTGTGCCCAACAACATTAAATTTTTACTTAAAATGGCTTTGGCTACAAGAAAATGTATATAAAATCCTGGGGTGGGGGGAGAAGATATTGCCCACAGCTTTAACTTGCTTGCTTAGTTTCCTCTGAGGAAGAATAATCATGCATTTTAAGTCATGCTGGGTGAGCCATCCAACAATCAAAACTGGAAGGTGAGAAGTAGTCCTACCGCTGTCCTGAAGGCCTGGGCCAGCTGATGCCCCATCTCTAGTGACATTTCCATTCGCACCCGAGATGGATTTGAGCGTCAAAAGGCTAAGTCAGACTTCCTGATAGCTACCGGCTCCAGAAAACTCAGTGATCAAAACATCACTCTCTGTACAATAAAATGCTCCTCTCTTTGTGGAGCTCTTGCCAGCCTCATCCCCCAGGTAAACTCCCAAGATTACCTAAAGCCAGGGATTTCCCTGTCTGGTGCCAATTTATCTTTTCACATAAATCAATAGTAGGTTAGTGCTAAGATTTTCTCCACTTAAGCCCTGCAATCTCTTTCCCAGGATAGGAGCAAATATCTTCTTCATCAGAAATATTATAAATCCTAAGTGGGGTTTTGATGTTGTGTCATTGCTGGGAGGCCAGGATTCTTTTTGGGAGATGGCACAGAGCGGTGGAGAAGGCCCAATGCCTGAGGTCTGTTCCATGCTCTACCACCTTTCAGCTATGGGCCTTGAGGGAAATCATGTCTTTTCCCTTGAGGGAAATTCTCTGTGCCTCAGTTTGTTCACCTGCAAAATGGGGGGCAACTGATTCCTGGACTTATGAAAATTAAGTTATAAAGTACTTAGAACTGTGCTTGGCACATAGTAAATATTAGCTGGTATAATTATTTACTTTTAAAGAGAGTAGAAGCTATTTCCAAGAGATTTTTTGAGGTACATGATATAGACAGAGATATCACAGAACATTTTTCCTTTCTCAAAAGAACCAGACTCTTCAAATTTTAGTCTTAGATGAAAGCTATGTTAGGATAGCATTACCATATTAAAAAGAGGCCAAGGAAGGGGGCACCTGGGTAGCTCAGTGGGTTAAAGCCTCTGCCTTCAGCTCAGGTCATGATCTCAGGGTCCTGGGATCCAGCCCCGCATCGGGCTCTCTGCTCAGCTGGGAGCCTGCTTCCCCGTCTCTCTCTGCCTGCCTCTCTGCCTACTTGTGTATCGCTCTCTCTCTCTGTCAAATGAATAAATAAAAATCTTAAAAAAAAAAAAAGAGGCCAAGGAAGAAAAGAAAAGGAAAACAAGGAAAGAGACATGGAGAGTCTGACATGAAAAAAACTGATAAAAGGAGGGCCAGCATTGTCAAATACGCTGGTGACAAACCAGAGTATCATTTGACTTTGAAACTCACTACCATCAAATTAAAAAGCCTGACAACAGAATTTAGGACATTCCCGGGGGGGTGGGGGGGGTGGAGAAAAACAGACAAATACCAAGTGAATTTAAAATGCCAGGCAGCACAAGCAGGAGCAAGGACTCGGCGTAGGGATCAGCTGCATTGTCTGGGCCTGATGCAGAACTCAAATCGCACCTCCCCCTTCAACAAGGGGGAGCTGGTTATTCAATCTGAATGTCCTAAATGAGAACCAGCTACCCCATCTGAATTGCCCAAATTCAATTAAGTCACCTGGCATGCTTCCTGTGCATACTCTCTCCCTCAGCTGGCTTCATCATTTAACTGTTCTGGCTTCTAATCATCATGAAGTTAGGGCAGCCACGAGGCCAACAACAGAAGAATGTGCTTTCCGGTCCTCATGGAATACCGAGGTGAGACTGTATGGGGCCCACTGACCTCTTGTTGGGAAAATGTCAGGGTAACTCAAAACCTCCTGCTTGCCCTACTTTGTCCAAGAGGAGGGGCCCCATTGACAATGTTTTCTACTCCTAAATGGACTACTTCTGGAATTTGGAAGAAGATAACTGGAAAATGAAGCTCATTTTCAGTGAAGAGCAGGTAAAATGTGAGTTACAGGGGAAATTCACGCATACTAGAAGAGCCTCTCAAGCCTCAGTGGACGTAGCAACCCAGGGTGTTTATTAAACGAGCGGATTCCTGTTCTCGCCTCCCGACCCCCATTCTGAATCATGAGGCGTCTAATAGGACGGATTCTTTGCTTTCAAGCACCCAGATGATTCTAGTGACAAACTTTCAAAAATGATCTGGAAACTTCACACAGGAGAGAAACAATAGGACAAATGTTACAAGAAGCTATAAAGGAATCAGCTAAAATTTTCAGGTCATTTCACACAATCACAGTGACTTGACCCTCAAGTGCCTTCCCTACCAGATGAGATTTCTTATGGCCAGGGATTTTGGGTGCTGTGCCTGCAGCCCCCTGGCTCCGCACCCTGCAGGACTTCAATTCCTGGATGGGGAACCAAACCGCAGCCTAAGTATGCTCGAGCTCTTTCAGTAGGAGTCAGGACCTAATTCCCTCCATGGCTTCCAGGGCCAGAGCTGAGCCAGGAATATGCCATCCTGGCTCCAAGGTCACTCTGCTCGTTTTTCCGGTTTTTGCAAAGTCTTAGGAAGTAGAGACCAAGCTTCAGCAATCTCTGCTTTGCTGTTCATCAGCAAGTCATCAGCAGAACAAAGTAGCAGCTTTGCTGCTGCAGAGGGAGTCCGTATCCCAAACTGAAGGGCAAGGCAATGATGGGGTACGTGTGTTGACCGATGCCCTATCTCCCCAGCATTTCTCTCCCTGCTTTTTATTACAACAGTCCCCATCTTTGTTTGTGGAGCCAGTGCTGCCACTACATTTCAGTTGCCATGCTCGGGTGGGCAGAGCATGTGGCCCTGGGCTGAGCCAGAACCTCTCATTCCTCTGTCCCCAGCTGAAACCAACAGGAGGGGGTGTGTTTGCAGAAATGCTGGAGCAGAGACAAAGGCAGGTATCATCCTCCACTCAACTTGAGCCTGGATGATGTGAGGTCTGGAGCTGTGGTGGCCCCCTTGCCACCGTGAGGGGGGCACCTGCCTGCAAATGGAGGCAACATAAAGAAAACTAGTGCAGAAAGAGAGAGAGAGAGGAATTGGGTGTGGTGGTTGTATCAGACCCCTGATTACATCTTCCTACAGGTGCTTTTCAGCCCCATGCAGCAATCACTTTTTTTTTTTAAGGTAAACTTGGGTTGGCTTTTCCTAAAACTTTGTAACTGAAAGACACCTAGGCAACGTAGTAAGGCTTTTTAAATGAACTGTCCAGCCTCACAAAGAAAATCCCACTTTTACATTCTTCGTCCAGCATGTGACACCCAGTTCCAGAAATCAGAATACATTCTCGGGCTCACACTCGCCCACGGTCCTTTCGAATCCCTTCTTGCAGTTAATTCTCAGTTTCCCCTCCCATGGTGCTAGATGCTAGCTAGGTAAATACCATGATGGAGGGCAAAAACAGTGATCCCCATATCATAGGTGAGAAGACTGAGGCTCAGAGGTGTGAATTAACTTTCTCGAGGTTGACGGATGAGTGCCGGTGTCATCTCACCACACTTGCCAGTGGTGCGTATAAGGAAAAGTCAACCCTGGGACTGTGGGGTCCTCCTCTCCCCTAGGCTGCGCAGAGGCAGCTCTCCGACCACACCGGTAGCTGGGGGCAGAGGGCTCTCAATACACTCATCGGCCAGAACATCACCAGCTGGGCCCCTGCTCCAGTTCCGAGACCCTCGCCCGTCGGCCCTGTGCAAACCCTTCTCTACTGCTGCCTGACTCGGACTCTCCCACACATGCTGGGAGTGTTGCCTTCCACGTCTGCACCAGTTTTGTCTTCCTCCATCAGTAGACACGCGGCAGTTTTAGCACAGATTTCAAGTCATAAGGACCTGAGTTCAAACCATCACTCCCATGCACCATCCATGACTGTGGGTAAGTGACAGCCTCTCTGAGGCTCAGTTTTCTCACCTATGAGACAGGGGTCCTAATGCTACAGATCTCATGGAGTTGTTGCGAATTAATGAAATATGTTTAAGACCGCTAGTGTGGGGCTAATTCATGCTAGTAAACATTGGTCATAGAAGCTAACATGCATTGTTTGCAGACTGTCAGCACATCATTTAATGGCCGCTAAGTAGAGGCTCGCCATGTTTATCTGATTTCCACCCACCTTCCCATGGCTGCTCCATCCTGCCTTCTGTCTAGCCCATAATCCCCACAACTCTAGTCCTCGCCCTCTGCTCTGATGCCACTGCGTTTGACGGCAGAGCCACCCCCTGCCTTGCATCCATCCCTCACGTCCCCCCAGCGAGTGTCTCCCTTATATTCAGGATGGCCTACCTCTCCCACCCAGACTCTTTCTGTTCAAGCTAGACTCACCTCCCGTCCAGCCGAGCGGTAGAGGTCATGAGCTTTAGGGCCAGGCTCTCTGCATTCGAGCTCTAGCTCACCTTAAGAAAGGGACAACCTCCTAGGCTCAGTTCCCTCATCTGTAAAATGGTGACAGTAATTCCCACCTCTCCAGGGGTTGGGAGCACCGGCGGGGATACTGCATGGAGCGTGCTAAGCGTGTTTGTTTCTCATAGGCCCAGCGAGATCTACCCCTGGTTAATCTCATTACAGCCTTAGCGGCACAGCACTTAGCTTGCTGCCGGGTAGGAGGTAGGAGCTCAATTGACTTTGGCCCAGGGGCATTTCTTTCTCTGTGGTTACCTGCACTTGTCCACATTCCCCTATGGCCACAAGGTGGCAGCCTATCCATTGCGGAGGAAGCTTCCATGCCCAGAACTGGAAGAGGAAATGATTTCTTGTGGAATATAGAGATGACTTTTCTTTTTCCTTTCTGGTGGTGGAGGGGGGACAGGGGTGAACTGAGAATGCTCATAAGCTCCTGCTTCCACCGTCTGTGAGTTTGTATCGGTACACAGCAGCCCGAAGTGGCACGGCTAAAGCAGATGGAACAAGCTGCCTGTATTAGAAGGTGTTCTCTGTTGCCATTCCTTTGGATTAGCAGCCATCCCCCTCATTCCATCAGCCAGGCTCCATCAGAAAGCCCTCTGGGGTTTCGAAACCCCCTCTAGGCTGGGCTTCCTCGACCTGTTTCTACTTTAAGGTGTCAGGGAGGCTGATGTGGGGCCCCTAAGTCCTGGGGTGACCATTTTGTCCAGAACTTTCCTGGTTTTAAAACTGAAAGTCCCATGTCCTGGGAAGTCCCTTGGTCCCAGGCAAACCGGGATGGCTGGCCACTCAAGGGCAACTCTCGGCCACATTGCTCCTCTCACTCAACCACGTGGTTTTCCTTTCTTTCTCAATGACATGAGCACACAATTTGCCAAAACCCTAGAATTCTATAATTGCATATTTGGATGGGATCACAGAACAACATCCATTTTCCCCAGGATGGGAAATGCCACTCTTTCCATGGGCGTCCCGTCCACATGGAGCCACAGGACACAGAAGGAGGGGTGGCTGGCTTCCTGGCTGGTCTCTCAGAATAGCTTCTGGAAAACAGCAACCCAACACAGGATGCACCCAGGGAGACTAGAAGATCTAACTTAAAGCGAACTTCACACCAGATGCTTAGGGATGTAATTCATGTGTCCCTCAGCTGGCACACATTATCTGAGGGTAAGGGCTGGGATTTCAGTTTCACGTGGACTGGGCACGGCTTCCCAGCCTTCACTTTGGTACGGTGGGGTAGGTTGGAGGAGCATTAAGTAGGAGATCCCCCCAGGGGCCATATCAGGGCAGGAACTGAGCCACACAAGTCTGCCTGGGTTTCGCTTCCAGAGAACAGAATGCAGCAGCTTTCTCCTGGAATCTCTTTGGCACTCCCCATCTCAATGGTGCCAGTCGCCTGCCCTCCTTGATCACTTCAGAGAGCAACATTTTCTGGATTTATTTTCATTAACAAATCCTGCTGAAGCAAACTCCTATTCTCAGTGTTATCAGACATTTACATCTCCACAGTCTCAGCCCCGGCACTAAATTGATTTGCTCAGAGACACACCACTGAATTCAAGTTTTTTATTAGAAAGCTAAACTGAATGCAGGGAAGAAGCTTTGCAAAAATAGGATAGAAAGAATCCTTCTTTTACAAAGCCATGCAAACCAGGCAAACCCATTAATGATTGACTATGGTGAGTATGCATCTTTAAGAAGGGATTTTTTTTGGTTAAAAAGTCTCACGAAAAGGAATTCTTATTAGTAACAAAAACTTCTAGAAATTGGTTTTCCAAAACAGAATTTGCAGGGAATGGAAGTATCTTACACGCAGAAGGAACACACCCAGGTGATTCTTCCACAAAAGAGGACTCAAACTCAGATTCTGCTACTTGAAAGGGATCTGCTAAGAACACAGTAGATGCTGCTGGCGAAATCTCTGTGGGATTTGCCACATTTGTCTCCCTTCTCAGGGTCTGCGGGAAGGAGAGCCCAACTAGGGGAAGCCTGGGGGACAAGTCACAGCTAACTACTCTGCGCCTAGTGTAATTCCAAAAATTCTCTGTGCGAGCTAGCTGAATTGTAAGAGCTAAGCAAATCGGAGTTGTAACCAACACCCACAAGAATGGAAAAGGCAGACACACACTAATGCGGAACAGTGTGGGCAGAAGCCCTGGAAAAGGAAGCAGTAGTCGCTGCCCCCTCAGCTCGGCTGAAATGGGAGCACAGGAGAGGGGAAGCTGAGACACGGACCATTGTCTGGGAGATCTGGGGTTTACTCCCGGGGCAGCCGGAACCCAGCGGAGGGACCAGGAACAAGTTATTCACCTGTCCGAGGTTCAATTGCCTTCTCCTGTAAAGCGATGGGGTCAGGTCGAATGTCCTCTGAGGTCCCTTTATTTCTAACAGTTCTGTGGACAGATGTGTAGCGGGCACATACCAGTTAGGAGGTTAAGCTGGGGGACAAGTAAAGGGCAGACTCACTCCATAAAGATTTCACGGCGGCCTCTCTCGCTATTCATTTGGGTTCACAACAGGGTCTGAGCTCCTGGTCTCAGACCAAGCGGGCAAATCCTAAGCAACTTTCCCCAAAAGATGTGAATGGGATAAACCCTGAGGACAGCCCAGCTGAGACGAGACCTCTTCCATGTGGGGCCCTCGGGATGTTGGTGGGGTGCCCATCTTCACCCTTGGTAACGGCACCCCGCAGGTGGCTGGGGTGTGTGTGGGGGGGTGGGACAGGTAGAGAAAATCCTACCCCAGGTTCAGAACGCTCAGGGAAAACCTTTGCTCTCATGCTGCAGGTTTTTTGTTTTGTTTGTTTTGTTTTGTTTTGTTTCACGTGATTCAGATCCTGTGAAGTCCTATTAATTCTACTTCACTTTCCTGGCTAGGGCTTTATCTTTCACCATCCCCTCACAGCCTTAAAGAGCATTATCTTTATTAAATGTGATAAGAATCAAAACACACCGAAAACAATCATGTCCCTGTGCCAGCCAAGAGCCAGGAACAGCCTGGCTCCCAGAGGACACTCAAGGGGACCAGGCTGCGGGGCCCACGGGGAGGCCGACCCTCTTGGGTGCATCAATACTTCCGTCCCTCACCTGACCACTGGCCCAGCGTGGGGAACACACTCTGAGGAGGTTTCGCAGGGGGGAAAAGAAAAGCAAACACTTAAGTTCTCCTTGGAGAGAACAGCATCGAGGAGAGCTAGCGGTAATACTGAGGTCTGTCATTATTCACTGCTTGGTAAGTGCCAGGCCCTGTGCTAAGCACTTCTTTGCATTCTTCCCTGCTGCCTTGTGAGATGGGCATTGTCATCTGCATCTCGCAAGAGGAGAAGGTCAAGGAATTTACCCCAAATCACAAAGGAAGCAGCTGACACAGCTGAGACTGGCACTGAGATCTTTTTTCACTGCAAAACATAACACGTATTAGATACTACATTAGAGTGCTTGCTTCCCCACGAGCAGGACTAAATTAACAATAGCCAACGCGTGAGGGGTTACTACGTGCCGGGGACTGAGCTGGAGGTTCCAGAAACAGGTCTTCCTTCATCCTTCCACAAAGCCTAATCAAGCAGGTCTGTTCTTGCGCCCGTATTATAGGTGAAGAAGCTGAGGCTCAGAGGGCCCACAAGGAGGAAGGGGCAGGCTGGGGGCTGAATTACTCGGCAGTTTCTGCTTCCATGAGCCAAGTTCATGGCCTCGCCCTGCCACCTGCCTGGCGGTGAAGAGAGCAGGGGGCCCGCAGCCCCCGTCTCCGGAAGGACACTGCTGCCCCAGGTGCGGAGGTGGATTACGGGCCTCATAAACTTTGCCGTCCACCTTGGCCTTCCCCAGCAGCAGCCCTGTGGCCAGGACTGCGGCAAGGCCGGCCTGGGAAAACAGTGCTCTGGTGCTCTGTCAGGAGAGCCTGGAAGAGGCTTGGCCTTCTCTCTTTTGACCTGGGACTCTGAAGATCCTTTTTAGTCTTTCTAGCAGGCAGATTGTTTTCAAGGGCCCACCCCTGAAACCTGAGAGGAGAAAGCCCCTTTCTCAGAGTGGCCACCCCTGTTTTCCTTTACAGCGCACACAAAGCCAGCCCAGACTCTCCAGCCGGCGGCTTCCCCCACATCTCCCTCAGGACGCGGACGCGGGTTTGCAATCCCCATCTGCCTCTGACCCAGGAGCCTGGGGGTGGGGGTGGGGGCAATGCTGTGCAGACCCTTTCAGGGCCTGAGGGGCCCCCCGCCTGGCAGGCACTCATTTTTTATTTAAAAGCAAAGCAAACAGCAATATAAAAAGGCCCATATAAGAACTCAGTGTGCAAGTAGGACCTGCCTCAGGCAAATTTTTCTAATTTTCCTGAAAACGTGCGTTTTTACCTTTTGGCCCAAAGCCATTGCATTTGCCTCTGGACTAGCCCCTCCCCCACCTCCCTCTCTGGGGCCACCATTCAGTGGTTGAAAAGTTGCCCCTTGCAGAAAAGAGAGTGACCCCCTATGTTTTCTTCAGACGCTTTATGGGAGCTGGTGAAGATTTTTCGAGGGGAGAGTCCATGGAAGATTCTCACAGATGGTGCAAGGCAACCTCAGGAGTGAGGAGCAGGGGGCCTGACACATGCGAGGACACATGTGAAGATTATGTGGGCTCAGAATCCTGCAGAACTCTGCTGAAGTTTACTCTCACTTTATGCAAGGACTAATTAAGCTGGATTTGTCGATGGCTTTTATTTATTTTTTTCCTATGGATATAATTATAGCTTGAATCCTGCGAATCAGCCAGTGGTGTTCAAACTCTCTTTAAAAGCAGAGGAAACTTCTGTCTGTGGAGTGGCCCCCAGAACCACGACGTAAAGGACAGATGAAAGCCAAGGTTCTGGAGGAAGAAGGCCTGGAGCCTTGCCCACTGGGCTTCCCAGATCTCTCCCTTTTCCTCCTGAGCCCTGACCTCTGCCTCACTCTGAGACATACGCCATGGAACCTCAGGGTTCCGAAGGATGCAGTTTGAGAAACACTGCTCTCTCTGGCTGACTACTCCTCAGAACATCTTTTCCAGTTGTTGTCTCCCAAGATTACTGGACATAGAAGGGAATTGCAGTCTATATGCCAGTGTTGGCAGCATTTCTGTTTCGTGGGGTTGATACAGTGTCCCCCTTGTACTGGAAAGTGCCAGTGGGTATTGGCAAAGGCTCTTTACATGCAGAATAATGACCACCAGAGCTCAGTGTGAGCTTCAAAGAGTTCTCTTTGTTGGAAAGGGTGACAAGGGTGCGGGGTTTACCCTCGAGCCTCTCAAGGAGGGTCAGCCTCTGGGACTTCAGTAGGTGGGTGTCCAGAGGCCAGGAAACCCACGCAGGTCTGTCAGGCCCCAAATGAAAACGGCCCTTATGTACTTGTTGTAGGCCTCAGGTCTGACATTTAGAGATTTATCTTCCTTCTCAAACTGAAAAATACACATTTCCTCTCCGTCTCTGAAGGGACTAAGGAAACCTGAGATGTCAGCCAAGTACAGAATGGCCGGGTCCTCGGGCAGCCGCTGCTAAGGGGCTCTGAGGAGTGGGACTCAGGGCTCTGGGCTCTGGCCCCGGCTCCTGGGTTGGGGAAAGAGCCCTGATATGTTAGTCTTCACTTACACAGGCTCTGTGCATGGTGTCCACCGGCACGATCCTGCCCTTGCTTTCTCAGAGACCCCTCCTGTACCCCTACATCTGAAGCAGCAGGATGGACAGTAGCCCACTGTATGGATATGGAGAGTGAGGCAGTGGCAGGAAGGTCAAAGAATACCCCAGGCGGGTGCTCTCTGCATTAGCTCAACGCGCCGTCAGGTCCTGCTCCGAAGGTGCTTTTGGTCCTGTAAGCCTTTTCCAGTTTAAATGACTACATGCTTTCTCTCAGTCTCACCAAGATTCATAGAAAGGGTTTTTATTTTCTCTTATACTTATTCAGTAATGAGGAAAAAAAATCCTGACTACACGATGAGAGGCAGAAAATAAAAACAAGAAGAAATGGCGACTGCCATGGGAAGCCCCCACCTTGCTCCTGGGCCGTGACCATCTTCTCTGCTGTATCAGGCCTTTTCCCCATTCTAGCAAAGCCCTTGGATTCCCCTTGATGTTCTATGATAATATAAATAAAACAAAAACGGAACATAACATTTACAAAACGTAGGTTTCTAGCAGCACCTGACTGAGGGCTTCTAGAATTAGCTGGGATTATAGGACGTCTGAGGATGTCACTGAGAAATCAGAGGCTAGGGTTCTTATTCTGACTTTGCCCCTAACAGTCTAGCTGTGTAGCTTTGAGAAAAGATGAAAGAGAAGATGACTTTATCAGGCTGTCTGAAGACACCTTGTCCCAGAGGCACTGGAGTAGGAAGGCTGTGTGGGCTCCTTGGAAGGTTCTAGAACCCCATGGAATAAAGAAAAATGGGAAATGGGACCCTTGGTGCTGGGTAGCGTGTGATGCTGGGCTGCCATGGCTGGTGAAGACCTCTCTCAGAGCTATCTGGCACACACACACAACCAAAAGATGCCTTAACTTTTAGGGGTGCCTGGGTGGCTCGGTGGGTTAACGCCTCTCCCTTCAGCTCAGGTCATGATCTCAGGGTCCTGGGATCGAACCCCGCATCGGGCTCTCTGCTCAGCAGGAAGCCTGCTTCCCCCTCTCTCTCTGCCTGCCTCTCTGCCTACTTGTGATCTCTCTCTCTCTCTGTCAAATAAATAAATAAAATCTTTAAAAAAAAAAAGAAAGAAAAAGAAAAACAGCCCTAATTTTTACATGGTCCTTGACCTTTATTTTCCCACAGTTTCTCACCTGGGACTTGCTCATACTCCAAGAATGGTGACAGGCATATCCCAGGATTCAGTTATTCGTCCCTCTTGGTGTCCTTCCATGCCCAACCAAATTATTTATCTATATGCCCACATAAATCCCACCTCTCCTCCCAGATTGACAGCCCTTCCAGCCCCTGGTCAAAATGGAGATGCACAGAATAATAATATTTAGCGTTCTTAAGATCCACCACGCATCAGGCTTTCTACTTTGCACGAATTGTCTTATTTAATGCTTGTCATAAGCCGACAAAGTTAGAGCTATCATTACCCCCACTGCTACATGAAGGAACTCAGGTACAGAAGAATCTGCTGTCCTGCCTAAAATTACATAGTTGGCAGGGGATAGAGGCAAGATTCAAACTGACCTCACTTAAGAGTCCATCTTTTAAGTATGTCCCTCAACTGCAGCATGGACGCTACACCCCAGGATATCCTCCCCAGCGTGTGACTACGCGACCAGGTAGACTGACACAGCGTGAGAGCGCACAGGGCTTTCCCGCACACACAGCAGAAAAGTACTCACGAATGAGCTGCTTAGGGCTGAGCTACGAAAGGGGGCATGTGGACGGAGCAAGGGCAAATTAGTTATAGGGATCATCCAATGGGATGGATGCTCAAAGACCCTTGTTTGGCTATCAAATTAAATACACAATTTTCAAATATGTTTCCCCCATTCTTAATTGTGATACCTTAGTCATGGTTGGCACAAGCTAATGCTACACTGAGCTCATCTTCCTTGGGTCCTCAATGACAAAGTGATGAAAGAAAACGATTGGAATTGTGTTCGGGGATGAAGAAGAAAACACACTTAGCTAATCTACTGTCAGAAAATTGAGAATCATCAGTGTCAAGAAGGCTCTTCCCCTGAGAGGACCCACTTGACACATTTGCAAAATAGATGATTCTCATTAGTCAGATGGAAAATGGTTCCAACGGATTGGGAACTTGTGGTCTCCAAAGGTGGCTTCCCTTGCTAGCCCCCCTTCTGCCCCTTTCCTGGCATCATTGTGTGTGTGTGGTGGGGGGGGAAACCAGCATCCAGCCGGCACCTGCCAACTCTGCTCACGGCCCAGCTCCCAGATAGCAAAGCCAAACACGCTGGACATCCAAGGCTGCATTCTTGTACACAGCTTGAGAACTACGGTTGCTTTCACAGAGCAAGATCGCTATTGAATCCAATTCCCCAGCACTGTCCTTCCTGGCTCCTCCTGACCAACCACGAGCACACCTCCAACCCCCACACCCCCAAATGCTCAACTGGCGATGGCCAAGATCATTGGTGCACAAGAAAGCACTTAGCACAGCGCCAGGCCCAGAGCAGGTGTGGCCGCAAAGCCCACAGAAGCTCAGGAGGGTGGGGGGCAGCTGGGAAAAGAGGGGGTGACTGGGCCTCTGCTGTGGGGAAGCTCTTCCCTTCAAGGGAGGTCTTCGCCCTTTCGGATGGAGGAACAGATACAGAGGCACTCGGTCTGCAAACAGAGCCGGGCCTGCTGTCCTCCTCCTGGGCTGAAGCCAATTGGCATGGGGACACTTGAGCTGCAAATATGCTTTCCCATTTCACACCAGAGTGACATAAAATGGTTCCATTTTAAGCAGATGGGAGGTGGGAAGAAGGAGGACAGGGGCTAAAGCTTTATTTTTAATGAACACCAATAAAATATTCTCTCTTAGGTACTTAGCCCCCCAAAACTTACGCAGGAGAAGTCATCTGCGACTTCTAATGACCGCAGGCTTGCTTAGCTGTCCTTAGGGGCTCCAGCTATAATGCCAAAGCCCTTCATGGTGCCGCTGTGTGGTTTCTTAAAAACAGTGACTTCAGAAACTTCGAGGGAACTCTGTCGACTCTGACCCTCAACAGCTCTCGGCCGGAGGGAATTCACCTGAGGAAAGTTACTGGCAGCAGATTTTTCAGTGGTCCCTCCTCTATGGGCTGGTCGTGATTTGGCATCAGGCCAGTCCATCCAGTCCCCAGGCAGGGTGACAGGAAGTAGTGCTCCTGACAGCGAGGGGCCCCCAGCCACCTATGTTTTTATGGCCTGCACCGGTATGCAGAACGAGACTTAGGCCGGCCTCATGGGGGGCCTGGGGAGGGGAGCGGGGCCGGGGAAGGGTGATGAGGGTTGACTCTGGCTCCCAGTCTGGGCATGTTTAAGAGCCTTTCGCTGTCGCAGGACAATCAGGTGATGGCTGCGGCTTTGCTGTGTCACGAGGTCACTCTCACAGCTGTGAGGCAAGGGAAGAGCACCCCCACCCCCAGGAAGTCACAGCAGGAGGGAGGGACTCACTGCCCCGTGCAAAGATTCCTCAGTTTCTTCGTGTTCTCCATGTCTAGCCCAGTGGGACTCTGTTTCCTGCCCCATGTGTGAGGGGATGTGACAATGCCAGCCCCTCCCCTAAGAGTGACCTCTTCAAGGACCAGGACGCAGGGCCTGGAAGCTACTCCCCTGAGAGTTCACATCACTGTCTAGCAAAACCTGAGCTTGGTGCCCCTGGTGTACTGCTCCTCAAGAGTGCAGAGGAGGATGGGCACCCTCCCGCCGGGAGCCCGGGCTTGAATCTAGGGCGAGGCGCATGGCTTCAGGATCAACTCTGAGCTCTGCTGGCTTTCTGACCCCTTCTTCCATCCTGGAAGGACAGAATGAAATTACTTTTCTGCACCTCTAGGGAAGAGTTGAATATTATGGACTCTGGGTCTAGTGGGCAGCAAGTCCTCCTGGGGAAGAATGCCACTCTTTTGGCCTCAAAAAGAGGCGGGAAGCAGCTTCTTTCCCGAAAACTGGAAAGGGTTTAGAAAGAGAAAGATATGCAGGGGACCCAAAATTCTGGGAGAGGTTTAACTCCTCGTCGTGCCCCCAGAAGGAGGAAAGACCCCAGGAATCACGCCTGTTGGCCTATACGGAAGCCAAAATTGCTCCAAATTCCCTTTCCTAGCAAAACTTAGTCTAAGTAGGGCTGCTGTGTTCCACGGGTCCTGAGGGGGCCTGAGCAACAGTGGGTGGGGGACGGTGCTCGCCATCTCTGGTTTCTGAGCACTTGCCCACTCTTAACTGTGCTGGGAGGGATGGGGGAGGGGAGAACGTGCGGAGACCCAGGTAGCGAGTGACACAGCATTTCCAACCAGCCTGGTAAGTAAGATGGGGACTTAGAGGTCAAAATCAGGTTCATGGGAATGGTATTTCTGGTACCTCCGAGTTTCTCCTGGGCACTTTAAAACCCACTCAGAACCCTTGTTTGGCCTTCTCTTTGGTGTCTATTAAAGAACCAGGGGCCTTGTTCTTTGTGTAATCACTTTTCCCTGAATTTGGGACCAATTTCCAATCTCTCTGTCTCTCCCTCTTGACTGCTCATGTTCCAAACCAGGTGGAAGCTCTCAGTAATAAATTCTAGGAATCTCCTGAGACGCAGGGACGGTTCCTGGTTTCACAGTTATAAGAAGGAAAGTCATCCAGATTGTCTCTAGAATAAAATGTCACCAGAAAATGTATTTTAAGAATAAAATACCCTGTCATGGCTTAAAGTGACACATCCCTTCATCCTTCCCTTGATTCATTTTGCCTTGAGAAAGTACAACAAACTCTAAAATGTCTTCAGATGGATCCATCTTCTACGAAAGATTGTAGATATCTCAGTTAATACTTTATTTATTTATTTTAAAAGATTTTATTTATCTATTTGACAGAGAGAGAGAGATCACAAGGAGGCAGAGAGGCAGGCAGAGAGAGGGGGGAAGCAGGCTCCCCACTGAGCAGAGAGCCTGATGTGGGGCTCGATCCCAGGACCCTGAGATCATGACCTGAGCCGAAGGCAGAGGCTTTAACCCACTGAGCCACCCAGGCGCCCCTCTCAGTTAATACTTTAAATAAGCTTAGTTTTCTGGTTCTAATGTTTTGCACCAGGATTTTATCCTACCTCATGTACCAGCGGACTCTGAAGCCTGGAACCAAGAGATAGCCACTGCACAGAGCAGTATGCCCACAATAGGGTCCCTGGACTGGAACTTGCTAGAAATACAGATTCTCAGGCTCCACTCCAGACCCATGGAATCAGAAACTCTGTGAGGAGGGCCTAGCAACCCGTGCTTCAGTGAGTCCTCTGCAGGAGCCTGGGTAGACTTCCGAGTCTGGGGACCTCTGGTGAGGCTCAAGGCCCTGAGCTCTGGGGTCAGACTGATGTGGGTTTGAATCTAGACCCTCAGGTACCAGGCTGTTGGCCTTGTGCTGCTGGTTTTGCCTCTCTCAGCCTGGTTCTCTGATCTGATCAAGATCCTAATAATCCCCATCTCTAAGGACTGTCAGATCAAGTGAAACACTACACAGAGCCTGGTGTGGGTATTTGGGGGTACTAGTAAAAACTAATCCCAACCCCATCCCTTCCAAGTTCAAGACCAATGTGAATCAAGCAGAGAGAGAACGTTGGCTTTACTGCTCTTAAAGGCGGTCTGATAAAAGATGTGACACCACGGACCGCTAGATCGCCAAGTGTTGCCTCCCAGAACTCTGGACAATGTGCCTGGGGCTGGGGCGTGGAGAATGCAGAAGGGGCATGTCTAATCGGAATCCCTGGCTCACACTGATACACCCAGGAGTATGGACGGATGGTGTGTCCAGAGGCCTCACAAGGGCAGTCCTGCACCCCCCCTCCCTGAGGGCAGGCTCTGTGGGGGCAGGCACAGAGCTGATGCCACCTGTGAGCTGGCAGATCTATATGACAAGGAGCCCGCGGGGCTCTAATGGTGCTAAAACCTCAAAGATGTTGTAGTTTACGGCCTGGAGTAGGGAAAAGCTAGTGGAGGAGAGGGGAAGACAGTCTGAAGGCCTTTCACGATTTTTCCTCTTGGGGCCTGTATGTTCCTGCCCCATAGAAGAAGTGGGGGTCAAGCAATTCCGACCATTTGCAAAAAGCAGTGCTCATAAATGCTGTGATCATTACTAAGAAGTTATATGGCATTTCTACATTGCTATGTGGAAACAAAAAGGAACACTGAATGCTTTCTGTCAGGTAGGTATAGCAATATTAAACACAGAGAGAAATGAGTACAGGCATGTAATAATCAGTATATTAACTCATGCATTCTTATCCTCTGTGGGGTAGGTATAATATTATTCACTTCTGTTCTACACATGAGGACACTGAGGCACAAGATGCTCTGCCAGTAGCCAAGGGTGACACAGGTGAGTAGGGGCCCAAGTTCAAGTCCAGATGGTCTGCTTGCAGGGCCTGTGCCCCTAACCACTGCGCCGGGCCAGCCAGGGCAAGGCTGGGAATTCTGGAACACGTGTGTGTCTTGCCTTAAAAAAATTAGTTAAGAACACACAGAATTGTAAACGTTATTAACCCGACCCTTTCCAGAACTGGGAAGTTCTTTCAACTACATTAATGTTGACATCTACAATTCAGAATTATACAAAGAGAAACACAATGAAGAAAACACAGAAAATGCTCAACAACCTAAAAACAATAGGGACAACAAAAAACCTTTAGGTAGGAATGAGTAAGAGAAACTTTAAGATGTTAGAAGTCAGGGCATGAGATGAATCATATAACACAGAATTGAACATTATAGGCCTGGTTTGACCTCACTAAAAAATCACCAGAAATTACCTTTATGCAAATATAGCCACAAAAAGAAAGACACACACCTGCCCGTTGTAAAAACTTTGAGCATTCAGTAAACATCTATCTGATAAACATGAATCCACTGTTCAATAATAACAGTCCTGAGAAACAATTTTTTAAGTCAGTCTTTATTTTATCCTAGATGCTCACGATTGGAGGTTTTAGTTCTAAATCTCTCTTGAATTTTTCCTGCTAATCTGCCATTTGAGTCATTTCAGAAACCGTTTTTAGTAATTCTGCAGGGAGCAAGGTGCCTGTAAGAAGTCTATTACTTTGTCAACTTAGTAGTTACTTTATTAGTAACTTAGTACAACTTCGTAGTTACTTTATTAGTAAAGTTGTGATGTGTCAGAGGGGCATAAAAAAATCCCGTTCAATTGAAAAAGTGCTTTTCTGAAAATACATCGTACTCTTCACACCTCAAACCACTTTCACATTTATCCAAATGCTTTGCTATTTTTTTTAAAGATTTTTTATTTATTCATTTGACAGACACAGAGATCACAAGCAGGCAGAGAGGCAGGCAGAGAGAGGGGGAAGCAGGCTCCCCGCTGCAGAGAATCTGTCCATCCCTTGTTTGGTGAACCTGTGTCTTCTCTGTCTAACCCTGAGAAAACAAAAAGTTCCCCAACTACTCCCACGGGGCAATTTGCAGTTTCTCACTCTGACTAGATCACTTCAAATTCACCTTCTGTTTGGAATGACGGGGGAGGCCCTCCACCTTTTGAGTTTGGCCTTCACGATAAAAAAAAAAAAAGTAGATTAAAAAATGCAAAATATCTGTAAGAGGTACGTGTAAGTCACTGCTTGTGCCTCTCTCTCTTTTTTTTTCCTCCTCAAGTGTTTACAGTGGAGCATTTCAACGTGTTATAAGAGCGGGAATGAGAGAGTGAAATAGACTGGAAACAGACCAATTTCATCTTTCTGTCAGCGTCTCATGACAGGTCGAAGATAAACCTCATAAACTGTGAAAAATGAACAATTCTGGGTTTTGATAACCTACGCTGGGACGAGGACCAAGGAGTTAATATCTCTGGAACCCAGAAGTTTATCTCACTTGTTTTTCAAAGATTAATCCCAAACTTATCCCATTTCGTCAACAAGTTCAACAAGCCAAAAGGGAAGTTTTAGACTCCTGGCTGTGGCTCCTCTCCACGTCTAGGCTTACTGGTGCCAAACGAAGTGGTAATTAACCAAAAGTCTCCCCCCTTTTTTTTTCCTGACATGCAGAATGGCAAGGCAGTGATATTCCAGAGAAGGGAAACGCTGGTGGGAACTGCAGATTTTGGAGGGAGGGGGTGGCTCAAAAGAAAAACAGGAGGCAGGGGATATGGAGGTAATTACACAGCAAAAGCAACGGGGCAGAAATAAATAGGGAATTTGGGGAGTTGGGGAGGATGGTCAAAAGAGTGGTCTGGCAGGAGAAGAGTTTCCAAAGCAGGAAGTAGTGAGGCTAACATCAGGTAGGCGGCAGGACTTGAAAGCCCAGTTAGAGGATTTGGGACATAATGTGATGGCCACAGGGAGCTATTGTGTGTTCTGGGGCAGGAGAGCCTTATGAGTGGAGTGCATATTAGAATGCACAGTGGTATGCAGGCAGCTGGTGGGAGAGACTCAAATGGGGGCTCTGAGAAACAGCTCCATAATTGGGACAAGGGATTGTGGGGGCTGGAATCGTCCCTGTTTTTCTTCCTTGATCAAAGCATTTCCCAATTCACCCTAAGCCAATTTTACCACAGACACATAGAAGTTGTCCTGCTATTTACTTATTTTATCTTCACCCACTAATAACTTGAGGGTTACATTTACTTAACATAATCTGTCATATCTGCAAGATTATAAATGTGATATATGAGTTACATATATACTTTTAATCCACCTGAAAACAAGTATACAGACAGTAAAGTAAGTTTTTACTTATTCTGAAGTAAAACAAGTGACTCGTACTTCAAATCATTTCAGACCATCAGTGAAAGTTGCCTTAGTTCCTAGGTTTTTAAGCTTGCTGTGGACACAGATCCCACTGTTTACCCAATAAAATCGATAAGAGTCTTTTCCCAGAAAACCGAGTGTATGTCTGTGTGCACACACAATTTCATATGTCCTTTCAAGTCACCCTCCCTTGGGGTAAAACCCTTTGACTTATATGAAGCCTGCAAAATGTGAACCTTAGCTTCTCGGGTTCAAGGCCAGGTCACTTGACAAATCTTCCTGACACTCTCTGTGGCTTTGGAGAAGTCTTCTCAAGATCCTGCAACTCCCCTGGGGAAGTCTGGCCCCTCTCCGTTTCTAGAATGTTCTGTGGTGAAAGCCATTCCCAATGGCTCCCCAGCTAGCCTTGCTCTTTTCAGAAGCCCCCAGTGAACAAGTGCCCTGAGGACACTTCCTGTGGTACAGGTCTGCGAGGTCCAGTGTAGGTGAGGGCACGCCCGTACGCCCTTAGGGCGGAACACAGATGTGGCCGGACTAACCCCAGGGAGGTGAGCTGTGCGGTCTTGTCCATTCTTCCAGCCTTTTGCTGGGAGAGACGTTTGGTCTCACCCATGGCCCGTGATTGCTCTGTCAAATCAATTCAAGAGACTATAAAGATATAAGAGCTGAACAGCACCAGCAGGGGACTTTTTTTTTTTTTTTTTTTTTCCCTTTAAGGCTCCCTGCCAGATAAAACAAGAATAAATATGGAATGGCTTCATATTCCAAGCATGAACTAATGTTGGGGTTGTGGCTGATACGTAAAGAAGAGCTAAACAGGCTTTGACACCGTGACTCTGGAGAGGGCAACGTTCTCACTGGAAGTGGGGGTGTGGGGATTTATCGGGGCTGTTGGGGAGTGAGCTGTCTGGAAGAGGTTCCTCCCTCGTAAAAAACTCGGGCCCCTGCTGACCGATTCTCACATTAGGAAAACATTGGTAAATCATCAGCATAATCCAAGAATTATTCCCTTCCTCTGCTCTGAGCACGGAGGCCCTTCTTTTCTTATCTGTTTCTAATTTTCTTCATGGGTGCTGTTCCTAGTCCATTAACTGAAAGGATTTTTGGCTAGAAGCCCATGACCCCCCCTGGGGAAAAAAAAACAACAAAAAAACCCCAAAACAACCCATGAAACGGGAGGGGCTGATACTCTGTGCGTCTAAGGGAAATACCAGTGGCTGGGAATGGGTCCTCTGGAGTCCCTGTTGGGTTAGGTTCAGAGCGCTAAGGCACAGGAGGGAGAGCTGGCAGCCTGGACATCTTCCCCTATAGGGAGCGTGGTAAATCACTGGCTTTCACAGTACCCTCCAGAGAAAATAAGATCATTACAAGACTTTTAAGATCAAGCATTATAGACTCCCTACAATTTGTTTTTCTTCTGCTGCTTTTACTATAAATCCCTCTGGGCCTTCCTCCAATGTGGAGTCTGATACTGCTCAGCAAGACATGGAGGTAAGAGAAGGGGCTCTGGGGTTGGTCAAAAGCCCTGACATAAAACACCGTGTCCACACCGTCCTAACTCTGGAGCTCTGGACATGTGGGTTGGCCTCTTCTCAGCTACAGTTACTGGGAAATAGAACTTGAGTAACCGCACTACCGAATGGCTCTGAAAACTCAACGAGACGGCGCAGGTAAGATGCGTAAGCGAGTTCCTGGCACACGGCAGGCTCGCAGCTAATGGCATCATTGTCACCACCACCACCATCACAGTCTTCCCTGATGACCTGCTGGACGAGAACAGAGGCATTAAGTTCAACTCAACTCAATGCCACTCAGAATGGATTTGCAAATGATACCGGTGACAGGACCCCTGTATGCATCCCCAGTTACATTTTTCAGCTGGACAATCAGGGTATAGGACAAAATGCAGCTGGAACATCCATTCACTCACTCACTCACTCACTCACTCATTCATTTAATAAACATTTATTGTACCCACGATGGTCCAGATATTTGCCCCAAATGCCTGCAGAAAATCCAACAGGTGTTTGCTGATCTCTCCTCAGGACCAGGCACCGTGCTGGGCCGAGGGACACTATGGGGTTAGGATTCATAATGTGAGCGAAGGGGAAGACAGACAAGCAAACGATCATCTTGGCCGACGGCAATGCCCGAGCCCCAAGTCACCCGCTACATCACTATATTTCAGGGCTTTACAGCATAACCACTGACCGGCCAGTGCGTCTTCTGAAGAAGGGTGTATGCTAACTTCACATGCCCTCATCATCTATTTCACTTGTGGGATAATCTTAAAAATAAGGAGAGCAAAGATTCCCTTTTCCACCTAAGAGATGGTACAAGAGCTAGAGAGTCAGTAGATCGGGATTGTATTCCACTGTCCATATGGTTCATTCCCCTAACCCTTAACAGCACAACTCCCCATGGGATCCATTAGGAATCTGCCCCTCGCCGCCTCCTTTCTTCACTAGCCCCTAACCTCCCACATTAGCACATAAGTTGTGGTCTGGGACTAAGAGGGTTTTGTTTTTTAAACAGTTAAATCTTTCATTGCAGACCAATTAAAATTTAAAGACTCTCTCCTCCACCCTTCTTCCCCTGCCCTCTCCCCCCCTTCTCTCTCTCTCTCTCTCTCTCTCTCTCTCTCTCTCACACACACACACACACACACACGCACTCCCACTTCTCCGAGCACAAAGAACTGATGACAGCCTGGTGTTTACTATTAGAAACAGGATCTGAAAACCCAACGAGAGAAAGCCAGTCCTACACCTCCACTTGTTTGCTGAATAAGAGATGGCTCTATCAGAAACCGTGAGCGCCTCCCATCCCAGCCAGCCAGAGAGTAAGACCAAGCCCCTTGGCCTTCCCAGCCGTCATTCTCTGGCAAAGGCTGGGGGGGGGGCGGCGCACGTGGTGCCCAGGAAGCGGCCTGGGTCCCTGGCAAGCCTGGTCCTCCCATCACCCGGCTCTGAGCCCCTCATTCCACAGCGGCCACCTGCAGGCCCGCACGTCTCTCGTGTTCTGTCGGCACGGCTCCTTGGCGATCTCAGGGGCCCCGCCCTGACCATCAGGGATGCAAGGCCAAGGCATGAGCTTACTCTTCGAGCCCCAGCCTCATTCTATATTCTTTGATTCAGAAATAATAGACTTTAAAATGAGATTAGGTAGAGAGGGCCCAGGAGTCTCTAGGTAGGTGTTTACATCAGACCTGTGCATGTGTGTGTGCACTTGGAGGTGTGTGCTGGGTAGGTGTGCCCACGTACGTTTGTCGACACACACTGGAGTCGGCCTGCTTGGTAGAATGCATATCTACTGGCTTTGCTACCGTTCCGCCTAACCTGGCTTGCTTGTAAGGGAACAGCCCCTCTCCACAGCTTTCCTTCCTCAGGTTTATCAGAGCTGAAGACGGCTCCTTCTCCACGCAGTGGGGTTGTACGTATAGAGGTATGTGCCCACACTTTGCCTGTAGGGACCTTGGGTTGGCTGGGACCTCTCCAGCTGGGACACTCAGAGACAAGGCAATCATCTCTGGCTGCGAATTTGGATGTTAATCTTCCCTGCTAGCCTCCCTCTTCCCTGCTGCCTTAATGGGGTGCCAAAGACTGACCCTTGCAAAGCAGCCGGCCAGCCAGGAGGTTCTGGTGCTGGGTTTCCCGGAACCCCATCTGAGGAGAACTGCCACTTTCCTACAGGGTTGTCGGCTCAAAGGGGTCCTCCTGCGGCCACGTTGAGCATATGCCGCCAGCTCTATATGGTTCCTGGTGAAGCGATGATAACTTCATCTTCCTAGGTGAAGTCCATGCAGGAAAAGATAGAGATTAAGAAGCAAAAAAAGATCGGGGTGCCTGGGAGGATCAGTTGATTAAGCGTCTGTCTTTGGCTCAGGTCATGATGCCCTGGTCCTTGGATCGATCCCCGAGTTGGGCTCTCTGCTCAGCGGGGAGCCTGCTTCTCCCTCTGCCTCTGCCTTCCATTCCCCCTGCTTGCACTCTCTGTCTGTCAAATAAATAAAATCTTAAAAAAAATAAGCAAAAAAAAAAAAAAATCAATTCACTGTGATGGAAAGAAATCACCTCTGGCAGGATGTGAGGTAGAAAAAACTGGGTCCCCTGGAGAAGAAGGCCTCCAAACTCCTACAAAATGAGGCAAATGATTTCTGTGATGACTCATCTTCGGGTCAGCACATAATCTGCAGCAATGGAGCTGTGAGGTTGGGAGGAACAGCACGTAGAGAAAGGGGTCCGCTTTCCCCAGCCAGGCAGAGGGGTACACAGCCTCGGAGAAGAGACCACAGTCAGAGCTAGAGCCGGCCAGCATCTGGAAGGAGCCAGAGAAATGCGGAGGGTTTGTGGTCCTGGCCACGTCCATCTCTTCACTGAGGAAAAGGGGCTCCCAGCCCTTGCAGCCTGGACAACTCACCATCCCCTTTTTAAAGGGAAATCTTCCAGCTCTCGCTTTGCCTCAGAGCTAAATTATTCTAAAATCAGTAACAGCAAACATTCACCATGTCCTGAGTATCTGTCAGGTACCGTAGCAAGCCCTTGCGCACATTTCTGCACGTGACCCTCGCACCAGCTCACGGTGAATGTCTCTATGTGCCATCAGTCGCATTTCACAAACAAGGAACCTGAAGTTCCGACACGAGCTCACGGGTCTGAGGTCACACCGCTAGTAGGTTGGCGAGCTGGGGTTCGAGCGAAGGGACCTTGGGTTTTCTGTACCCAAGGTCACATTTCAGTATGAGCAAAACTTACTGCTCTTTTTAGAAGAAACCAGGAACTATCTATCAGGAGAGAGGGATCGCCTTGGAACACAAAGCCAAAGGACCCCCAAGGGGATCAAGCCAGAAAGTCGTCTTCCTCCTCTTGAAACTTCCATTCTACCTCATGTCCTCCCCTGCAACTTTGGAAACCCGCAGCCTGCTAATTCCCGTTCCAGATCCCAGGTAGCTGTGTCTCTGGATAATCATAGCTTGATCGAGGCAGCTGACAAGGTCTGCAAGACTCTCAGAAAGGTATCATTACTACGAAATGATGCCAGGTGTCACCCAGGTAGTGCATTTGCAAACATTCTCCTCCTTCTTTTGCCAAAGAGCAAGCATTCAACGCAGCTCCCAGCTCCCTTCCGCACCACCTCTCGGTGCCAGGCTCCTCCAGCCCACACAGCTATCTGTGCCGACAAAGAGCAAACCAACGGTGACCCACGGAGGCAGCATTTGGTCTGCTGCTGTGGTCCAGAGCAGCCGGCTTTCCCGGAAGGCGCCTCGCATCCCGATAGCGCATCCCCACATCACACGAAGCAGCTGTGAGCCACCAACCAGTTCGACAAACACTCGCGGAGCTCACTCCAGATGAGGTAGCAGGCCCGCTAAAATAAAGCACAGGGCTTGTCCCTCTCCCAAATTATAAATGTAGTGCAGGAAAAGACCAGTGGAAGAATGTTCCAACACAGGGTGTAATTAAGTACATGCTAAATGAGCACCGTTCTCATTATGGCTGGAACATATTTTGAACTATTAGTTTGTATCTATTTTTCATCTATTTTCTCCTCTCCTGTCTTCTCTCCTCAAGCAGGTGGCCAATCAGCCTTGCCTTCATTGCCTCAGAGATGGTACAAAGCAGAGAGAAAGGAGAAGTCCCTCGCAAGGCTCTCTGGCCTTGATAGTCTGAAAGCTGACGCCTGGAGTTGAACCAACAGCGTTTGTGGAGAGCGAAGGGGGCAAAAGAGGAACTGGATGGAGGAAGAGGCAAAGCGAACTGGAGAAAACCAAGGTAGAGAGAGGCTTTCTTCCAGAACAGAAAGAAACATCCCTGGGCTCGGGGCAGCGGGAGGAGGAGAATGAGGGCTTGAGACACAGAGAGAGACAGACACAGAGAGACAGAGCGAGACTGAGGCTGGGACTGCTGGGTGCTCAGGCAAAGAGGACTCATCCTCCTGACCCTCGCCCCGGCAGGACCCTCCACCCCCCAAAGGGAGTGGCTGTGCTGTATGTCCAGGCAAACAGAGGACCGGAGAATTCTCAGCTGCGCAGTACGACCACAGAGAGCAGGTAGCCCTATCTGCCAGAGGGAGGGGGTCAGGGGCACCACAGAGGTGACTTGCCTGGTTTCGCACAAGGCCCTAGAACAACAGCCCAGACTGAGAGTGGAACCCAAGCCACGCCTACCATGGTCTCTTGGCAGCCTAGAGGGATAGGGCCTCGGTGGCCAGAGACAATCTAGGCCATCCAGTACCGCGTGGGTGTCCTGCACTTTTACTTGCGGAGTCTGGCAACCCTGGATTGGACTTGAAGAAGAAATTAAGTCGACACAAATGATGTGGACAAAAATTCCTATCTGAGATTCGTACAAAAATTCACTCGTAGAACTGAAATGGTACGCTGTGATTTAAACTCATTCACATAGAACACCTTTTATTTTTAGAGAGCTTTATAGCTTATGAAGTTCCTTCGCATATACTGTATCGCTCGACCCTCCCAATAATCTGGTGAGATGAGAAATGTGAGTCTAATTTTTTTCCAGAAGAAGATACAGGGCTCAGGGAAGTTGAGCCCGCGGTAGACGCTAAGTCCACGTGGGCCAAAGCTGTGACCCCAGCTGGCTTCAGCTCCCAGGCTGCTGTGCTCTGGGACCCTGCACTGCCTCCGAGTCCCAGCCTGGCCCAGGCTCGAGCAGCCCAGACCTCAGTTCCACATGCCTCTCGTGAGCTTCTGTGAAGCGTGACCTTTTAGAGGTGTTCGGTTCCAGATGACCCCTCTCTGGTTTGTGGAAGAGCCTGAGCTGGAAAGTGCCTTTACTTGGTGAGGGCCCCCCTCACCCCTGGGTTCCGGGAGGACAAGACTTGGGATGACCATCCTTTGGGTTCATCGTAGTCTGGGGCACGTGACAACTGACAGGTGACAACAAGTAAGATGGCTTGATTCTTCTGTGAGGATGGCGTGGATGGTGATTTCTGGAGAAGGAGGCCAGACTTTGGGACGCTTTGCAGACCCCTGAGGAGAGCAGCTGGAGGACCGCTCTGTCCAGAACACTCAAGACAGTTGCTGCCTGGGGGGGAGGGGCCTGCTCTGTCAGAGCCCAGGGTTTTACACATCCTAAAATCTTTACTTATGGATGTCAGGTCAAAGGGAAGGGAAAAAAACTCAACCAGGCTTGAAAAGTTACCTGGCTCTGCTGTCAGCAAATGGGCTACAGCTGTTTTTGCCATTACGCAAGCTGACTTTTTTTTTAAGTATGTTGTAGGAAATAAAGAATATGATCCGGGGGAAGCCCTATGTGTACTACTGCCCACTTTGATAAAAATTTCATTTTTCACTCTATACAGAGGATTTCAATGGCAGGAAAATGTTTTCTTTCTTTCTTTCTTTCTTCCTTTCTTTCTTCCTTTCTTAAGGGCTAGAAGACAGGAACCAGTTTTATTGTCATATTTTATTCTTTATACTCTGATACATTATAAATATTATTTATTGCCCACTAAATAGTTAACACCAACAACGATAACTCCTCATTGTTGGTTGAAGTCATTTTTGGGGTGTGAGGAAAGGGCATCTCATAAACTGGAAATTGAGACAAGGATTTCAGTGATCACCAAGACATCCATTACCAACATCTGTTCTGTAATGTTTCCAAAGCACCATGGCATGAAGCTCGGCAGACCCGTGATAAGCGTCTCTGAGAATTTTCATCAAACATCTCATCGACGGGCAGCCACGGACGTGGGGCAAGTCCTCCGAGGAGCCGGGGCCATTCCTGTGCCAGCGTCAGGACTCGCGGTCGGCGTATCCAGGCAGGGGTGATGCCCTCAGAGCTCGGGGCTCTTTCTGACCAGGCTGGCTCACCTGAATGGGCCACCGCTCGGCATGACTAAGCTCTGAGCCAGAATTCCACGTTCCCGTCTCCTGCCCCCGGCCAGCGACTTGCAAACGTGGAGGCTCTGCTAAGCCCTGGGATTTCATTAAGGGCCTTGTTAAAATTTACTAGAGTCAAATAAAGAAAAGATCCAGCCTTGGAAATCATTCTCCACTCATGTCGCTCCTTCTCCCTGCTTCCCACCCCCACCTCCGATCCCACTTACTCATCTATTAAACAACTACTGAGTGAGTTCTGGAAAGTTGCCCATATCACATCTCTTTAGAAATCATTTCAGAAAACATCTTGAGGAAGGTAGGTCACCTCTTTCCATCTGTCTTACTCTGGCAGGTCTGGTGCCTAAGCAAACAGGCAGGGAAGCACAACCATGAAGACTACAGAGAATCCACATTCTTAAGTCAGGCCCAAGGTAAGTCCCAGCCATTGCATACGACCTGGATGACCTTGGGCAAGTTCATTCACTTCTGTGAGTCTCATTTTCTGCATCTATAAAATGGGAGGAGTACTGTGACCTGCTGTATCACCTACTGTGAGGGTTAAGGAAAATAATGCATGTCTACTATCTACCCCGGTGTCTAGCACAGGTGCCAAAAATATGAGCTATCAACAGGGGCTCTCTTGCAGATGCTGCCTTATCTTTCTGCTGCATCGCTACACGTTGTGTTTAACAGAATTTTTGCTGGCTACCTGGGAACTGGGGAGAGGAAAAGCCATGTTCTTGCTCCTGGACTCACAAGTTGTCCCATCCTTCTGTGATGTCATAATTCGAGCTGCAGCCCACAAATCTGAATATTAACAGCCCAGCAACCAGTCCCCACCTCCTACATGCTTTTCATCACCCACTCACATCCAACATCTGGGGCCGCTGCTTCTACCCTACGAGCTCGTGAGCCCGCCGCCGAGGTTTCATGTCCGACGGTACTCGGAGAGCCGGTACCCGCAGGAGGTAGGCACACCGGGGCCCCCGGGATCCAAGGCAGGAAACCCCTCTTCCAGGGGAAGCTTAAATTTTGCAAAATGGGATATAGGCCGGGGCATCTCTTTGGTTTAATGATTAAAATTGAAACTTGACTCCTCTGCTCTGGGGGACCTGACCACAGGTTTCGTTTTTCAAAGAACCCTGACGCTTGTGAAGGGCCAGCTCATCCCCAAGGTTGGGTTACTCTGCTTTCAGTGGCTGCTTGACCTCTCCTCAAGCCCATTCTGAGGCGAAGCCCCCCATGGAATTAAACCCTCGTTACACAGGGAGGCCGGGGCAGCTAGGGCTGGAGGCAGCTCCTTGGGCGACAAATATTTTTTGAGCAAGCCTGGCTCCTTCTACTCTTTCGGGTCTCTGTCCAGAGGTCTGCCTCTGAGAGGCCTTCCCAGACCGCTGCATATGAAGCCGCATGTCTCCTGTCTCCTCCACACATCAGCCTTTTCTATGATCTCCTGTCACTTAGCCCAAAGCCTCTCATATCTGTATTTGCTTACACCCCTAGACTGTCGGATCCCTGAGAAGAAAAGTTCTACCTGTCTTGTTCATGCTATGGGCCAGGCGCATGGTAGTTTTTGCACTGAGGAGAAGAGGGAAAAGAGTAAAAGACTTATATAATGCCACAGAAAAATCTAGAGTTCTGCCTGCCATTGGGGCTTGGAGTATAGAGAATGCTCTGTGCAGGAAGGAAGGAAGGAAGGAAGGAATGAAGGAAGGAAGGGAGGAAGGGAGGGAGGGAAGGAGGGAAGGATGGTGAGAGGGAGGATAGTTATGCTGTCTTACTTTTGATGTCCTAAAGCTTTATGACACACACACACACACACACACACACACGGACTGACCATACTCTGTGACATCATACACGAGGCCTGAGTAACTCAGTCATTTTATCTGGAAGTGTCACAGGCCATTATCTATTGTGCATATTCTCCCCTGTGTATATTCAGTATGCTGAACCCCAGTTGCCCAGGGCCTGCCTGTCTAAGTACACAGAGAGGTAAGTCAGTATAAATTTGATGAGAGCCAAGAAATCTCAAGCATTGGGGGGCAAGAGAGCCTGGTGAGATGGAGGGAGGAGAGAGAACAGAAGTCCGGGCTTTCCTTTGACTTAAGTCTAAAACAGATTAACAAAAATGGATAGGTCGAGACTCATGCCAAGCTAGTTTCCCTCAGCTGGCCATGGATGCTTTCCTTAGCTTCTCTGAGCTGGGCAACAGTGTTCTGTGTACAGAGGGCTGCAGGGAAGGGGGAGCCATGTTTGCAGGACGATGAAGAAGCAACCTCGAGGCTGTAATGACTTTGTAGGCTACAGAACAAAACTTCCAAAAGGGCAAAAAGCAAAACCTGGTCCTTGAAGAGGGCTATACATCCATGCAAAAACAAACAGCAAACCAACTAACCAAAAGAAAACAAAGCTGTACCCTCAACAAGTAGATATATTTGGCCCAGTGTGGAGTTTCTGTCTATCAGGAAAGAACAAAACAGGAATAGCTCTGCTCCCCACTCCCCCCCGCCCCCGCACCCCGCACAGCAACTAGCACCACGTGCCCCTTCCTGGGCAGCTCTTTGTATGCTGAGAATGTAATGTTCCCGACAGGGCAGGTTTAGGGCATCTTTCCCGGTGACCCGCAGTCCAGTGGTGGGAGAGCTCCTGCAGGTGTGCATTTAATGGCTGTGGGCACATCTGCAAAGGGACACTGGAATTCTGAGTGTCAGAAGCCAGTGAGCAGTGGAGTTCCAGAAGCCAGAGTCTGGCAATATGCATACATGCACACGCACGTGGATGGGCAAGAACAGCTTCTGCGGGGGCTGTCCAAAAGTGATACCTAATCAGTAGCTGTGGAACTTTGTATAATAACCCATCTAGACTGTTCCAACCTCACTGATAAAATTAAGACATGGAAATACGTACTCCCTAAGGGTCTTCCAGTTTAAAAGTTCTATACTTTCATGCAATCATTACTTTCTTTCTATGTTCTTTTGAGTCTTCTGTCCCTTGCTCTTTCTGTCTCATCTTCTGCCTTTCTTCTTTCCTTCCTCTTGGCCAAGTCGTCTTCGACGGCCTCAAAGGGGCCTGTGACTCCCCACACCCCCTGCAGCTGACCAGGAAAGCCAGCAAATCAGCAGCTGTTTTCACAAGGTTTGGAGTAGCTGATGTCCCATAGTTATGATTCAACTGTCTAGTTCCTAGGCTCTAAGACGAATCCCCAAGTCTCTAGTCGAGCATTAAATAAGACATACCAGCCAGGCAGCAAAAGCGAGTCTTGGGCTTAAGCCCTGGCAGTAGTGAGCAATACATCTAGCCACTGCACCAAGAAGTTTAGTCAAATACAGAAACAGGTGTCCCCAGAATTGCAGCATTTCTCCGGCAGAAATCAAGCCAGAGCGAAAGGGGGAAATAGAGCAACTAAGGTATCATGCTGATTATGGGAGGAGTGAATTTTAGGGATCTGGAAAGCCTTCCCAGGAAAGGGCATGATAACGGATAATGTGTAACTTTAGTAGAACATAATATCATCATTCCTCATTAACTCTAACTATATTCCTATAAATTGAGAAATCACTTCATTTGGGATGGAACCATCCATTAAGCATATGTAATTCATGGAGTTATCATTGGCTGAGCCCTGTATGCTATGATCTGGGCTAAGCTCCTTCTCCACACCTCATTCAGTCCTCATAACAAAATAGGAGACTGAAGTCAGCGCAGTGTTAAGAGCGTGTTACTAGTCACACAGATTCTGCCCTTCTCTGCACCTTGGTTTTTTTCATCTGTGAAATGGGACAAATAACAGTATTTGTCCTTACAGGATTGGTGTTTGTTTTTTCAATCAAAAATTATATAAAGCACTTAACACAATGTTATGAATGTAGTAAATGCTCCATAAACATTATTTATTATTGGTGGCGTCATTTTTTCCACATGTGGCTATTAATGTCTGGAGAGGGTAAGCAGCCTCTCCGAGGTCACATGGCTAGGAGGTGGTTTGAACGCAACTTGGTCTGTGATCACCCTCTCTTGTCCCTTGTGATGTAAACTATCACTGCGTAATGGCAACTTCTTTACATTTTCCGGGAAACTCAGCACCCACTGTGGGCTCGTCCTGCAATCTACCTTTAAAGTCATTGTGGATCTGCAGTTCTATTGATCTTACCTTGGAAAAACCACGCAAATGTGCGACCTATACAGTAGGACCTTCCTTAGAGTTGGAGATGTCTGCAGTCTTTACTCTGAGAGGGGCAGAGCAGGCTGCTTCATCACTTGTGATTCCTCCTTGCCCATCCCTATTTCTGGACTCTTCTGGACATTCCCTTCTGCTCTTTCCTAATGACCCAGCTCACACCAGACCCCGGGGGTGCCCAACACAGAAAAGTCAAGGAGTGAGCCAAGAAGAGCCTTGGCATGAAATGGGGCTGGAAAGGCACAGACCCGGCAAGGCGCCGGAGGCTCTCACCAAAAGCAGCTTTTAAGGAAAGGAAAGCAGCCACCTTGGGGCACATTCATAATGCTCATACCAACCCTTGCCTGCAGCAGGGCTGGAGAGGGCAGGCCAAACTGCATACCCTCTGCAGCCAGCTCCTCAAATCAGCCGAATGTTTCCCATGAGCCTTGGCGGAGCAACGGGGCCAAATTTGCCATGGAAATGGCTGACCTCAAAGGCGTGTGCTACAGGGGTAACTAGGAAGGGCAGCAAAATGGCATGGATAATCGGTCCTAAGAGGGAGCTCTAGAGGAATTTTGTCTATAAGGAAAAGAAGAAAGAGACTAAGAGAAAGAAAAGTCTAAGGAATGCCTAGGTGTCTTGCAGCAGCTCTTGAGTTTTATTGGGTTTATTTGCTCATGATGGGAAGAAGTCAGAGAAGTAATCTGGAGCCAATGAGGATCAAAGAAAGGAAAGGGGGCTTCAGCTGGAGAAACATTCTAGTTGGACAAAACAAAGCCCTTTTTGAATGCAAAGCTGATAAGATTGCTAGGTTTTACTGCAGAGTGAGGTTATGGTTCTACCTGTAAAGCTTCAAAAAACAATTCTAAACACTACCCCCTCCATCCTGTACGTTTCCCACTTATACCACTTGTCTCAGAATTACCAGCATCATTAAACCATTGGTATTCAAATTATTTAGAAAGCTTATATAAATGCAAGTTCTCAGGCCCCACCTCTGACTCTATTGAGTCAGAAGGGGGGGGGCAGGCACTCCATAACCCACAATTCTACAAGCTCCCAAGGTGGTTCCTATCTATACCGAAATCATTGGGCAGTCCCCAGTCCGCAGGAGGGGCGTGAACGAAGGCAAGGTGACTTCCGCCTTGAATTTTCTGAATGTATGCATTTTATCAAACTCATCAGAGTGTTGCTGCAAAGGGCACTGAATACAATGAAATGAAAAGTGCCTTTTCTAGGGAGATGGGCTGCTCGCATTGCTGGACCACCGCCCTGACCCCAGGGCACAGACACTGCTGCAGATCTGAAGAAAAGGGTTGGCTTTGGCAACCCTTGTTTATAGACAGCTAAGAGGGGGCTGCCAGGGCCTTACCCTGGAGGGCTGGGCAGCGGAGAAACCTCAGTTCAGGGCAAATTTCGGTGCCCAGAAGTCAGATCTGAGTGCAGCACTGCCATCTTGTACTAGAGAAAGAAATCTTAAGAGTATTTTATTTTTCTCCCTCCTCTTATCTCTGAGTTGGGTGCTCAACTGTGGAAACACACATTGATTTGTGCTTCACCCCATGGTGCTTTGCTGTCTTCTTACAGAGGGACTGAAAACGTCTGCACCCATTCTGAGGTGGGTGACTGCTGGTCCTAGGGGAAAGGAGAGGGCTCCAAGGCAGTTTTCTTTCTTTAGGGTTTTTTGGTTTGTTTGTTTTTAACTTGTCTGGATTTTTTTTTAAGTCTAATTAACATGCAGTGTTATAGAGGCAGTTGTCATTTTCCTTCTACTGCGACTACATCTTTGGAACATGAACACATGGGCCGACATAAGGGACTCCCTTCCTTGGACACTCCTGCCCTGACTTTCTCAAGGTCACATAGAGCGCATTTTTGCATCTCTCTGCGGGAGTGCCCGTTAGCACCCAGCATGGACACTGGGGCCGCTGGGGATTCTCCCAGGCCTATTTGCTTCCTCCCACTCAGGGTTTCTGGGCCGCAGAAGGGGAGGCGGTGGTTACACGGAACTTTGAGCTGCAATGGTGGAGAGGGGAAGGGAAGTGACACAGTGTTAGGAATCGGAATCTTCCAACTGTGTCAACTCATTCCTTACGACTGTGACTCTCTTGCCGGTGCAAACGCTGTCCCTTCTCAGATCTGGGAGTTGCCATTTTTCAGCGGAGGGAAGCAAATGGTGGAATGCCTACAAGAAACAAAACTGCCTGGCAGCTACAGCCTCAGCCTCATTGGAAGTTTTGATCCTATTCCTGGCTTCATAACCAATTGTGGGTTGCGCCATATGCAATTTGTTACTAATTAGAGTTCCAAGCTAATTCAGTTAAAAAAAATAAATTAGAAAGACCTGTAGGATCATTTCTACTCCCACACATTCTGAGAGCTTCCTTGAAGGAAAAAGAAAATTAGGTTTACCTAGATTAGTGAATTTGTCTGTACCTTTCATCTTATTATGAACTCAGAAGGCCCATATTTATATCATAACTGTTACATCCATGAGCATCACAAAAACTAAGAGCTCTGCAGTATTTAGTAAATTGTGATCTCCCCATCTCTACCATTTGCTTAAAACCAGCTGAGGAGCATGCCAAAAATGCAGATTCCTGGGCCCTATCCCGAAATACTGAGGATGGAATCCTGAAATCTACATTTTTTTTAAAGATTTTATTTATTGGTCAGAGAGAGACACAGCAAGAGAGGGAACACAAGCAGGAGGAGAGGGAGAAGCAGGCCTCCTACTGAGCAGGGAAGCCCATGCCGGGCTCTATTCCAGGACCCAGCATCATGACCTGGGCTGGAGGCAAACGCTTAACGACTGAGCCACCCATGCGCCCCTGAAATCTACATTTTTAATAAATCTCTTCATAGCTATCACGGCTTTCCTTCGAAGCACAGCTGAAAACATTTCTCTTTTATAAAGGACTAATTAAATAAGTCCTTCGACTCCTTCTATATTTTCCGAATCCATTTTCTTTTGCTGCCTCCTGCACGAGAAAATGCATGTACTTTTTTCCAGTTCTTTGCAAATAGTCTAAAATGCTCCTGTTCTGTGTGTTCCCAGGTCTAGAAAAGAGATTGGCAAACTATAGTCCTCAGGCGAAATCTGGCCTGCTGCCTGTTTGTGTAATAAAGTTTTATTGGAATGCAGTCATGTCATTTTGTTCACATATTGTCTACGGCTACTTTTATATTGCAAGGCATAAGTGAGTATTTGCAACAGAGACCATATGGCCTGTGAAGCTGAAAATATTTCCTATTTGGCTTTTTGCATAAAAAGTTTGCTGAAGGGCTCCTGGGGGGCTCAGTCGGTTAAGCGTGTGCCTTCGACTCAGGTCATGATCTCAGTGTCCTGGGATCGAGCTTCATGTTGAGCTCCCTGCTCAGTGGGGAGTCTGCTTCTCCCTCTCCCTCTGCTCAGGCTCGTGCCCTCTCTCTTCCTCTCTCAAATAAATAAATAAAATCTTAAAAAAAATCTTTAAAAGTTAGAGTTAAGGAGTGAGGTCCTTAGCATCTTCAAAAGCAGGATGGGAAATGAGGGGTTGCTACTTGCTTAGAGGGACAAGGGAAGGGTGGAGGAGAATCAGGGCAGTGGTTGCAGGAACCGTTTATCTCAGCACACTCCTCATATCCTGCAATGCCAGCATGAAGAGTTTATTCCCCCCACTGATGGCCGTTAGATGCCTTGCCACACACAGTGCTAGAGGAGGAGACTTGCCTCTTCCCCAGGAAACAATTATTTCCAGGGGAGATGGAACAGTCTGGCATGAAGGTTGGAATCTTAGGGAACACCAAAAAGTACAGGGGAAAGAGTTCTCATAAGGTATGGCCCACTTGGCTCTCAGACTTTCCTGCAAAAAAGTAGCTATGCACCTTAAGACAAGTTCCCACCCCTTTGAAGGCACGACTTCCTCATCAAAACAAGTCTACATCTTGAAAATGTCAGAACCAGACTGGATTTTAGATGTAAGTAGCTCAGTGATTTCCAAAGCAAGTTCTAAGAACCCCTGTGATCCTTCAGAAGTGCCCCAGTATCTTCTATAATGTTTAAGGGATGGGCAATGGGCAGATGCTGATTGAACCGGCACAGCGTGACTTTTTATTTATTTATGCTGGGAGAATATTTTGAAGTGATAACTGATATGTTCCACGCCACACCCACCAATACTCATACACTTTCTCATATCCAAACACGCAGGACATAGCCTACCTTTGCCTTAGGGATGGATTGTCCTACACAATATAGAGAACAAAGACATTAATTCTTGGCTTTTAAGTTTGAGAAATCTCGACCTGTGTTGTCCAATATGTGGCTATCTGATTTATGTCAATTAAACAACCAGTTCACTGGTCATACCAGTCACATGTAGCTGTGGCCATACCGTAATGAACACGTTCGTCATAGAAAATTCTGTCGGACAGTGCTGATCTAAGCCCTAAGTGTACTTGGGGTATGCTGGATTAGTCAGGATTAGTAAAAATCCAAAGATTTTTTCCTGCTGGGGAAAATATTTAAAAGGATCATGAAGGGAGTTGAGACACCGATGGGCACCGGGTAGAGATCCCTTTCTTAACCTCTCTCTACCAAGTACCAGGAGTGGACATGGATGGGATGAAGGGGAATGAGAGACGCTGAGGTCTGAGGAGACCTAACTCTGCCAGGTGGAGCCACATGAGGGGGCCAGGTCTCTCAGAATTCTCTCTGCTCTATCCTGGCGCAGGAGTATTAGAGAAGAATGGATTTGTGGCGGCAATTAGCAGCCTTGCAGGGAAGCTAGTCTTTGAGAGTTTCCCAGAGCCTCTGAAGGGCAAGGAAGTAGTAGAAGGATAATTTCCTGTGCTGGGCAGAATTGCAGGGAAGAAGGGAGTTGGATGAAGAGAGGTGGTTGTCTTACTGGATGCCAAGGCAGACAGACTTAAGTGCCATGAACTGGATGCCCATCACCTCCTCCGGTATGTGGGCACCATTCAAATACTCTGGAGCTTGGACACGGCCCTGGGAAAGGGAGCAGGGAGACACAGAAGTACCCAAGATTTCGTTTTTGTGGAAAGTGGGCATGTGTGAGAAACTGTTACATATACTGGTTTGCAGACTGAGTTTATATCCACTATGTATTTCTTATGTTTGCCTTGTACAAAAATGATCCTGCTGCTGAAAATAATGGAAGGTTGTATGTGAGCCAGAGACCAATGCTTCTTGCATCTAAGGTTATCCTGTTGGACAAAATGTGTCTGGCCTAACAGGTAGATGTAGGAGGAAGCGGTTTCGGACCCCTCACTGTTTTAGATGAACCAGGGTGTGTAAAGGTGACGGAATTCTCGGGCACTTGCCCTAACTACCCCGCTGAGGAGAACAAGAGGTGTGATGAGTACACAACAGAGGAAGTGCTCTATGCTTCAACACAGAAGCACCAAGAGGGAACACACCCCACCTGAGCTTACAGCCCTGCTTTGCGCCACAAGAAAATGAGCCCAAAGTGAACAGGTACTAAGCAAAAATGCATCAGCTTCTCAGTGAGAGTGCAACGGTCTTTGTACTTCTGGTGATGCCCATTCTAAAATGACGTTCTCTGCCTATATGGAGGTGCCTAAGGAAATGGAAGCTCTAGCTTCCATTATCCGAGCACGCTCTCTTTCTTTGTGTTCCTGAGGATTTCTTAATCAAGTTATTTACAGTCGCACCAGCCCCATTTTGATCACTCTGGGTGCCCATTTTCGGTGCAGACCTGCACAAATGTCCAGACGCACACAGGCATGGATAGTGTCAGCGTGCCTTACAAGAAGGTCCTGAGGACCAGGACTTCGGGGTGAGTTCCTCCTTGAGGCCCACGTGCTGGTATCCGGGCAGGCAGGTCCTCAGCAAAGATGGCTTTGGGGTTTCACTTACTCCATTACAATAAAAAATGTTTTGTTCGTCGTAAAAAAAAAAAAGTTGTGTTACTTTAGGACGCTATTAAATATGGGGGGAGTGCAGTTTTCATTTAAACAAGAATGATTACAAGACTAATGGTTTCCACAGGCCTCTATGTTCTTTAGTCATAGCTCTGGACCTCTGGGTTGGAGGCTGGTGGCATTGAGAAGAAGGCACAGTGAACTTTCCCTAAAGGCTTCTAGGAACCTAGGGGACTTCTAAACTCATGGGGAAGTCTCCTCTCTCAATCTCTCTCTCTCTTTCTCTTTCTCTTTCTCTCTCTCTCTCTCTCTCTCTCTCTCTCTCCGTCTGTCTTCTTTCCTTCCTAGTCTTAGCTATCTTCTCTCCTGGTTGTCTTCTATAACCTTCACTCTTAGGCTCCCCCACCACGCTGAGGTCATGTCTGCAAGGCGCTAGCACAGAGAGTAACGCTTGGGATAGTAACGTGTGTGAGTAAGGGAGCCAGAGCCTGGGTTTTCTACCATGCTTCACCCATCTCTGCAGCCGGAGGGGAGCAGGTATCCTCAGGGCAGTGCATTTTCAGAAAGAGATGAAGGACTGAATGCAGGGAAAGGGAAAGAACTGTTTTCTCTCCCCGGTGGAAACATTTATATTCTGAAGGTGGAGAACTGGGTTCGCCCAGAGGGTTGCATTGGGTGTGTCCTGAGCTATGTGCATGCTGCTTTATTTATCCTCAAAACCAGCTTCGAGGTAGGCATAATTATTCTCCTTTGACGAATAACCCATGCGAGGATCGGGAGGGTGAGGAACATGGCCAGCCCCCAGCTGGTAAGCCTCTGGGCAGGGAACTTAATCCTCAGAGCCTAGGACTGAATGTGAATGCAGCACTGAGGTCTAGCAATGGGGGGAACTCCAGGATGGCCAGTCCGCCCTGGGACAAACAGAAGTGTTAGAAGGGGCTGTGATAACAGCTCGTGCTTATTGTGCCTTATTTTAAGTTGAGATTCTCGAGTTGGAGTCCTCTTCTAATAAACTACGCTCCCCCGATGTGAGCTGTGGGCTGACACACCTCCTCTAACCTCAGGAGGCAAACCTTCCCGGTGGGGAGAGAAAGCCGTCGGTAGCAAACCTCTCACTGGGCAGTGGGAGTGGATACACCTTTCCGGCCAGAAGTTGCCAGAAGGGCTGTGAGACTTTGAGGTTGACTAAGCCATAATCCTACTTCTAGATCGTGCTGCTGCTTCCGTTTCCAGAGCAACGGCACGGCATTGGGAGAACACACGTGTTATCCGATTTGGACAGGGAGGCGAGCAGCAGTGTTTGTCACTGGGAATGGAGTGTGACACAAACAGCCTGGGCTCCGTGCCTTGCCCAAGCTGTCACACGCACCCCATCCTCCAGAAGCAAACTGATAGCAACCCAGAATAAACCACCCCCTGCTTGTCTTTAAAGAAGAGTAGTAGAGGAATGGGGTCTGTGGGGGGGCTGGGAGGGAGAAGAGGGGGGAGACAAAATGAAGAGAAGACACGAACCCAACACAGGTGCGGTTTCAAGCAGTTCCTACCTAGGCGTAGAGAATTCTCACAGGGCCAAGGGACTGGAGGCCAGCTGTGACTCCTGAAGTCTCCAGACACATCCGATTCTCACTGAAGTAGAAGACAATCCGGGCAACGAAATTACTTCTCATTAGGACCCGGCTCTTCATCAGTGGGACTGGGGCTTTTTCAGAGAAGAGGTCTGAATGGAAGTGTGAGTCAGGGCAAAAAGTGCTGGAAGTTTCAGAATGTAATCCGTCCTCCTTTGCTGGCCCCAAATCAGAAAAGGATGTTAAGAAGTAAGCACCTCTCTGGATACAGTTCTGAAATCAGTTAGAGAATTAAGAGGACTTAAAAAATCTCTTGGATCCATCTGGAATCTTAAAGAAACGATCACCCAAAGAAGAATAGGAGTGAATTCAGATAGTTCCAGCCCAGTAAAGGAAGCAGCAACTCAGGTTCCTACGTGCCAGGATCATTCTGGAAGGTCAGACTCCCTGCATGTCTCCTCCAGCACCTCTGCCCTGCGGTGGATTCTGTAGATGGGATGTGTAAGAGACCCAACCAAGTGGGTCCAGAGAAAAGTAGAGAGACTCAAATTTCCCTGGAACAGATGGCAAATTCTTCACTCTTGTCTTTGATTTTGTTCTCTCCTGAGTTCCTTCTGTAGGATGCACTGTGGGGAATCCAGGAATCTCATCCCTACCTGATAGAGCCCAGGCATGTAGGAACCTGGGTCTCTCTGTGGCAAAGAACCCAAGGAATGGCTGAGAGCAACTCTCTTCTTGATAGAGAGGGAAGCACCCAGCCCTGGGGGGCCTCCTAGAGTCACGGTATGCAAATAATTCAACAAATGGTCCAACGGCAATGTTGTCAGAAAAAGAATTTCCAATCTTATCACCATGGTGACAACTCATCAAAAAAAAATCTAAATCTAAAAATTGCCTTCTTTTGGCTGATGAAAAATAATAAATAGGGCTTCTGGGGCTTGTATTTGTATTAGCTCTCACTGCCAAGTCCTTGAGGCTCCCCCAGCTCCACCCTCATACCTGGCTGGGTCCTCACACAGCTTCAGCCACCTGTGATTCCCCAAGATGCACTTGAGCCCCCAGAACTTAAAACAGGAGTGGTTCATTCCCCAAACTCCCAGACTCTCAGTCTGCCCTCCTCTCCCCATGCTCTTGCTGGCTTTCATTAACCCTCGACCCCGGGTTTATCGGCTGTCCCTAGCGATTTCACAGACAGGGCATTTCTGGAAATAGCTACGAGCCCCAGGTTGCGGCGACTCCAGGGATGGAGTGCTCACCGGAGAACTGACGAGAATGTCCTGAGGGACCGAGGCAGAACTGGGCCCTTGTGACTTCCTTCTGTTTTAAGGGCAGAGCCACATCCCAATTTTCATATTAGAAACTGGATTGTATAAATCTCCAAGGCATCCTACAACAGACAGCATATGTATTTTGCCATTTCTAGAACTGGGATCCCAGCAAGGACTGAGAGAGTGCAGTTTCCAAGAAGCGGGGCCAAGAGCAGGGACTGAAATACAGGAGCAGCAAGCTGGCAGCACAGATGTGATCGCGGCATCTTGCCCGGACGGGCACATACCCGGGAGCATCCAACCCACTAGGCGCAGATGAGTGGATGCTGACACGGCCACACAGAGGGACACTGCCTGATCAGGACGTACAAACAACTGAAGATCTGTGACTACTGACGGGCAGAGACGTCCACGATACATTGTTAGGAAAATATCAGGCTACAAAACAACACACATAGTGTAATCCCATCTAAGCTATATCTTTATGTGCACAGACACATGAAGAAAAGAGCAGAAGGCCATATACCAATGTGTTAACAACTGTAACCTCTGGGGGTTTCTTCTTTTTAACTTGATAAAATTTTGGTGCCTGAAGCAACATTTTATGTGGCGAATTTTTATTAATATTATAATCTCGAAAAAAAATCCACAAAACCCTAAAGGGACTTTAAGAAGGACTCTTCAAGAATAAGAGATAGGGATCAGGTGTCTACCAGGCACTGTGGTGGGAGGCAAAATGAAAGGACTGCATGGTCTGTGCCCTCAAGGGACCTGACATCTAAATGAGGGGATACATGAAATAATCACCAGGTCCTAGATCTGTAGGAGTAAATGAGCTAAACATTGGATGCCAGATCTTGTTCACACAAGTAGACAGACATAGTTTGGTGGCGAAGAGGAAGAGATCATCCCAGATGATTCCCATCCCAGATGGATTCGACAAGTTGCTTATCTGCCTGGAGACCTAGATTCCCCATCTGAAAGTGGGGTTAATGAGAGCAGAGGCTCCACCTTAGAGGACTGCTGTGAGGTTTCAATGGGGTAAAGACAGAATACAGTGCCAGCAGGGGGACATTCAGGAAATGCCAGCTACCACTATGACTTCACCAAGGGCTCTCGGAAAGCAGGTGTGGGCGCAGCGTAGACACAGGAAAGCCCTTTGGCGTCCCATCTCCTGATGCCAGTGGTCATCTACCTTCTAAAAAAGACCCTTCCTTTAGCTTAAGTGCTGAAATTAAAATTAAATTAAAATGGTTTTAAATTAAATGGCACTTATTTTCCGGGGAACACGGGAAGCCTGGCCCATGGCTCCCTGGCCCACTGCGGTACTTATCACAGTGCTTCATCTGTGGGTGACCTAATCTGTTGAGGAAGCCAATCCCTGGCTCCCCCCACCTCAAGCAAATGCCTTGCTCCTCTCCAACCAGAAGGCACCTTTAATCTGATTCCTTTTCACCCAACTCTCCCCCATGGCCCGCATGTCATTTCATTCCTCCTTTCCCCTCCTGCAAGTAATCAGCCTGGCCCAATTTGCTTGTATAAACAGGAGGCCCAGGTGGGGGGACGTCACTTGGCCACGGCAGTTCTGCTTTTTATACATCCCCCGCCTTGCTTCCTGAGACCTTTCAGTAGAGCCAGACTTGGAGGAGAGTTATATTAAACAGTTTGACTCCAAACCTAAACAGCCCCTGAAGCATTAGTGGTTCAAAGATCTCCTGGTGCATTTATGAAAAGCCATTGATCTGGGAAGAGGTGTTAGCAGACTTGAAATGCACTAAGAAAACTCCTTTGCTGGCAGGAGGCAGAGTGGTTTTCATTAAGGATCTGCCCTTTATCTTGTCACATCGCTGACCTGTCCAAGCCGAGATGGGTCTTTCCCCTTGCCTTGAGAGGAGGCTGCCTCCGGTTAGAAGCTGTGATAAGAAAGTGTTCATTTTTGAGACAGACACAAAGGACAGAAGTGACTTGCTTTTCTGAGTCTGAACCCCAAATCGCCTTTAAATTGTCACTTTTATGATCACCTCTGATACATCAAAGCCTCGAGAACACCATGGGTCATTTTCCCAATTGGCTTCTTGGGACTTGGGGAAAAAAAATGCAAATCCTGGGACATCAGAGCTTCAGGAACTTGAAATATCGCCTAGAACAGGGTCCCTTCCTTAACCTAGAGGACCGTTTACCAGCTTCAGAATAGTGTAGATGGTCTTAAATCCCCTTTCTGCTGCTTACTACCGGGTGACCTGAGATGCATTCCTTCTGGTCTCTGCCATGATCTTCTCCAGTTGAAACTGGGTCTGACGACCTCAGAGGGTTGTTGCAAGGATTAAATAAGGTAATAGACGGAAAGTGCTTTGTACAGAGTCTGGCATAAATCTGGAACTTGATAAATGTCCGCTATTATTATTGCTTGCTATTATCATGCTATTATTTACACAGTCTAAAACCTGCAAGCAACATTTTGCATGTCATGCCCATGTGCATTTTCCTGGGAAGAGGTCTATATACTCAGTTTTCACTTTCCCCTAAAGGAGAAGAACCGCTCATCTAGCTAGACTTTTTCCTTTAATTGATGAGTAAAATCATGCCCGGAGGTTTAGAGTGTTCTTTCCATAGTCACATGGTAAGACAGATGCGAGACCAGAATTAAAACCCAGAATCTGTTGATTCACTGTCCGGGGCTTTGCAATGTTCTAGAAGCATTAACGAAAGTAGCCCAAGCCCTACCCAGAGTGTTGCAGAGAAGAAGTGATCCATAAATCCATGTGGAACAGGACTGGACACGTACTGGTGGGGTTAAGGCAGAGGGAATGTTCAGGGGTCTGGAGGTGTGATGCCTGTGGAGTTGCCAAAAAACCGGTGACAACAATAATCGACAGAGAAAAGGTGCGCAAACCAGAGTGAAGGGGGGGATGGGTGGGGCCCACCAGCAGGAACCTGCCCCACTTCCAGACTCCTTTGCATTTCCCATGCATAGCAAGACACATTTATCCCATAAACTTTATAAAATCCAAGAGAATATGCGCCTTTGACCTAGGAAATAAATCATTTTGAAGTTCTGAGTGGTTGTACCTTCATTTCCCAGAAGATGCAGCTCCAGGATTTTGAGGTTTGCATTCTTTTCTCTTTGACCAGGTTCTTTAAAATACTTGATTTGCCCAGGGTCAGTGGTTCTCGACGTGTGTCTTAGGATCGCCACCATCAGTGTTACCGGGGAACTTGCTGCAAATGCAAGTTTGGGGGACCTCCTTAGACCCACTGAATCTGAGAGTCCGGGGCAGGGCCTAGCAATGTGTTTTGGGAGGGTCTCCAGGTGACTCTGAAGCACGCTTAACTCTGAGAACTGTTTATTCTTAGACAACTGGTGTGGCAGAGACCCAGCAAGGAAAGAGGGCTCAGAAACATCTTCCAGAAACTTGAATCCCTGGAATACATTTGGGGGGGAGGGTATCAAATAAACTGAAACTAGACTAGTAACCTGGTTCCTCTTGTATTTTGCAAACAAGAGATCTTGGAGGGAAGTGGAAAATAAATTTTAAGGCCTTTCATCTCAGTCACAATGACATGTTCATTTAGCATTGTATGAGGATGGAGGGAGGGAGGGGCAGAGGTTAAGCTTCTAGAAGAGAATACACAATTCCAATGGAATCCGCTGTAATTTAGGGGCAATTAGCGTCTGCACATTCTCCATCCATGAGGCTCCATTAATCCAGTTAATCCTTATCTTCCAATTGAAAACAAACACCCTCGAGTGTACTTGGGATCCTTTTAACACGTTCTGCCCACCTGGATGCTGTCCTCTGCCTTGCAATCCCGAGCTTTTAGGAGCCACTTCAGCTCCTGGGAATGGGGGGATGACCCACCATCTTGGCTGGGTCCTGCCAGCCCCTTGGAAATAAGCCCTGTCCCAGGCTGCACCCTCCCCCGAAGCACACGTTCTCTGGCGAGACCTGCCCTCTGCCTGTCATTACTCAAGTCATTCTTGGTACTCCCTTGCTATTCTGGGCAGCCTTCCCTGACAATTTCTTGACTTCCCCTTGCCTAAGCAATGCAAGCACTCAGGTAATACTAATGCCTTGCATTGCTAAGGCAATTTGCTGTTTCCAGAGGCCTTTCTTACTTGTGTCGTGAGATCCTCCAAACTGCTACAGTATCATCGCCTTTCTCCACTCCCGCACCCATTCTCGCACCTTCTGCAATTTCTAAGTGGGGGCCATTGAGGCTTCCCAGGATTACACGACCTACCAGATTCCCACAGTTAGTAACTGGATGACAAGGTAGGTTCAAACTCAGGTCTCCCGGTTTGCAGGCGAAGAGCTTCCTGCTACAGAACACTGTCTCTTTCTGCCGACCCACCTAAATCTCTAACACTAATGAATAATGCATTTGTTCTTTCTCTGTGTTTATGTCTTTGGGACGCCTTTGTATCTCTGAAAATCACTGTGTCTTCCTTCATTCAAAAGCCCTTAAGGAGAAGAAATCGTATCAGGCTCAAATAATAATGTAAAGTGCTTCTACCTATTCAAAATATTTTCATTTTATCTTATTTTCTCTACAAAACAATTCAATGAGTTAAGTAGGATAAGCAGTATTATACTTATTTTAATGGTAAGGAAACTAAAATTTGGCCAATAAAAGCAACTTATTGGCTCAGAAAGTAGAAAGTGGTATCGTTGGGAATCAAATACAGATTTCTAACTTCTGGTGCTGTATTTATTTACTAGATGTGTGATTTTAACACTGTGTTCTGAGAGCTGCAGGGTTCTTATATGGTGCCTCAGAACTTCTAGGGGAGCGATGGAAGGGGGGTCTGGCAGGGCTCTGGGTGTCCTGCCCTGGGTTTAACTAGAATGTTCCCTCCCTTAAAAAGCAGCTTGGGAGCCACCGGTAGGTTGTCATTTCCTGTATGGAGCACCCAGCATGGTAGGAGTACTAGTCAGCTATGGACGGTAGCTTCAGGAGACTACCGCTGTAGATGGCCCTGAGCAGCCTCTATGTTCTGGCAAACACTTCTGACTTCCTGACTTCCTGACTTGCTCTCGGTGTAGGAGGTGGAAACTGCACCCTGTCCTCAGAGGCGGCAAGCTACCCCTCAGCTTTTTCATATCCTGCTCATGAATTCAACAAATACTGGTTAAGCAATGTACTTATGTAGTAAGTTCTGTGCTAGGGTCTGGAACTAGAATGGTAGAAAACCAACACGGAAGTGACTCTTCCTCTGCCCTCATGTAGCTTCACACCAGTAAATAATTCCAAATCATACTAAGAGCTATCGTGGAAAGACCTGTCTGCTGCATGAAAGTAACAGGGGGAGTGGGGAAGGAGGGAGGGCGGGGGCAGAGTCTCATCCACTTAGGAGGTCAGGGAATTCCACTCCATGGAGAAAACGCTGAAGTGAGGTTTTCTTGGCGGGGCAGAGGGGGAGAGGGAGAGCATTCTCGTTGCATGGAACAACACTGTCTAGATATGGAGCAACCAGAGTGTGGCCTGTTGGGGGATGTCCAGGAGATGAACTGGACCAGAGTGCCAGGTGGGGGGCAGGGCTCAGAATTTCTGCAAAGCAAAATGGACAGCTATCGCCGAGACTTAAGTAAGGAGTGCCATGATGGACTGACATGTTTTCAAAGACGATTCCGGTTACTGTCCAGACCAAAAACAAAAAACAAAACAAAACAAAAAAACAATGGGGTTGGTCAGGAGTATAAAGTGAAGAGACGTTTGAGGAGTCTCATCAAGGTGGGTTTGCATATAGGTGACCTAACTGGACCAGTTAATTTCTAATACTGGAAGTAACCTTGAATGCTCCTGAGTGTGGAACAAGTTAGCAGAAAGGCAGTCCATAGTCACACAGTGAGAGGAGCCCTTGAGAGATTTTATAACTTCATGTGGAAGACTTTAGAAGAGCAAGAGTGGTAAAACACAGAAAGTTCTATTTTAGATTAGATGACAAGATTCCCGTCCTGCCCTACCACAACTTATCCATGGAACGTGAGACAGGCCATCTAACTAACCCCTCAGGCCTCATTTTCCCCAATTGGACAAGGAGCTCCTAACCCAACCAAAGCAAGTTATCAGGCAATCTGATTACACAATGTAAGTGCAAGTGCTTTGTAAATGGTTAGGCATTCTTAAAATACAGGATGCCATTATCATTAACCATGTCAGTATATACAAAGTAATTATAATTAGAGTTCTGAGTAAATATGGAGTAACGTTTTTCTCTCCAATTGCATCCCCAAAGAAAGTTACTAGACACCAAGGAGTTTGTGTTCTTAGACAGGCTAGAAGTTTCGGCATATTCCACCATAAAGCTGACTTTATTTTTTCAAATGATAAAAGTTATAGAATTACTCAATAATTTTATTCTTTAGAATTACCATATTTACTCAGAATTATGATTACAATAATATTTGCTTCATGCTCTATTTCCCAAACCTTAGTCATTTATGTTCCAAAGTGATACTTTTAAACCCAGGAATGTATAAATATTAGGTTGATATTTTATTTAAATTGAATTTATATATATTCCCTTCCACTTTGAGTTTTAATGAATATAAATCTAAAGAATATCACTTTGAAATACTTTTTTTCCTAATTCATATTATAAATGTGGAAGACTGTTAACATACAAATAATGTAAACAATCTAACAGGATCTCACATAACACCAGCAGTAACGACTATACTTGGGAAGGAATAGCTTATCCCATTCATATTTCAGGAACTTTTTTCAATACCAAAATTAACAGGGCCCTAGCCCAGGGATTCTTAACATGAGAATCATCAGGAGAGCTTTTAAAACTCTTGATGCTCAGCTGAACTGCAGATCAGTTAAAACTCTCCAGGCCTGGGACCCTCAGTATTGTTCCAAGTTCCCTGGGATGATTCTCATGTGAAGTCAGCTTGAGAAGCATTGACCTAGATTCTTGGGTGCTTCCCAGGACTGCCTGGGCCTGTTAGGATTGGCCAGATATCGAGGACAGACTATATGGGAAGACTATGGCAGTAGGGGAGCCAATCGTTGTTTCTGTCTCATTCAGAAGGGTATGGCCGTCTGGATAAAAATAATATATAGCGGGTGCTACCACTAATAGGTGATATGAATTGAGAGCTAGCTTTATGTCAGTCACTCCTCCAAGTAGTTTAAAAGACTTATTTCATTAGTATTCACAGCAACACTACAAAGGGAGCGCCATAACTAACTGTCTCTGAGAGGAGGCATCTGAAGCCCAGAGAGGTGCAATGCCTTGGCCGAGGTTACACAGGAAATAGTAAGTGACAGAACTGGGATGGAGCCTCCTTAAAAGCAACCCCAAGTTTCCATCCTTCATATGGCTTCCTACTTAAAACAGATACGTTAGAGCCTAGAATCCTATTATCCAGACCAGAATCTCCTTTCCTTGTGCCTTTTTATTAGACTTCTTTTCCGATCCCTAATTTTGCAGAGGAGTACATTTTATTGATGTGAAAATGAAGATCTCCTGGAGGCTGCATTACTTCCCAGGTCATATAACCAACTCCATGTGTGGTCCTGTGAGAGTCCCCTGACTTCTCTTGGACATGCTTTTTCTCATTTGAGTTGCAACAATAAACGCTTCTGCCTCATAACCATTAACGTTAGAAGAAGAAGAGGCATCCGGAGTGTAGGGTCCTCCCTGCTCCTTGCCCTGGAGAAAGCTCCCTGGGGAGGGAAGGATGGTTTCTATCAGCCCCGAAGTCACTTTTCTCCTTTGTAGGATCCAGCTACACACAACTGACTTCAATCTGAATAAACAAAACTAGATTAACACACCTAGGGGATCTTTGAGGCCAGTCCCAGATTTTAGCGTCCAGCTACAGGGAGGTGAGAAGAGCCTGTTGTTTTCTAGAAGAGAGATGAAGAAACCACCCTCCAATTATGCAGCAGATTCTGCTTCACATTTGAATAAAGGGCATGAAATCGGATGTTTTTCAAGCTCAGAATAAAGCAGTGGAAAATTCACCTCCCTTCTCCGTCCATAAAGAACATCTAACACATTGCGTTTAATTTCTGAATAGGGCAATGTTCTTCTTAAGGGAAATGTTAAGCAGGGATTAAAGACACGATGGGCTGTGTAACTCTATCCTCAGCCCTTTCATTGTTAATAGTATTTATTTTTTTTTTTTTGGCGGCGCCTGTGCAGAGATGTGGGAAAAACCGAAGTCTTATGTAAATGAGAATTGACACACTGATAAACCAAGCCCCAGACCTGAGGTCTTAATTACACAGGAGTCTAGATGTCAAAGCGAATGCGGCTTATTGATGTTCAGCGATTTCACTCAGTGTTAAGCTGGACGACCTTCTTCCGGGAGCAGAGAGCAAAGCGCAGGTTTCTCATTACTCAGGGTCCATGTTCATGAGCGGCAAAGGGCTACGTTCATGCCTGGGCGCTTTTCTGGATGGGATACGTCCCTGAGCTCTGACACCCTGGCCTGCTTGCAGTGGCACTAGCGAAGCAAGGTGTTTGCAGGTGTTTCCCCAGCTGTGGGGTAAACAGCTGCTAATTGACAACAGTTCTGAGAAGCCAAGGTCTCTAATGGCATCTTCCCCCCCTCCCCTCCCCTCTACACGGCCTTCCCTGCCCATTTGGCATCATTTGTGGCCTCTGCAGCCCTGTCAAGGCATTATCTCATTTCAACACCTAATACTCCGATGAGATCAACGAAAGCATTAGTAGCTACTTTTTAAGGCTGGGAAGCCTGCAAGGTCGATAATTACCAAGCATTTATGTCGCTGAAGAGGACACTTGGGAGGCATCCCTCGCTCACACAGGGCGTTGCCGGTGGACTGGAGTCCAGTGAGGTTTGTACCTCCCGGCCCGCGGCTCTTTTCGTTAGCTTGACACTATGGCCATTATCTGAGGGGGTATAGGCTGGGTTTTTAAAAGGGGCTCCGGCAGAACTTAGCAGTTCTCAGTGGGTGTCAGGGTCTTTGCCTTGAAACAGAAAAATAATACATCTTTCCTTCCACCCGGACTAATTAAAGTGTCGGGATGGAGCCCCAACACTGATCTGACACATGACATGACGTCTCGTGTAATCTGACGTGTCTTGGGCTGACATCAAAGCCCCGTCAAGGAAAAGGGAGCGGGATATTTAGTGCGTGCCCGTTGCCGTCTGACATCTAACTGCGTCCAGCTTCATTCGCAGGCCCTGGGTCGCCAGGAGATTGGCCCGTCAGGCCGGCGAGTGAGAAGGGACAGAGCAGACCCCGACAGGAGGCCCGGGATGCACGGGAAAGCCAAATACCTCCACCTGCTCAGGGAAGACTCTCCCGACACCTCGTCCCCCCGCAGCCATCTGGGGCAAGTGCTGTCGCAGCCGCTGATGTGGCACTGGATCATCTATGACGGCCTCATGACATTATTTCTCACGGTTGTCTTTGCATTGTTGTTCAACAACTTTCTGTAATTGTCTCTTCTCACTCCAAATAAACCTCAGCACCCGGAAGGCAAGGAGTAGCTTTGGTACGTGTCTGCCCTAGCAAACGTCTCCTGCGATTCCATGAAGGGCCGGCAGGCTCTCTCCGTTGTTGTTTTTGTGTTAATTTTACGTCTTTCAGGCACCAGTCCTTTTGCAGACTATGGTAGAAATGACGTATCAGGAGAACGAACATGGGTACGGCTGTCTTAGCAGTGTCAGACTACCATGTGTCTAAATGGTTACTCGCAATTCTGCACTTACCTGCTCCCGACCAGGAACCTGCAGTTTGCCAAGTGGCACGAAGCTGTGGGCCACACTCTGAGTAGCACTAGCCCAGGACACTGGGGCGCCTGCGGCAGCAGCAGCATGGGACACCGTGGGACATAAGGGAGCTCCTCGATATGTAACTGTCGATTGACTAGATATGTAATGTATAGACAACATACATATACACACATTAGCTCTCTCTACGATACATTCAAGTCAACTATAGCCATAGGAACATACATCCAATTAAATTACGCTTCACAACGTACATGTAATTAGAAGATAGGATTACAAAATGGATGCCTATACCTAGGAGGCACAGGCGCATATTAGCAAGTTGGCACTAAGACCCGCTCAATGAAAAGGCACACATGGAAAGGGAGTTATGACTGAGCTGTGCCTACCCAGTACTCTGTGTGCCATCTTGGGGGGTTCTACCCCAATTTACCCCAGGGGGAGTGTAGCTCACCGAGGGTAAGTGATTCACAGCTATTTAGTGATGAGAATAGGATTCAAATGCAGCTCCGACTCCACACAGCCCGTATTCCTTCTGCTGCACCACGTGAATTTGGTGATGCCATGGGTAGCTATGCCTTACTCACAGGCTGGGTGTGTTCCTACCACCACTCCAAGCAAAGATGGCTGTAAAATCATCATCAGTGGGCCGGCCAAGGTAGGTTTCAAGTGAGAGCAATTCTATTAATGAGCTTTTAGGAAGTTTACTCCTTAAGAGAAAAGCCTAGAGAAGAGATGACCCCTTGTTTTGCTGGAAATTGAAGCATCAGGATATGATAGCTGGGATGTCCTACAGCCATCTAAGACCCAGTCAGAGAACGGTGTCAACACACTGGGGGAGGCAGAGCACCAAGAGAGCCACGGAGAAGCAGGGCACGAGCCCGAATGTCCTGCATCTTGGGTATCTCCCATCTAAAGACTTCTATCTTATGAAATAAAGGTTTTCCATGCTATCCAAAAGTAGAGCATTCCTATGAAGACTTTTGTAAGCCAAAGTGGCATAAAACAAAGAAGCAGTCACCATTTTGTGAAAGCAAAAATCCTCTTTGGATTTCCAGCAGTTAGCAAAACCAGGTACTAAGGTAGGTCTTTCATAAAAGTGATGTGCATCGAGCGAACTTTCAGGGAGCAGGGAAACCTGTACACATTCCCTTATGAAAACCGATTTGAGTGGAGATTTTTCTGTTACTTGCAGCCAATGACACCCTGCCTATTACAACCTCCTCGCCCAAGAGGACACTGTCCCTTTTCATTAAAGCCAATGTTGGATTCATAATGTTGGACCAAAATGTGAAGGAGACGATCATCTAATGTGTATGGCAGCAACACACATTTTTCAAATCATCCTTTGAAATGAAATTTAGATACCTTGAAGGGGGATCCTAAGAACTTGGAAATAAAAAAAAAAAAAAACAAAACCAAATGAACGAATACCCACAGTAGGCAATACAATTCCTACTGACTATATGCGGGGTTTAGTTCAACTTTCGGGACACAGTACCCCAAGGCATGTGCAATCACAGCCCGTCAGCTCTGTTTAGGAATTCCCCTGCTCCTTCTTTGTGTTTACACAACTTTAATACTTTTCTATAATGGCTCAGTAAAGCATTTTTCTATTGAGATGGCATCGTTCATCTGTATTTATCCCACAGTGAGGAGCCTGAGCTATCTTAACAGTCCATTTCGGTAACTGTAAAGCTGATAAATTGTGTATGAATAGCTCAAATATTTCTCAGAAAATAAAACAGGAAAGAAGAAGATTTTGCTTCAACCATCGAAGACAATCTTGCATATTTAGAGATTAAGGCTGAGGTGTGGGTTTCTTCTTTCAGCTAAAACCCTCATCCCCCCTGCCCTTGACAACTTAATTTCCTGTCCTCTTTGGGAGACAGACGGATGAATATTTAGTGTAGAACATGATTGTGATTAAGCTTCCAAATGTATCTTCATCTGGATTCCAGCTGGTGTGGCATCTCAATTACTCCTCTATCCCCCTACGGAACCGTCTTATTGATGTAGTAAGCTTTGCATGATGGCACTGGATTAAAAATCTCCCAGGACTCTCCAAAACTTCTGACCTCAATCAATTATCCCTTAATAAAGGGGGAAAAAAAGAGGTCTTGTGCATACATTATGACCTGAAGAATCCCACCAGTAGACATCCTACCACTGCTGCTTAGCTACTACCTTCAGAGAACAGAAATCTTTCTTACAGCCTGCCCCTTTCTCCTACTCCCCACCTCTGCAAATGATGATGCATTAAGTGAGCCTCTTAAACTGATAGAGGTGGTGATTAATAGATGTACTCTCAATACAAGAAGAAGGCTGCAAAATGTTCAGCCGCCCATAATTTCGTTACTGGCCCTAACATTCCGTATCTGTCACTCTTCCCGTGACGCTACTTACAGAAGTACAGTCCCGTTCTCTGAATCAATTCTAAATACCTTGGATATGCACATATCGTTTTTCGGTATTTCTTTGGAGAAGAAGGCCCAACTAATTTACATGGCTCTTTCATTCATGAACACCTTTATTCATTCATCCAGCATGTACTGAGCTGTGTGTAGGCTGTGTGCGAAGCACCGGGCATGGATCTGCAAACAAGACAGGCACAGAACAAGGTCCTTGTTCTCGGGGAACACAGTATAGTGGGGGTGCCAGACATGCACACGGCTAATAACAACTGAGCGCGTGAACAAAGCTGGAAGGGGCCAAGTCCCAGCTACTGTAGGGCATCTATCTCAAACTCAGGAGGATGGGCAGGGAAGACTTTGGAGAGCTTCCCCCCTCAATCCATTATATTTGCAGGGGCCTCAGCACTTAGATTAAGTTTTCTAAACTACAGAACAACCATGGGCCTGCCCTCCCTCCTTTCCTTCCTTTGTACCTTCCTTCCTATAAAAGTAAATGTCAGACACGCTTCAATTCTTGTGCTTACAAGCTAGTGAAATATGACATATTTATAAAATGTTGGGAAAGGCAGGCGAAAAGATAGTTTCTATTTTTACCATGCCATGAATATATATTAGTTGATAAATGGCTATGGATGATTAAATGCTAGACCCAATATTGCAGACAGTATGGTTCCTATAGGACTTCAGAGAGTGGGGCCAATCTGTGTGGAGTAGAGTATTCGGAAAATACTTGAAAACGAGGAGGCTAAGTTTGTTCCCTAAGATAGGCTAACAGCAAAGTAAGTACTTTCTCTTCTCCACTCGACAAGACCCTCATTTCCAGCAACCAGACTTCTGAGGACAGAATCTCTTAGGAGCCCAAGTGGGCAGGTAGAGAGCCTTAAGAACACTTCTCCGAGTAACAAGGAAAAAATAAACAATGGATCTCATTCCTCGTTCAAATCTTACAGTTCTAAAGAAGGCATTTCTCTCTATAAGGGTAGCTTGCCTCCCTGACTTGCCTTCCTGATTCAGTGGCTGTGTGTACATTGCTGGTACATGACATATGCAAGTAAAATGGAAGATGGTGGAAGAATATTTGGTAGCAAAGTGAGAAAGGCCAGTTTATAGGGCTTATTGGAGAATTTTCAAGCTCTCTAGAATCACTCTTTCAGACAGTGACCAAAGAGAAAATAGAGCTCCTCAAATACCTTCATATGGAGATGCTTAAAAAAAAATCATCTTACACATTAAAAAAAAAAAATCCCCAGAAACTAGGAGAAGATGGAATGGTAGCCTGAAGCACTATGAACTCATGAAAAATTAATTCAATCCTCAAAGTCAGCACCAGTAAGGACTGTTCTACATAACAAAAAGTTCTCAGTGGCATTATTAAAAACACTGCTTTGGAGTGACCAATTAATTTCAAAGGCGCCAGTCTCTGTGTTAGAAGTTATCAAAGACAGATGTGCTAAAAGGGTCCTCTCTATCAAATCCGGTGCCCATCTGCTCTCCCAGGGTTATAATTGAGACCCTTATTATGGTTTGAGCACTTTGCTTTCATTTTAAACAAAACATCTTTGTAAGATTTCTCTTAAAATCCCAATGGAGAACAAGATTAGTAAAACTAGTCTTTTGCTCCCAGGAGCCGGTACCTCCTTCAATCCATAGAGCCTGGGCTCTCACACATGGTCTGCTCATATCAAGGTTTCTAGGTGGGGGGTGGGGGGGTTGTTTGTTTGCTTCACCAGCATTTGCCAACGTGAGAATCAAATCGTGATATTTTTCAGGGATGAGAGATGGGGCCTTCAGATTCTGGATAGGTGTGTCCCATTTTAAGAAATCCTAGTATTAAACAAATGAAATGTATATAAATCTAATAAAACTTGAATTGATTCATCCATTTACAAAAGAGGACTCACACCACGGGGTTCCTTAAAAAGCAGTTTCTTAATCTAGTTAATATATTTCATTATGCACAAGAAAAAAATAAAAAGCTGTTTACTTGCACCATTTCTGGAATATATTAATAATAATACAATATAATACAATAATAATTATTTAAATGTATTACTACATTAATGGTTTCCCTTTATTGAATACCTGCTATTTATGTGACTGTCCCTGTGCTGACACTTTACCTAAGTAATCTCATTTACTTCTCAAAATAGCCCTGAAACCTACATATCAGAATCTTATCTTTTTTTATAAAGATTTTATTTATTTATTAGGAGAGAGAGAGACAGTGAGAGAGAGCATGAGAAGGGAGAAGCTCAGAGTGAGAAGCGGACTCCCCATGGAGCTGGAAGCCCGATGTGGGACTCGATCTCGGGACTCCGGGATCATGACCTGAGCCGAAGGCAGTTGCTTAACCAACTGAGCCACCCAGGCGCCCCAGAATCTTATCTTATACTGAGAAAGTGACTTGCCCAAGGTCATATACCCAGAGCAGAGCTGGAATTCAGACTAAAGTCTGTTTTGCTTTGCATTTCACTCCTCTGATTGTGTTAGAAATCCAAATGAATTAAAACCTCATTAATATGGGCTGGCTGAGACAGTCACATGGTCCTTTAAATCTATTAGAAAATTTTGAGTTGCAAAATATGTGCAGATTACCTACAACTATACACAATGTGTTGATCACACTGGTTGGTGGAGATCCTTCAGGACTCCACCATTTTAATGACAAGAACAGTTTTTAAGTCATAACCCCAATGCATAGAAGTAACAGGAACACACAACTAAAATACATGAAAATACTTCCTGAAGTTGGTTTAATATAACTTAATAATGTGTATATTAAATTCTCTTTTGCAGACACTTTACACTAGCTATGTTCAAGCTAGTGCTATGTTCAAGCACAAATTCTTGAATAGTAAGTCTTGACGTGATTATGCTTTGCTTTTAATTTCTTCTAAACGAAGTTGTACATTTCATTAACCCCTTGGTTTGGAAATAAAGAGAAGACTGTGAAAACGATGAGCTCTTTCTCTCCTCTCTCAGTTGCCCAGGGAGGGAAGGGTGGCGGCTTTAAGGGGGAGTGGCTATCTATGGTTTCAGGTCTTCAATTAGCAAAGAGCAGGAGTAAGAGGGAGCTTGGTCTTGGAAGTTATGTGAATTTGGAGCTCGATATTGGCATTATGCAAATTCTGGCTGTGTTAACATTAAGAAGGATGTAACTATGAGAGATACAAAATATTAAAAATTGTCCATCATTTTTCTTTTTGTTCTAGAAAAATTCTGGATCATTGATAGGATAGCTATGGGTAGACAGAAGTAGAAAAAGCCTATAATAGCCAAATTAATAGGCGTAAGAAAGGGCACCGCTTCACATCCCGTAGGCACAAAGATGGCTACACTTTAAAAGTAAAGGACAATAACAAGTATTGGCAAGGATGGAGACAATGGAACTCTCATATATCGTTGGAACTCTCATATACTGCATGAACACGAATGGTAAAACCAGTAGTAGAAAACTCTTCTGAAGTGCTTCAAAAAGTTAAACACAGAACTAACATATGACCTAGTAATCCCACTCCTAAGTATATACTCATGACAACTGAAAACACATATCCACACAAAAACTTACACATGAATTTCCACTAGCAGCATTATCATAATAATCAAAAGGTAGAAACAAGGCAAACGCCCATCAACTGATGGCTAAACAAAATGTGCTCTATCCACACAATGGAATATTACTCAGCCAGAGAAAGGGAACGCAGTACTCTTATATATTAATAGCATGAATGAATCTTGGAGACATTATACTAGGTGACAGAAGTTAGACATAAAAGGGTACACATGAGTGATTCCATTTATATGAAATGTCCAGAAAAGGCAAATCTATAGAGACAAAAAAAGTAGGTTAGTGGTTGCCAGGGCTGTAGGGAGGGATGGAGAGAGAGAGACTAATGGGTAGCAGGTTGCTTTTTGGGGTGACAGAAATGCTATGTGATTAGACAGTGGTCATGGTTGTATAATATAGTGAATATACTCAAAACTGAACTATATATTTAAGATGATGAATATTGTGTTATTTGCATTATATCTCAAGAAAAAAAAAAGATGAGGGTTTGCTGGAAAGGGAATGACCCCAAACAATGGTACTTTATCATCTTTCAGTTCAATGGGGCTGAAGAACTCAGCTTTGTGTTATGGACCCAGAAAAGGAGACTGGTTACCGCTGCATTTTTGGAGCGTCATGACAACAATAAGCAGAGGCTTCCTTAGCTCTGTACTGGGCAAGTTTATTTTCTCTGGAGAAGCAGCCCCTGTCATCCCAGCACGGGGAGGACTCTTCCACAGTTCAGAGCTGCTCTAGGGCAATGCAGCCCCAGAGACACTGGGCCAGGCTCAGGTCTCGGCAACAGCACTGGTTCATGCTCTCTCCTCCTCTATGTGAGGGGTCTAAGCAGCTGCAGCTGAATGCGTCAAAAAGATGGCCAGGTTCTCCCTCAGGAAGAGCCCCAAGGGGCAGTGCATTTTATTTCCAAGAATTTGAAGTATTCAGATGCAGTGGGTGTTGGTAAAACTTTAGGGCACCCAACAGACCTACGTTTGAGATGGGGGTTGGGAGCTGAGGTGGTCTGACCACCGAGGCGGTCTCAGGAGAGGGTGACTGCTACAGGCTGCAGTGAGTGGGAGCCAATGGAGCTGATGAAGAGCGCTGAAAGCCGGAAATGTGCAAGCTGGACAGAGCTGCACCTGCTACTTTCTCCCTGCCCGGGTTCTCCCTCACCCCTAGCAAAGGCCTCTTGATTGCAGCTTCCACAGGCAGCAAAAGAAACTTCTATTAATATCACTTCTAAGACTTTCTCCAAATACTGCCCATGCAGGATAAAATGGGCTGAGAGGAAGTAATTTACTTTCTAGAAGAACTGATTTTCCAAGACCTGGGCACACCTCTTCACACCTTTAAGAACATTGCCTAGCACAGGGTCGGTACTCAATAGACACTGACTGAATGAAGGAGTCAACGAACGAATGAATGATGTGTACTTATTAAGCATTTACTATGTGCTAGGTACTTAACTAAGTTTTAAATTCATTATCACGTTGTAAAGGCACAGAGGTGTTAAGTAATTTGCCCAAAGTAATACAACTTGTGAATAGTAGACCCAGGATCCAGGATCCAGACCATAGCAAGCCAGCTCTTACTTCCTATAGGAGGCCTGCTCTGCCTCACCCTCATGAAGAGCCCATACTCTGTGTTCCCAGAGGCCCCCTGCGATTACCCCCACCTTAGCATCTACATATCAGACTGTACGTTTATGCTGACTTTTCTGTCATCTCCCCCACTACACTATGAGCTCCTGGATGCAGGGATTGACTCTTTGTTTATGGCTGTATCCCTAGGGACGTGAGAGGAACCAGACTTACAATGCCACTCAATCTAGGCATACCGAATTAACAAATGAACACGACTTGTTGAGAGGGAGCTGCATGGCCTGAACAGAGAAGGCAGGGAGTACAGGAAGAGTTTGATGAGCAAAGGCAGAGAAGTAGAAGGCCGTGCGTGGAGGAGACCACAGCCTCCTGAGGTGTCCATTTTGTGTGCCTAGCTGCAGGTAAATGTATGGCCTAGAGGGACTGTAACTAGCGGGGGATCGCAGAGCAAATTAGGGGGCACCAGGGTCTGGCCGTGGAACATCTGTACAGCACATTGTGAGAGCAGGATGAAAGGCATGCACAGAAAAGCAAAGATCACAGCACTGTTTTTGCAGAAATGAAACATTCCTAAATTAATACAAGAAGGGAGGTGAGGCTCCTAGAATCCGATACACTGCAGAAGATACTGGTCCCCTTTGACGTTGCTTTAAAGTTAGTAGGTAAGTAAGTAAAAGGCTCGAGAGAGAGAGTAATAATGATCTCTGGTGTGTATCTGAAACTTCTCCAGGCCCACAATCTCCTGGGTACACTCGGGGCGGAGGGGGCTGAGAGACAGACTGTGCATTTAGGAAACACGAAGAAAGCCACAAAAGCCAGGAGAGGGTTGGGAATCACTTTCCTCTTGATCGTCACCAAAAATCCATTCTTGGGAGCACCAAAATCTGTCCAGGGGAAAGCAATAGTGCCCCCCAGCCTCTCAGTAAGGGAGCCTCACTCTTATCACTCCATCTCTCTCCATCGGTAAGCCCTGTTCTTGCGAGTATTATGAGCCCCATGTGTGTAAAATTAAAAACAAAAGTGGTGATCTCTTCTTAGAGATAATTCGCCTGTCCCCCCCACCCCCGTCCTTCCTCAACCCTCTGGCCCCCTCTCCAGGCCTAAACCCCTACTTAGCAGCTGGGTGCCTGTCCCCAACTGCTAAAAAACACCATTTGCTTTCTATAGTCTGGGCTTCGCCACAGGGGGCCTACTCTAGCGGCAGTCAAGACACACTAATGCTGACATTATTTTTACACGCAACTTCACTTCTTGAAGGAGGATTCAAGTTCTATTTGTAGGCTATGAAAAAATAAAAACCCAAACACAAAACACAATGCATAGCTGAAAAAATAGACTTCTCCACCTGGATGTCCTGCAGGCATCTCAAAAGGGAACGCGTCTCAGGCTGCCCTTGGGATGACTCCCGGGCCACCCACTCAAGCCACATCTTCAGGCTCAGCCCAGCTCACAATGCTCCCCATCCACCTTATTGCTTTAGCTGCAACCCTCAGATTCCTTTGCCCCCATTTCCGCCTCCCTCCCCCGTTTCCAATCTGTCTCTAAGCCCTGTGGATTTTACAATTGAAATGTCTTTTGAATCCAACCCTTTACCTCATCTCTGATGCTTTCTGTCCTCGAACAGGGACTGGCATCCATCCTTACTGGGGTCTCTGCCTCTAGTGTCCTCTAAAGGTCTCCACAGCATGGCTCGAGATGACCTTTCCATTTAGTCTTACGACCAGCATCTTCCATGACAGCTCCTTCAACCCATGTGGTCTGACCAAACTCCCCCGGATGTGCTGTCTCTCCCCATGTTGTGTGCCTTCCTGCCTCCAGGCCTTCTCATACACCGCCGTCGCCTTCTTGGCTGGGACATCCCCCACGTCTCCTTTCCTGGCTGCTCTCCCCCTGTGCTGCAGGACGCAGGGCGTGGTTCCACGAAGCCCCTCAGCCCGCCGGGCCGCAGGGATGCCCTGTGTAGTCACCTGCTTTTCTCGGTGACCAGCGCCTGGAGCGCGGGACTAGGCTACAGTCAGCTCAGCACAACATCTAGTGAGTGTAAGGCAGAAAGGAAAGAAGGCAACAAAATGGAGCCAAATGTCAAATTCGCTGCTCTCAAGATTCACATGCTGTCCCCCAAACTCATTTGGTTTCTTTGAAAGCCCTCTGAATGAAATCCAAGGCAGAAAGGAGAAGCTGAGGGGACTCAGAGCAGACTCTGCAGCAGACAACGTTCAAATAAATCTTCAGACAATTAGAAACTTCCTAGCTTCCTGCAAGGAGCTCAGAGCCCTCAACCGGACTTTCTGGAGGGAAGCGAGTACTTGTGATGCTTCACAAGTGCATGGTGGTCTCTCAGACAGCTTAACTTCCCAAAGCCTCAATTTCCTTCTTCTTCTTCTTTTTTTTTTTTGAGATTTATTTATTTATTGAGAGAGAGAAGGAGAGAGCACGAGCTGGGGGAGAGTCAGAGGCAGAGGGAGAGCGAGGATCTCAAGCTGACTCCATGCCGAGCACAGAGCCCGATGTGGGGCTCGATCTCACAACCCTGAGATCATGACCTAAGCCTTAAAGCAAGAGTCAGACACTTAACCTACTGAGCCACCCAGGTGCCCCGTCAGTTTCTTTAGTCTTAAACATAGCATCGTCAGCTCGTCTACAGAGTTGCCCGAGCCTCGGAGCAATGTGATAAGGTACAAAACATTCTGATAACAGAACGAGGCAAGCATTCAATGCTTTTGGTTTGCATTTTGGTAAGCATTCAATGAACATCAATTTTCATCATTTTTCCTTATTACTGTCCTTAGTGATCTTTCACTGAATACAGCTCCTCAAACTATAAGACACTCTCTGTGCTGGTGAAGCAGGTAGTTGAGTTGGGGTGACAGATGAGGTGGGACAATAGGAGAGTGATTTTTCGTAACCAGAATTATCGGAACTCAAGCATCACCGCTGATAGGATCGTTTGAAGCGAGAGTTATTTAGTTTGCCTGCAGATTTCCTCAAGCGTTGCTGCCAAGGACTCGGAATTATTTGTACTTTTGAGCTTTGAGTATAAAAAGCAAAATCGGATCCAAGTTCTGAGTTGCAGATCTGAGTAACAGTAGTGCACGTTAAGTGCCATAGTATTTTTCCTCAGATAATAAGAGCCACATTAAGTTGTTATAGTGACTGACTTTGTCTCATCTCTGCAGGTGGCACGATTCCTTCCTCTGGAAGGAATCACAATATGGAAAGGGGAACCCAGCTTCCTTGCTTCCTTGCGCCATTGGTTCGGCTGCTCAGAAAAATCCCCCACTTAGTTAAGATATTGTTTTTGGAACGTAGAGCTTCAGATTAGACTGAGCAAAGAGCCTGGGGCCCTCGGGAGTTGAGCGACACCGTGACGAGCCTTGCACTAGATCTCTGGTGGACGACTGCAAACCCAGCTTGACCAGAGGGGACAATCAGGCAGGTGTCTGAGGAAGCCAACAGCCTGCCAGGGGCCAGTGGGACTGCTAGAGTGGGTGAGGCCACATCACGTGTTCACCAACACCCAAGGCACGGGAACCTTCTCAGGGCCCAGGCAAATATCTGGAGTTGGAAAAAATATATTGGCCCCAGTATACAGAGAAGTACGAAATCAAAATTACAAGAAGCAGAATGATAAAAACTGCTTTAAAGGGAAGCATCACAAGTACTCGCTTCCCTCCAGAAAGTCCGGTTGAGGGCTCTGGGCTCCTTGCAGGAAGCTAGGAAGTTTCTAATTGTCTGAAGATTTATTGTCGTGGTAAGGGGAAGTGACATTAAGACACAGAAACTGGCATTTGGGGCCGACAAATGATAGCCAACACGCTTTCAACTGTTAGACACAAACCTACATTCGGAAATGGGTGAAAGAGAAACAAAATAAAAGTGTTCTGTAGCTCCCAGGGTGGGTTTGTGGTATTGTTTTTATTTGTTGTTGGTTCCATTTTGGTCGAGAAATGCTGCCACAATTGTTTGATCTGCCCCAGGGAGGGAACAGCCTTGCAAAACCAGACTGGGACCCTGGTTTCCCAGTATAGTTGAGCCATTTACTGTCTCTTGGCTGTCTCCCTTCCTCCTCATTTCTCCTTCGAGTAAATGGCATGGCTCCAGAATGCGAGAGAAAAGAAGAGGTGTGTGAGGAGAGCACTTTCTCTGGTCAATAGAGTGAAATTAACAAACCAGCTGACCAGGGATTTGCTGACAGACTGCTTGCTGTCAAGGGCCCTTCTGCCATTCTTCTCACTTACTGCCCAACCCAACTAAAGGAAGGTCACTCAACAGTTGGGGATGCAGTACTAGATCTCCTTACGTACAAATACTCAGTCTGCAAGCTCTTTTTTGAGTATAAACACTGAGCTTTATAAGTTATCCTATGTTGTTTGTCCAAAATCAAACTTCATCTCATTTCTTCTAATCTCACCTTATCCAGTCCACCCTTCAGTCTGTCCGTCCCTTCATCCAATAATCATTCTCTCTGCCCAGCTTTCTAAGCACGAAGTTGGCCCACATTTCTTTGAAACTACTGGGTCGGTGCCCAGAGAATTCATTCATTCAACAAATCTCCATTCAGTATTTGTGACATACAAGCACTGTGCTAGGTTATTGGAATGTGGTGATGGGCCAGACCAACACTGTGTCTGCCCTAATGAAATTTATAGTCAAATAAAATGCCCATCAGCGTGAGGATTTGCCTAACCACTGCCCCCTTTGAACTGGATACTCCGAAGTACTTTTTTTTTTTCTTTTGGCAACCACATAACACTGTTCATACTGAGCTTGCTGCCAACTGTAACACTTAGATTTCCTTTCTGACAAAAAGGAATACACATGGAGGAAAGGGGATGCCACAGGTATCAAGGCCAGATCACATGCACCCTTCTAGAAGTTTCCATGTTCCTGGCACACAATAGGCAGAAATATGTGTTGAATGAATTTGTTGGCTCTATTTGTTTTATGTTTCATATTCAGGTTCAGCATCATTCCAGCCCTCTGCTACCTTTATAGAACCTGATTTGTTATCTGACATAACCTCCCTCTTATTTGCTTTTTGTTTTTATTCTGAAAATATCAAGAAAACGATCAAGATTGGCATCCAAAAGATGGAAAGCTGAAAACTGGCTGTACCAGAAAGTTCATGTCAACTTCTGAACTTGTCAGAAGTAATCAGGAGTAGATTTTGTGGGTCCTGCAGAACTGGAAAGGAAAAGGAAATCGAACATTCAAGGGATCAATTTAGAGTCATAAAAAGTAGAAAAGAAGGGAAAGGAAAGCCAACAGAATTAACACTAGTTTGATTCAAAAATAAATTGCCATTTTTAAAAAAATTTCTAGCCTTTTCTTTTTTTTTCCCCCTGCATAAGACACTGTGGGACTGTGTATAAAAGAGTAAATCAGAGCTGTGGGTGCTGAATCTCAATTCTCTATTTAAGTTTCCTCCTGCCCAGGAGTGACTCCAAGAAGGAAATGAATTCTCAGTGGGGGACGCTGTAGTTGATTAGCTTTTACCTTCCAGAGGAGATGTCAATCATGTTAATTGGAATCAATAGACAGCTGTTCAGGGGCCCAGGATAATTAAGCAAGTCATAAAGGGTAGAATTAGAGTTCCCTTTAAAAATTAAAAGGGATCCCACTGTTTGCTAACATTTTAAGCCACTTTGGCTACCTAAGACCTATTCTGGTTTAAACTCACTGATCAAAGAGAGGCCAACTTTTGTGTAGGGGAAGGAGAGCATATGCTTATCCTGTGGGAAAGAGGCAAATACGGGCTCCAGAAGTGAACGTCCCCTGCATTCCAAGGGGAATCTAAATTTGTTCGTTTTGAGCTGATGAGCCAAAATCTACAGAAATGGAGAGAGAGAGAGAGAGAGAGAGAGAGAGAGAGAGAGGAGAGAGAGAGAATGAGGGTACACACTAGCCCTCTGGGCTCTTAACCATGTCATGCTTGCACACTCTCATGTCCCCTGAGCAACCTATAGAACCCTTCATCTGTGACCCAGGTCTTCCCAGAGGGCAGCACAGAGAAAACTTCACAGGAGCAGAAGGAAAGAAGACATACTGACAGCAAGTTACAATAACCGGGCATCCCCAACCCCCTTCAAAAAGATGCTCCCCCTGCCAGAGAACTTCTTCACAGAAATGCATGTGCATTTTTATGCCCCTTTTAAAACTTGAAAGGGAGTTCACATACCACCACCAACCTCCCCCCTCTCTCCCCACACACACATTTGCTTAAAGACAGAGAGGGCTCCTTCACCCACATGGCAACATGAAAAGAAAATGAAATTCTGTCCCAGGGCTGGTGATTTTTTTTTCTTCCTTTTCCTGAGTCAATGAATGCCAGATGTTCTCACAAAACGTCTTCATATCTTCAGGACAGCCTGCAAGAATTCTATTTGTTATTACTCGGAGGTCAAGAGGCCATAATAGATTTATAAGAAGGCTGTGGTCACTCTTTGTGTCTCTTATACTTAGGTGATATATGTGGCAAGAGTCACAGACAGCTCCTCTTTCTACATAATTTACTTCTTCAGGGCCAATTAGCTGGGTCAGATTAAGAGCAGAGGTGGCTTCCCGGCCTCAGGCAACAGAAAGCTTGTCAAGGCCAGCTAAGCCATACAAGGCTTTCCGACTGTCAGGAGAACAAGAGGGAGGGAAAATGTCCAGAAGAATACAGAGTGTGAAGGCCAGTAAGCCTGTCTGTCAGTAATCTGTAAAACGTGGTAGGTCATAGCCTCTTTGGCCTTGACCTGGCGACGTCTCAGTCCCAATAAGCCAGCGCGCCGTTGAGGTCTTCCGAGGTGGACCTGGGCTCTGAGTGGAAGGAAGGTAGACTTCATTCCACACCATCCAAGCTTCCTCTCACACCACTGCTGAAATGCTGCATCATCGCCTCTGCCTGGTGTCTACAAATTCAGTCAGCCTTTTCCCGGGGGTCGCCCACCTACCTCCGCCCCTCTCTGTTTCAAAGCCTGGGCGGACGGTGCCCGGAGCCACTGCCTCCAAGTACTTGTGCGAAAAGGCACCGATGCCCATGGGAAAGCGGGTCGTGTTTGGTCTGGACATCAAAGAGGCTTGGCCACAGGCACCGGATGAACCCCGTCAGAACCAGACCCTGGGCGGCTGGGGCCTCAGCGGAGGGTGCTTTACCTGCGTAGTCTGCTGTTTCCTGTGCTTGTGAATGCTCTCCTCAAGCAGGCTCTGGCCTACGCTGTGGCCTCCCTTTCCTAAGGTTTTCTGACCAAACAAGACACTATTGATTTCAGCTTGGCTCCCGAATGAATGAAGGGTCAATAGATTATGCTGGGAAAACAGGCTTCTCCCTTTTCCTCCACAAGGAAAACTCAGGATGGGTCTGTGGCTCTCGTTTTTAAGAAATCAATTGAATTCAGTAATTTGATTTCCATTTTGGCTTCTGGTCTAAATTTTGAGGGAGGTGATATTCCATATTCCCTCTGTACTCATGTGGTTACCTTTTTGTTTTTTGGCCATTTCTTCCTCTCTAAGGAAGTTCTTTAGGCTACTAAGATTACTTTGGATGATGGGCTAAGCATTTGGAGAAGAGAAACAGGGATCTTGTGTTCTACATCCTATATGATATATTCTATATTTTAGTGAATGGCTCCACCCTTTACTTGATCACATAAACCAAAAATGTGGGAATCTTACTAGGTGATCACCTTTCCTTCAGACTTTCACATCTGCTTAGCTTCTAAGACTTATTGAATCAATTTCTGTTCAACTCTGGAATTTCCCCCTTCTTTCCCTTTACTCCTTGTTATGGGTTAAATTATGTACCCCCAAAAGATGTACTGAAATCTAAACTCCTGTGCTATGGATCAAATATTTGTGCTCCCCTGCAAAAGTCATATGTTGAAACCTAATGCCCAATGTGATGGTATCAGGAAGCGGGGGGGCCTCTGGGAGGTGCTTAAGGCCATGAGGGTGGAGCCCACATGAATGGGATTAGTGCTCTTATAAAAGAGGCCCCATGGACCTCCCTAGCCCCATTTCCATCATGTGAGGGTATAACGAAGAGTTAGCAGTCTAAAATCTGGAGGAGGGTTCTTACCAGACACTGAATCTGCCAATGCTTTGATCTTGGATTTCCCAGCCTTTAGAACTGTTAGAAATAAATTTCTATTGTTCATACGCCACCTAGTTTGTGGTATTTTGTTATAGCAGCCTGAAAGGACTAAGACACCCCAGTGCCTGTGAATGTGCCCTTGTTTCAAATGGGTTCTTTGTAGATATTATCAAGATGAGGTCATTAGTGCGGACCTTAGTCTGACATGAGCAGCGTTGGTGTAAGAGGAGGGAAACGCCACAGGGAGACAAGGACACACAAGGAGAAGACAGCCATATGAGGACAGAGGCGCAGACAGGACTGATGCAGCCACCAGCCAAAGCACACCGGGGGCCACGAGAAGTTGGGAGAGGCAAGGAAGCATCCTCTCCTAGAGACTTCAGATGGAATATGACCTGCCCATACCCTGACTTTGGACCTTTGTCCTCTAGAGCAGCGAGACAATAGATTTCTCTTTCAAGGCCCCCAGTTTGTGGTAATCTGTTACCGCAGCCTTAGGAAACTATCACGCTCTTGTAATCCAGGCCCAAAGGGTCTTTTAAGATTAATATTTTCCTCCTCTGACAGATAAATCCTCTCTACTGGGACCAAGGTGATTTTCTTAAAAGTTTATAGTTGTTTCAAGATGAAGTCCAAACTCCTTAATGTTATAAAGGTCCTTCTTAATCTGGCCCTATCTGCCTCTCTAGTTCCTGCTTCTCCTTCATGAGAATCATTTACTCCAGCCATAAAGAGGGGCGTCTGATATTTGCTTGTGCTGTTTACAATACTCCAATCCCTTGCTTGCCTAACTCCCATACATTGTCCAAGTTACCACTCAAGGTTATCTCCTTTTGAAATCCCTTCCTTGAAAGCTCTGAACTAGTGGTCCATTTTCAGAGTAGATCATGTATACCTTTGTTATATTTGTTACCATGACAAACAAGTATCACAGAGTTTTCTAGATCTTGATTTCTTTGAGATCATGGACTACTCTGTGGTCTTAATGCCTGGTGTACAAGCTGGCAAATAGTAGGGAGATGGTAAATGTTTGTTAAGCAAATAAATTTGAAAAAATGAGTGACTGATTCTCTGATAAATTTTAATATGTTATTTCTTCAGGTAGGGGGAGAAAGGATTTAGTCTAGTCAACCCAGATTCCCAGGGATGCCAACCATAAGCCAAATAGCACTCTAGGTACTGGAAAGAGAAACTCCTTGCTTTCTGGAATGTTCTATTGTAGGGAGATGAATAATTGATCCAAACAAGGAAATTTCAGTTAAAAATATGTGTTAAAAGGAATAAAACAGTATAACCTATTTCCACCTCAAAGAGGAAGTAACATTTTAAATTAGACTTAAACAATGTGCTAAGTTGAAAGCCAGTCATTCAGGCAAAGGTTGAACAAAGACCCAAAGGACATCCTGATTTGTTCAAGTAAGATCAAGAAGGCCAGAAGAGGCATGCTGGGCGTAAGTACAAGAAGAAGTAGGTAGTGGTCAAAACATGTAGGGCTTTATCAGCCATAGTTAAAAAAAAAAAAAAAAAAGATTTTATTCTAAATACAAGGGGCAATCAGTGGAAGTGGGGGGCAAGACACGATTTGACTTTAGTTCTCAAAAGACTCTTCTGGCTTCTCCATAGATATGGATTGTAGAGGGCAGAGTAGAGTCAAGGAAGCTGGTTAGACAGCTTCCATACAATTCCAGGTGAGAGCTAAAGGGGGCTTAGAGAAGGCAATGGAGGGGGGATGTCCCATCTTTTCTTCTTGCATAAGAATATTGTGCAGAATGGGGCCTGAGTAGGCTCTGGAACCTTTGCTTTGTGGGCAGTGGGAGCCTCCCTTCCTCCTAAGCCCAGTGGGTAAGGAGACAGCTCCTACCTGATTCAGGGGCCTTGTGGATTCTTGGCTGGGCAGGTTTCCCAGTCAGGAGAAGGGGAGTCCAAAAGATTCCTCAATTATTATGCCAGTTTTTATTCCTTCCGCACTCCATTAAATATATATGTTTATACATACTTACATATCCATGTGCTGCCTTCCCAAGCTACCTTTGGAGAGATTCAGGGATAATTGATTTGTCTTTTCAATGTGCGTTGTTAAGTTGAGTGATTTCGACATCACATTGCCATCAATAGAGGGGTTTGACTTACAAATTATTAAGTGCTTACAGCAGATCGTTGGTCACCTCCCAGACATTCATAGCTGGCAATCTCTTAAAAAAGGATTAAATGAAGCTCACAGTGACTTCAGCATTAACTGCTGGCTTCCAGGATTTGTGCCTATTTGAGGCAGAATGCCTGCCGTTCTTGCAGCTGCTGATTTCATGGTTTCCACTTTATAATCACTTTAAGGGACACGGGAGCAGATTGGTGGAGCTGATGGTGCCCCATGGCTGACTTCACAGCCTCATGGAGGAGAAGGGCGCCCTAGCAGGGGAAGTGGCACAGTGCCACCGAAGGAATGCTCAACTCCATAGTCAAAACAGCCACGTGCTCTTCCTAGCTGTGCCACCAACAAGCTGTGTGACTCTGGCAGGTCTCTTAACCTCGCTGAGCCTCAGTTTTCTCAACTGGAAAATAGGAAAACGTTATCTACCATACCTGTCTTATGGCAAAAGCAAGCATGCTATAAGTGAAATGGTGTTAATCTTTAAAAAAATATTTCCTGATATAGTTCCTCTTTTCTGGTAAACAAGATCCTTTCTCTCTATGCTATCTGCCATTAAGTCCACATAGAGGTTTAACGTTCCAGGAAAGTAAAGAGCAGCTATGATCTATAATCCAGGGAAAGTGAGAGGAGGATATGGCATAATGGTGAGTTTCCTTCCACCAGGAAAAGAAAAGAATGCTCTTTGGACAATATGGGAGAAATTTAGAGGGGCCAAGCCTTGGGGGTGCTTGGCAAAGGTAACCCTGAGCTGAGGTCTGGAGGTCAGGTCAAGGAGAGTTACCCGAGCTAGACTGGGGAGAAGCTGAGTAGAGTGGGGCCCTACCCTGTCTTCCCTCCATTGTCAAGTACCCTGGTACCAGCATGGGCAGCTAGGGAAGCCTAGAAATGGTGATATGGTGGGCCTAGCTAGAAAATTCCAAAGTAGAGTTTCGAGAGTAGAAAAGTGGAAAATATCCATGAAGTCTCTGGGGCTGGGGGATGTGGAAGGTGGCTAAGGGAGCCGGGGACCCATCATGAGGTTAACATGTGGGGGATGAAAGGATTGCTTAGTGGAAGCAGAGGGAAGACTACACCAGGGGGCTGGAAGGAAAACATGTCTGAGCCACAGAGAAACTGCAGAAGGTAGGTGGGGCCCAGGCTCAGAGGGTGGGTGGGGTGGGTCATCAGGACTCCCCACTGGGTGGAGAGAAGAGACTGAAAGTTTCATCAGCCATGGATTCAAGCAATGGACGCCGGATGACGAGGATGGGGCAGCACGTGGATCTAAGGTTCTCATGTCCACCCCTGCCATTAGAAGTATGAAAGTTTCCCCTCTATGCCCACAACAAACTATATATTTTTTAAGATTTACTTATTTATTTTAAAGAGAAAGAGTATGAGCTGGAGAGGGGAGGGTGGGTGGGGCCAGAAGGAGAGGCGAGAGAGAAGCAGACTCCCCACTGAGCGTGGAGCCCAAGTGGGGCTCCATCTCATGACCCTGAGATCATGACCTGAGCCGAAATCAAGAGTCAGAAGCTCAAGTGCCTGAGCAACCAAGGGCCCCCCATAAGAAACTGTTTAAGCAAAAAGAGATGGCTTCTTTTTTCATTGGAAAGGTTGGGGATTTCCCCTCCCCTTGAGATGGAGAGGAGACTGGCGACAGAACAGAGGTTACCTGGTTACTTGCCCCACTGTGTAGTGAATCAAAGATCAGCCCCATTCCGCGAGGTATAAAGAGTGGAATTTCCTTCAATGTCAAATGAGATGAGTGTTATTGCAGATGTAGGGATTGCCCTGTTCGTCCATAAAAAGTCTCCTCCTCATACTGCTTCTCAAACATTCTGCCTGTCAAGAGAGCGGTCTCTGGAATGGCTTCTCCCTGAGCCGGTGACATCCACTCCGTGAATGTGATGGGGCAGAATGTGAGTGCATGTGCATTCATAGCCTTCCTCCCCAGCAGCCTTCCTGGGTAGACTCACCGTTGCCTGTACTGCTTGGCGTTCCGGCGAGGGGCGCAGACCGGGAGAAGGCGCGCCTGCGTCACATGGGAAGGCAGGGCTAGGAAGAAACTCGATCTCACAGGTAAGACAGCAGGCCAAGAAGATCAGAACAGCTCAGGCTACCTTTGGAAGAACATTCGGAGGAATCTGGGGAGTAGGCAGCGGCTGCCTGATACGTGAGATATGGAGAGAATTCACAAAAATTTTGTTGGGTGATATGAATGTAATTTTGTGCTGTACCATTTGAAAAACCATTTTAAGACTGAGATCCTGGGGCATTCTTTTTGAACGCTGGTCTGTGGTTCCATCTGAATGCTTCACCATGCTGGGGCAGGCTGTGGAGCAGCTTGGCTTTCTATGGATGGCAACAATTTATGATTCTGTTTCCTACTCTGGCGATACCCTACATCTGACCTGGGTGGGCGAGCCCTCCCCATCTCTCACTCCTTTTATGAGATTCGGACAGCTGGCTGAGCCCAGAGGAAAGATTAGGGTGTCCTCAGATTTAGAAAATGCAACCCGTCTGGGGAAAGGACTCTCTGCTGCTCCAGAGGGTGGCAAGGAAGAACGTCCAGAATATTCCATGCCAAGAAGATATCATCTGACGTCCCTTTGCACTGACCAAACATAGTGAGGATACTGCAATGTGCCGTGAGAGGCCCAGGTGCTGGGGAGTTTACCATGAACACTGGTGGGAAATTCTGAATAAGAGGGGTTCATTGTAAAGCACAAGCTCCAAGAGCACTTGCTTTTGTCCTGACCAATCACAAGCTCATGGTATCCTTTACTTCTCGGTGGAGAAGAACTCGCTGCCAGGATCTTCCTGGCGAACAGAAAGCTGACATTTCTTCAGCTCTAGGGGACCACAGAGCTTCTTGAAAGGACAGGATACAATACAAGCGCCTCTCCTGCTTCCTAGAAGCAAAGTCGGGCAGCTCCCCCTTCACACCTACTTCACAACAGGGATAACAATAGCAACGCTCCTTAAGTACTTACTACCTGACAAGCACTGGACCTGGCATTTCACTATCCATTTAACTTACAGCAAGCCTGCAAGGGGGCATTAGGATTCCCACTGAGATATCAAGTCATTTTTCTAAGTTGCACTGCTAGGAAATGGAAGGGTAGGGATTTGAACCCAGTGCAGTCTGTCCCAAAGCCCTATACTCTTATCCCCTACCTTACTGCAGAAATCTTAAAGGGGCAGTCCCTGGGCTTCCTTCAGCCCACAGACATACTTAGCATGCACAACACAGATTAAGAACAATTCTTAAAATTGGCTGCTAATATTCTAAATATGGGAGATTACATCTTTTAAAAATCCAAATTTCTAGCTTGACTTACAACACGATTAAGAGACCTAAGTACAACAGCCCTACGCTCCTCCAGGGCCCAACAGCGAAGGCTAGCAGTATTTGGGTGGCTTCTGTCCCTTAGGTGACCTGCCCAGCCCCGCAGGTGTGTGAGTTCTCTAGTTTTGTGTATGGCCTCATGTTGCCACCACCTTGGGTATAACTGCAGCGTGAGCATCTTGGATCAGGACTCCGTGTGTCTCCTGCTCTCTATTACACCAAAGGAAGCAGCTCTGTCCCCTGCTCCTCAGTGAGATTCCAGTCTGAGGTTGACCAGAAGCCCAGCTACAGGCAGAGAAGAATCTATAAAGACAGGATGAAAGCAGTGCTCACCAGACTGTGTGAGGCACTGATCCCAGTCAGGTCTGATCCACGGGGCCCAGGCTAGAAATCTGGACAGCTCTCGAGTGCCGCTGGGACCCTCCACCTGTCTACTTAGGATGAACTGCTTGTCTGCCTTAAAAAGGAACTGCAGTGGTGCCCACATGGACTATGGGATCCTAGACACCTGGGCTGAAGTTCTGCATTGTCACTTTCTAAGCTGTGTCCTTGACCAACTTTGTAACCTCTCTACACCCCAGTTTCTTCATTTGCAAATGGGGTTGTAACAGAATCGGCCTCATTGGGATGCTGTGAGTATTCAATGATGTAATTCACTAGCACAGTGTCTAGAATAAATATTTAATAAACAGAGGCAACTCTTATTTTCCCATTACTGTTTCCTTCCTGGACGATTTAGAGGGACTTTCGATTTAGTCAAGGGAGGAGAATGCTCCTTTACATTAGGGTGGATGCTACGTGTGGCTTCAGTGGTATCTTTGTAGGGCTCTTTCAGCAGTTTCGTCCATGGGGCCAAGGAGAGAAAGGCTCCAAATTGATGCTTCCCAGATGCTGTACATGTGCCTGGGTGTTGACCGGTGACATATGCTGGACTGGAGCCCTGGTCTGCTTGGCTTCGGTTTCTATCCGTTCCGTGTGATTCCCCCCTCACCCATAACTTAGAGGCCCGCTTACTTACCACTCGGCTCCCTGCCACCCACCCTATAGTCCTGACTGCACAGAACGTCTTGTTAACCACACACTTGAGGGCAGATAGAGAGACACTCCGACGCAGCATTTGGTCCCCTGTCCTGTGGTCTCCACCTGACTTTACTACAGAGCTCTCATAGAGTCCCAGATCGGAGCTGGGGAGGCCAAGGCTGGCTTCATTTCTGTCATCTCAGTCAGTGACAATGTAGCACAAAGAACCTTGAGTGCTTGGATTAGGAACACTTGAAAACAAGCATCAATGGGATGCTGGCAGACCTTCGTGGGAAAATGGCAGAACATCATTCATCTAAGGTCATGACTTATGCCCTGAGAAACATCCTCCCTTCCCTCCAACTGCAGACCAGTGTCATGATGATGGAATCATTTCCCACCCCCACCCTCCACCTCTGGGGTCAGGAACGTGCCCAGGGAGGCTGAGTCCATCCCTCTACTTTAGGGACAGTTAGACTCTAGATCACTCCAGAAAAAGCTCCAGAGTTCATTTGACGGACGTTTGCCAATCAACCTTCTTGGCAGAGTCCTTACTGCCAGAAGATATGCCCACCCAATTTGTTCAGTGCTCACTAAAGCTTTAAGAATCACACTATAGCTCACTGAGTTTACACAGATGTTTAGGAAAGACTTTGGTAACTGCCTCATCCTTTTCCTTACCATAGTGGTGTAGACAAGGACTCACATCTTTGAGTCTCCATCTTGACCCTATACATCTGGCCTCTTCTCTCTCTCTCTGATTTTATCCTCTTCCACTCCCCCTCCCCTACTCACTGTGTTCTCACCACAATCACCTCCTTTCTGCCCCTTGAGTGTGTCAAGTCTAGGCCCTTCTTCTTGCCCTTGTCACCAGTCCCAATTCCATGATCCTATTGTGTTTTCTTATGATTTTATACCTTTCGGAATTATTTCATTTATTCATGTGTCTGGTTCTTATAGTCTGTCTTCTCTCCCCAAAATAACGTAAATTCCATAAGAGCAGAGACCCTGTCTGTGAGATTTGTCACCCGTGAGTCCCTCTGACGGAGAGTTGGACCCGGTAAGGTGAGACTGTTGCAATCATTTCCCCATTAATGTGCTCTCCGTGCCTTACCCGCCTGGATAAGTTCTCAGCATACCCAGGGGTGGGGAGAGAAAGACCTTTACCTATGAATGAGAGGAAGGAGCAGGAAGAGTAACAAGACCTTCATAAAGAGACTCTGTGTGTGTGTGTGTGCACACGCACATATAAACCTCATCAAAATCAATCATCTTTGCTAAGATGTTCCCTTACATTTCGGAATGGAAACATTACTTGTATGAATTGTTTTTAAACGATGCATGTGTTGGATTATCTGTCCAGCTTAAATATGATGCTTGGGGCAGGTAAGCACCCTGGCTGCTGCGGGTGCCCAGAGGAGGGAGGTTTGGAATCCTGTCAGTGGAGCCCCAGAGTCAGCAGTGCATGGAGGGCCACAACCTGCCATGGCACCAGATGACGGTCAGGTCTGTATTCTCCAAGGTCACTTAGTTCAATCTCCTTTGGCTGGCTTGCTCCCCAGCGTCCCATGAGATCCACGTCTGGAAGGAGGGCCTGTGGGTTTCTTTTTTACCAGGGGCAGGGGAGAGCCCCCTTCTTCTCCGCTATGTCTCTGCTCCTTCATTCCTCCCACGTTCTCTTCAGTGTTTTGCAGCTGATGGCAGGAGTTGAGACAGACTTTCCAGAACCAGGCTCCCAAACACTGCCACATTCCAGCTGGCGTCTGGGTGCTCTCGCCTGGTCTTTACACCCTGCTGGTGACAACTAGCCCCACAATCTGGTCCACCTGCAGCCACGATTGACTTCCTCCCACGTGTGAGAAAGAGGGAGATCCGAGTGAAAGTTTTATGTGTGTGATGCGGACACCATAAATCAGGGCCCGGACAGTATTTAAATCTGCGAAATGCAAAGGGAATTTATATAACCGGCCAGCTACGCAGGCAGGTGGCCCGTGAAGCTCCAGAACGTTCATCTCACCCTAACGGCTTGCACATTTATATCGTGGTACCAGAAGCAGGGAGCAGGAGTGCAAGGTGTTAACAACTACTGCAAAATATTTCTTTAAGGATACGTTTCCTCCATTTCCTCTCAACATAAATTCTGACAACACGAATGCAGTATTTACCCACGAAATCATGTATCTGGGAGGACTGCTTTTAATTTATGGAATGATTTGAAAAAGCAGTGCTTTAATTTATACCGGGAGTAGTTGGTTAATGTGATGTAATTAGCAGGGTAAATTATTTTCACAAGGAAAGGGGTTTAAGGCATGAAACCAGCCCATTACAAAGGAACACCTTTCCATTCTGCCTGGTGTCAAAAAAATGGATTCTGTTGCTCCCCTTTAAAAAGATAAGCAGATGCACTTTCTTGGATTATTAAAGGTCAGACTTAACTCTTACAATCCACCTGTGACTTCCTGGAAGGAACCTAATTGAAGTGGGAAGGGAAGGCAAGGGGGACAGAACACACAATCTTTGCCTGACGGAACATTTCTTGGCTCTGGGCCACTGCCTCTGGACTCTTCGGGTGGTTGGAATAGAAACTTGTCTTTTCTGTTTTAGTCCAATAATAGCAACAGTGGTCACGTAAGTGAATGGCCACTATGCGTGAGGCTCTATAATATGCAAATATTTTTAGACACATGACCTTATTTGCCACTCATAAAGACCCAGATGTGTCATGCTTTTCTTTCTTTTTTTTTTTTTTTTAGAGAACATTTCTAGTTAGAAATTTTTAGAGAACATTTCATAGCTAGAAAGTGATAGAGTCAAGATTTGAACCCAGGGGCTCTGCTACCAAATGTCTATGTACTTTTTAGGCAGTGCTGCCTGTATGCTGAGCATTAATGCTGCTCGTGGCTAAATGTAGCTCTAAGGATGGGCAGTGACTTCCCTTGGTGAATATCTGTCCTATGAAGTGGGGTTTCCTTCCATATTGACTCAGTTCTAGGAGCACCGTCTCTGTTTTTAGGACTGGCTGTGGATGAATCCTTTTGGACATTTCACAGAGATTCCAGGGATGGTATAGCTATTAGGAACCAAATTCAAACTCCTTGTTTTACAGATGGTGACATAAAAACCTCAGAGGGCTTTTCCTGGTAGTTTTGAAACTAGAGCCCAGACTAATTGCTCATCTTGACACTACGAGTTTCGACTTCTCACTCCTACTATTAATTTTATCCTCAAAACTTCTTCTTTGAAGAGGTGTGGAAATTATTACTACTGTCCTTGAAGAAATGGAAGCCCAGAGGGGCAAAGTTCATGTGGTTACAAGTTGTATATGCGGGGCACCTGGGTGGCTCAGTGGGTTAAGCGTCTGCCTTCAGCTCAGGTCATGATCCCAGGGTCCTGGGATTGAGCCCCGCATCGAGGTCTCTGCTCAGTGGAGAGCCTGCTTCTCCCTCTGCCTCTGCCTTCTGCTCTGCCTACTTGTGTGCTCTCTCTGTCAAATAAATAAGTAAATATATAAATAAAATCTTTAAAACAAAGTTGTATATGCTACTGGTGGACAGGTTCAAAGCCAGAATTATTGATACTACCTAAAATTCTCAAAGAGGATCCCTTAGAGTCTTAGATGTTCATAAGAAGTAAGATTAATGCCTCTCTCAAACCAGTTTCAAATGCAGTCAAATCTCCCCTCCAATTACCAGATAAACATTCAGCATCCACCTTTACAACTGCTACTGTTTATAGTGTATCTTAAATGGTGCTAGGATCAAAACCAACAGAACGAATTCTCCCTACTACATCCCAGTAAATAATGGGGAAGCCATCACGCAGAGCAGGGTCCAGCGTTCATGTCAGAGTCCTCATAATGCATTCTCCTCCACTTGGGCGGCTCCTGCAAAGTGTTTGTAAAGCTGAGCCAACACCCCGGCATCCCCAGAGGTTCTAAGCCTGCGTCCTTTGGGAGCGAATTGGAGACGTCTGACCACCAAAGCCATCCTCTTTCTGACTTGACCTTTGACTTGACTACATCAGGCATCCCACTCATTGCTGGGGCACTTGGAGGCCAGTCACCCTCTAACCCTTAGCATGTCCTTGGGTCCTGGGAGTGCTTCTATTCCCATGGTATTGTGAGTCAGCACGAAGGGGGGATATCTGCAAATCCCCCAAGAGGGGCCATTCCATGGGGGCTAGAAGACTTCTTTCTAACACAGCATGCACCTTTCCCTGCTTGTCCTATTAGCAAAGAGGGATGGAGAGAGCCTGAGGGCCGCCTCAACAGTCACATCAAAACTACTTATTAAAAAATTTAAAAAAATCTATTCCAAAGAGACATGTTTCAACAGAAAGTTGGACATCATTTTGCACAGTCACTTAAATGATAATAATAGTGTCTTTCGTGACTGCCATCTTTATGCCAGGCACTGTGTTTTATAAGCTTTAGCACATTTGCTACTAAAGAATCTTGTGATATAAATGTCATCACTCCATTTGACAGATGAGAAAACTGAGGCTCAGAGAAGCGAAGTGACTTGACCCAAATTCACAAAGCAAGTAAATGGCAGAGCCAGGACTAAGACATGGTCTAACTAGGATAACCCAAATATCAGCTGGCAATGACATTTAAAAATTGCTTTGGGTAGTCTGTAATTTGTTGTGTATACTTTGCTGGACTTGACTGCAGTGGTATCATATTGTCCCAATCCCAAACCCAGAGTTGATCCTATCTTCCCCTTAAGCATGAAATTACATAGACAGTAAGTTATATTTTTTTGGTAAAGTAGGACACCCTGAGCCCCTCAACAGGTAATTACAACAAAATTAACATCATAACACAGAATGGGCAAAGGATAAGAGAGGCGATCCATAAAATCAGATATTCAAATAGCCAACACATGCCTGAAAAAAAGTTCAGTCTCACTTGTATGGAAAGAAAAAAGCTTAAATTAAATTGACTACCATTCTCTGTGCCTTGAAACCTAGAGAAGAATATTAATCATAAAAACGATAATTCTCAGTGTTGGAGAACATAAGCAAAAACATTCTCCACTCCCTTTGACCAGCATCTAAAATTTTTACCCAAGGAAATAATCATAGTAGTGTTCAACTATATTTCTAAAAGGATATTAATTGCAATGTTGCTTATAATAATATAAGTCTTAAAAATAGTTCAAATGTCTAATAATAGGCATAGATTAATAAACTATGATATATCTATGTAATGATATCCTTTACGGATCTTAAACAATGATTTTGTAGAAGATGATTTAATGACATGGGAAAACGGTCATGATATATTGCTAAGGCAACAACATGATGGCATTTCTGAAAAAGAATGTGGAGATAAATATATGCCTATAAAAAGACAAGAACAAACATGCAATATTAATAGTAAAACAAATCGTGATTATTATTCTGTTCCTTCTAGGAATTTTCAAGAATTCCCACAATGACCACATCATATGTGTGTGTGTGTTTGTGTGTGTGTGTGTGTGTATGTATATGTGTGTGTGTGTATATACGCATATATACACACATACATATATATGTATATACATATATATATGCGTATATATACATATAAATACATATATATGTACATATATATATGTATAGCCATTTGACCACAAATGGTCTTCATATATGTATGAAAAATGAAGACTGATTACCCCACATAGGCCATGGGGTTCCCTACGTCACATACAGGGACAACCCAGTCACGTCTGCACCTCTCAGGTGAAAGAGCTGGCAAGCAGGGGGAGGAGGCCATGAGTTTTAATTCTCAGCCCGACAGCCAATATGGTGGCTGAGCCTTCGCAGCAGCCATTTGCAAGCTCACACACCACTAGTTGGTTGGGCCTCCCAACTTACACCCTAAAGAGACCTGGATACACCTGCAGACGTACTCCAGTTGGGTTCAGCTAGTGAGGGGTCTTGGGTGTCAGAGGAATGTGGCGGAAGGCGTTTTGTACAGTACCCCATAAAACACAAAGAGGTGGCTCTGAGAGACAGCGTTGTATGTCCCCTGCCCATTCTCGTGTTTGCAGGCTTCCTGCCTCCAGCACAAAACAGTGGCTCTGTTGTGCACGCAAAGAAAGAGATAGGCTAAGGCTAGCTATACTGCAAACACACAGGGCAGTAAACCGGGCTGGAACACTTGAGGAAAATCATTTAGTTATGATCATTATTAGCCGCTTTTAATCACAATAATGAACTAATACAGCAGTACTTATGCTTGGGAAAGTCAAAGAGGATCCATTAAAAATCTAATTAAAAGCCAGTCCTTAAGAAGAATCATGGCTTATTTATCTCTCTATTAGGTAATATAAACTAGTGAACTGTGCAGCTTGGAAATTTTCCACCAGTCAAGCTGGTAAGGACTATTCCCTGTTCGGCTGTAAAAATACAATAAATCCTACTTTAAGGGAACTCTCACTATGTTTTAAGAAGAGAGACAACGAGGGAGGAAAAAAGTGAGAGAGAGGGGAAAAAAAACCAGTCAATAACAAGGTTTCTTCATTTATATCTTGCCATTTTCCAAAAAAGTCCCATATTTATATTTCCATAGAAAAAAGTATGAAGGGTAGTCAGTTGGCAATAGACTTTAGGATCTAGACTGTGGTTAATAATTTGAAGCACTGAACTAGGTGCCGAGATACAGAGCTTAAAGTAAAAGGAAACTAAGGTAGGGCACTAAGATGAAGCCTGGGGTAAAATCAGAAGACAATATTGATCACCAGAGGGACCTGTTTAGGGAAGGCTGTAAACTATACTCTGAGCTTCCCAGTGGCCAAAGTAAAGACAGATGTAGTAATCCTTCTATAGAAATAAAGTCCTTTCTGGCAACCAAAACCTGGAAGGAATTTCTTCCGTGAGTTCCAAACAAACAAAATAAACCACATGTCCCCAACAATACCCTTTGAGAGGTCATGTCCTGGCAATGTTGAAAACTATTTCTTAGGATGCTCCTTATCCAGCAAGTCTCCAAAGTCCTCAAGCAATGAGGTCCAGGTAGCTAGGTGAATGATCAGACAGAGAGGCGAGGACAGTGCCTGTGGCGGGGCACACCTGAGCGTGTGCACGCATACGCGGCATACTCACAGCCCTCCCCCCCCCCAGCTGGAGAAGCGTTGCCACAATGCTTCTACTCTTATTATGGCCAAACTCCTATTAAACATGGAAAATTTAAAAGCCTCAAAAAGAGCGCGGAATCTTTTTCTTATGATTCCATAGGGAAAGGTTACGCTCTAACATCCAGCAGCTCAGGGGCAATTCAATTTCAATGAATAAGTTTGCTGGGTTTGTTTTTAGCCTCTGCGACATACAAGAGAAATAAATAAGAAGATAGCATAAACTCCACTACAATGGAGGAGGCACAGATTGGAAATGATGCGGACTGCTGTGACTCCTTTACCAACTAGCCGGACTGGGACAACATGCTTGATGGAATCCTCCCGATAACCGTAGACAGGTTACAACCACTGCCCACAATGGACAGAAGAGGCACCTATCAAGAGGCACCCAACACCTCAGTGTCAGACACTGGAGGTGAATGCGGGACCACCTGTCACAGCAGGGACTGACTTCTAGATGCTTTCATATAACGAGGAGCAGCAGAGTCACATGGGCTGGGAGGTGAGGCATAGGGAGAGGGACTGCCATGCAGGGCCCCAGAAAGCTCGAGGCAGGAGAGTCACTTGCAATCAGAGTCACTTTGGAACCAGAGTCAGCAGACTGAGCAGTGGCACCAAAGGCGCCTTTGGTCCTCATCTGTTTCCCTGGTGGCTTTCCGCATTGACCACATTCTGGGTCCTCTGCAATTCGCTGCAGAGCGAGGACGCCTGTCCTGGGTCCCTGAGGAACTCAGACTTGTAGGAGTGGTCCCAGAGGCCTTGAGAGGCTGAGAGAAGGATGTCTCGCTTCCACTGGGGGCTTTGCATACTGCGCGAGTAGCAAGATGATTGCAGGTAGAGGCAATGTGATGGGCAAATGCAGAAGAGATCGTGTGCTATTCAAGGTTAGGCAAGAGTTGAGGGAGGCCAGCAGAATGAAAGGAGAAGGAGAGAGTGTGAAGAGTGTGTGACACACAAGGACAGGCAAGCAAGAAAGGGCCTGTCCAGGCCACGGAAGATTTTGGGCTTTATGCTGGAAGTAGTGGGGAATTCTGAAGGATTTTAAACAGGATTAAGTCAAGGTTGGGGGTAGTATTAGAAAAGTCACCCCACCTGTCTATGGAGGAGGCACAGGAAGGTGGGATGAAGACAGGGTAGCTGTGACCGGCTGGGCAGAAGCTATGGGATGTGAAAGAGGGAGCTGCAGTGGGAATGGAAAAGGAAGAGGAAAGAGATGCAGGTAAGATGAAAGTTGAAGCAGATTCCACGCTGGAGGTGGCAGGTGATGCAGAAGGGACTGGAGGGTTTCGGGGGCTCAACACAGTGATAGCCTGGGACTTGCAGGATTCAGATGCTAGGTGCAGGAGGATACTGGATGCTTTTGGGGTTCAGGGAGCATCCCAGGGACGAGAGTCCCCTCAGAGAGGCTGCCACCTGTCGCCGTGCTGCAGTCTCAATGTCTAACTCTGCTTCTGGCCCCGAGGAAGGGAAACTTTTTGATCACCGCACATCCTATATAAGGTATAATCTCAGGCTGTCTCCTATCACTGGCCATATGTTGCAAAGAGGACAAAAATTTGAGGTTTCGGCTAAAACTCTCGCCAGGGAAAAGCAAAAGGCAAACTTGAACTAATTGCTCCGCTGGTTGAGATGACCTTTAGAAACAAGTCTGAACTTTTGTCAGTGTGTTATCGGTATTTCCATCAGGAAGTATTTCAACCAGCTAATGTTTTGCCAACTGGGAGGACCAAGTGTTTGGTTCAGCTTCAGGGTTTCTGTGCTAATCTGACCTTCTGAGGTATTTAAAGATGCAAAGGCCAGATTCCTCACTTGAGTTCCCAATCCCATCGCCTGAATGCCATTATGCTGTGTTCACTGACACGTGCCTAGATTTTCTCCATACCTTTTCCTCCAAAAAAAGAGCCCGATGCCCCAACATTCAAACTGATCTTACACATGTTTTAGACTCCCATGCTGCTGAGTCACCTTCATCATCATCAACCCTCTTCCGTAAATTGTGGCACCATTAGGCACTTGGGCTTTGGAGCCAGCATACTGGGTTCGAATCCTGGCTTCCTCACATGCTAGCTGTGTGTCCTTGGGCAAGCCCTTTAACCCCCATAAGCCCCAGTTCCCCATCTGTGCAAGGTAGTCCTGAGGCTGAGAGGAGATGGGTCTTGAGATGGTGCTCATCACGGCAGGGGCATGTGGGTTATTCTCGGTATATGTGGCCATGATGGTCAAAAAGTCTTTGGTACACTTAATCTCGCAGAAGGCGCTAGCTTCAGCACCTGTTGGTAGCCTGGTAGCCGACACAAGACCAGGGACTGTGCTCGTTTATCTTCTTCTTTATAAGCAGAAGCAACAGATAAAATCATTCTGTACAATCCAGTACCTCCAACTACGTATTACCGCTCTGCAAAGTAGCAGCAGGAGGAGCCCAGAACTTAATTCAACTCTTGTTTTGTGTAATATAAGGGAGGAGCAGGGGCTTTGCGGGAAAGGTAGTTCATAAGACACGGATTCCTGGGTGGAGGGCGTGCAGGGTGACAAATGGCTAGCCTAGAAAAGGGCACCAGAGGAGGGCTTTTTCTCACTCCAGATGTTTTCTGTAGGCTGCTGTCCCTCTGATGAGGCCGCATCCCTTTAGAACACCCTGTGCTCTCCGTTTTCCCCTAACGACATGAGCCTCCACATTAGGGGGCTTTCTACAGTACCCCTTTGACTGGGGATCACTGCTGGTGGTCAGCCTAGAATCCAGGGGTGCGACTGGAATGGAAACTCTGCCTGCATATCTCTTTCCACCACAAAGGCCTTGTGTTCTTGAGTTACCGCTACAACTGACTTGGCCTCTTGTTCAGGAAATAGCCATTCTTGCCTTCTCAATGCCTTGTGTGAGCTGTTGGGACGGTGGGCGGGACAGGGAGAGGAGGGATACTGGGTCACTACGGTTAGAGGGGAAAAGGGGGAATGACAGGTGCAGGGCTCTCAGAATGTCACAGGGAAATGCGAGAAGGTAACAAGAACTCCCTTTGACGTTTCTTGGATCCACGTTGGCTTGAGTTGGGACTGGAACAATAGCTCACTTTTGATCCTCAAAGAGCCAAAGAGTCGTTTATTAACAGGTATGAGAATGACTACCTCCAGATTCCAGAAACCAGTGAGAGGGAGAGGAAGATGGTCCCCCGTGGGGGCCACTGGAGGAGTACTGGATCAAGAGAGAGGGGACTTTCGGCAGTATGGAGGTATGGGGGGTGCAGAGAGTTGGGAGTATCCCAGAGAACAGCAGGGAATAACGATGAACATGAAGAACGAGAACAGTATAGCATCACTGAGCGCTGTCATTTGGCTGCACCATGCTAAATCTTCTTCGTGCAGTAGCTTCTTTAACCCTTACAGCAAGCTGGGAGGTCTGAGTCCAGTCCCAAGGACTGGTGTTCTCCTACCTCCTGCACGGATGTGTCTCCACACAAGGAGAGCAACAGGAGCACTGGATGGGGAGACCAAAGACCTGAGACAAATACTGTACTTATTGCTGTGTGACCCTGGAGAAGTCACAGAAGCCTCCTGAACTGCAGGTGTGCCCCTGCTCTACCACGTGAAGTGTGTAAATATCTGCTGGCCCTTCCTCAAGGGGGTGAGAGGAGCAAATGACTTAAGGCATGGATATCTCTGTATAAGATCAACTCTTCCATTATTCACATCAGGTCCCTCCAGCTCCAAAGGGACTATCTTGAAAGGTGAGCACAAATGAAGAGGTGACTTATTATTCAAAGCTGCAGACTCTCAGGAGGATCCATCGAGCCACCATGTTAGGTCTAGCGTGTCTGTAGGGTTTTATCATTCTGACATAGCCCCTCAGAGAGAGGGTTAGGGATGTTTCTAGACTCCGGCTGGACAGAGGTCAGCACAGACCAGTGGGAGCCTAGCCAGGAAAGATAAAGCTCACACCACCTACGAGGCTGGGTCACTGGCCAGTGTAATCTCTTGAGCAACACGACCCCCGACCCTGGTCTGAGTGTCTGGATGCTCTTCCCGCTGCATCTGGCCGTTCGCAGCCTCCCACAGTCTCCCTGTGGCTTACCAGCGCTGCACCCTGCAGCAGCTCAGACTGTTCTAGGGAAGGGCACCTGCCTCTTGCTGAAACACTGCCCCAGCCTACCTCCAACACAGCGGTAGCTCCAGGTGCCCAGAGGGCTCATCCAGTAACGACGGCACATTCATTTAATATTTATTGGTAAATGCTCATGCAGTGCGGGTTGCATGCAAGCACTGGAAATGTATCCTTCAGACCTGAACCCTCACTTCCTATCAGGCTTTTATTTTAAAGTTCCTTTTCTTACACCATAGTCTCCCCTCCCCCGTGCCTCAGGGTCCTTGCTTTCTCCTTGGGGGTGCGAGGGACTGAATCTCCTAGTTCTCCTATACTTCCCGAAGCACCAGCACATTAAAAAGGGGGGAGGCATGAGGCTTGTGCACACGATGGTCACCACCATGCCCAAGCCCCTCCTTCGTCCGACACTTGAGGAATTTTCCATATGCTGAGTCTTGCTGGAAGGCAGAGCCCCCTAAACAACATGGCCAGATAACGCCAGATAATGCCTAGAGTCCTCTGCAGGAAGCTAGGGACATGCTATGGGGGCCCTGACGATCTGACTGAGCCGAGCCACAGGGGAGTGAGAAGCACGTTCCCTGAAGAAGTGGGGATGTGGAAGAATCCCTTTTGGAGGCTGGGCCAGAGAGAGTTCTGGGGCAGCCGTGGCTGGAGTGGGCAGTGGTCAGCGGTGTCGCCCTCCAGGACAAGCCTCCGGAGTGATTTGGGGTGTTGTTCCTGGCTGAGTGCTTTCCTAGTCTCATTTCCCATCTCTCTGGGAAATTCTGTAGGCCACCCAATGTCATTTTTAGTGCATTCCTTTTCTACTCAAATCAACAAAGTCTGATTTTGTACCTTGAAACTTGGAATTCTGAGTAACACACCCAATGACACAAACAATAATAGTAATAGTAATACTGATAGTAATAGCTAGCATCTATCGTCTCAAAGTTCTTTGTACAATAACCAATTTACTCCTAAAACGTACACTCAGAAGTAAGTACAATCAGTAATCCAATTTCACAGCCGAGGAAGCAGAATGTGGGAGAGGTAAGTACCTTTGCTGAGGTCTTAAGGGTCACCCCTGCCTTCTGCCACCTCCTAAGGAGTTAGGCTGAAGGATGGAATTCCTAATTAAAGTCATCATGCTCGGGGCTGCTAACTGTGGCTCCTCTGGGTTCAGAACGGAGGTGAGCCTTCCATTTAAGGGGGGACACATTTACACCTTCAAGTATTCTCTGCAGTGAGGCTACAACTTCCTCCAGGGGGACCAAACTGTGGCCTTTTCCCTGGGTCAGCCTTGCTACGAACAACGGCAGTGAGAGCCCAAAGTGGGACTGGTCCCCAGAGCTCTCTGGGTCCAGAGACACCGCAGGGACAAGTTTGCTGCTGCTAAGACAGAGGGTGTTCTTTGGAAATGCCAAGGTTGACCTCTTAATCACATCCCGTGATTGGATTAATTAGGCTGAGAGCTCAGCAGATTGAGCTCTTCTCAGATAGGGAGCAGTTTCATGATGCAGGAAACCCATCCCAGAAGGCCAACCATCAAGAAGGAGAGTTGGCTAGAAATGCAACACATCACCGAGAGGCGCCGCTTATGGCCGGGTCATAATTCATCACCCGAGAGTGATTGATTGTCTTGTTTTTGTTCTAATTTTGGGCTAGACGCTTTGGGTTGACGGTTGGGTTTAACATTTTAGCTGTCTTTTCTCATTCCACGAGGAAGTCTACAGTAACTGTGATGCTGGTAGGAGACAGAGGGAGGAGGGAATCAGCTGATGCCAGGATTTTTATGTTATTTTTCTTGAACCAACTACCGTAAGTGCATATTTGGGGAATAAAGTCTCTCTGCATCAGGGGTGAGTGAGGATCTGGAATTTTCTCTCTCGGTGTGTTTTTGGTGTTGCTTGTGTACATGTGTCTAAATCGTGGGAAATAATAAAAGTTGTGCCTTAAAATTCTGCGAGGTTGAAAGCATTTTATTAAGAAATTCCCTCCCCATCCCCCCACCCCCAAACTCCAGGGCAAGGAAAGTTGTTTGCCTGAATTTTAGCTATATGGAGTGAGCTACATGAATGCTTTCTGTGCAGCCCCCTGCCCCCTAAATATGTGAGAGGTTGCTTGAGCTTCCTTCCTGCCAGAATTGTCTAGGCAGAAGCACAGGACAGACTTGGCTTCTTATATACAGACAGAACAACTGAGGGAAAAATTACTAAGGACAGCCCTCTATTCGGAGTTTCCATTGCCCTTCATGCAAAGCCCTACAGGGTCTGGTTCTTTCTTGCCTCTCAGATCTCATCTGGCACTTTCCCCAGCCATGCTAGTCTGCTTTTGGTGCTTCTAACAAGCTAGGCTCGTCCTCATCTGTCTTTCTATTGGCTCTTCCCTGCCTGGAGCGCTCATTCCACAAGCAGGTCTGAAGCCACCCCTCGGGTGAGGCAGGGTCTTCCCTCATTGGCTTTTGGAACCTTGCTTCTCGAAGTGTGGTCCAGGGACCAGCAGCATCGGTATCACTGGGGAGGCTGTCAGAAATGCCACCTCTCAGGCCCCGCGCAGGCCTTCTGAATCAGAAGATGCATTTTTCACAAGATCCCCATGGGACTCTGTCCACATGAAGGTATGAGAAGCCCTCTGAGTTAGGACTCGGCTTGAATGTCCCGTTTCCTGAGCAGAACTCCCCCCAGGGCTGAGCACCACTGCTCTCTTGCCTCCTCCCAGCTGGCTCTCTGCTTAGTGCTGATTACAGTGTGACGGTCCATTTCACTTCTAGTTGTCTGGATGCTTGTCTGGAACTTGTCTTGTGGGTTTACCTGAGTGCCCTCGGTGCCCAGACCGACGTCTGGTGCGTAACTGGGGCAGACACTCCACAAATACCTCCTTTTTCTTCCGAATTATTTTATTTTTCTCAGCTTCGCGGAGGTAAAATGGACAAATAAAACAGTCAGATGTTTACGGTGTCCAACATGATGATCTGATAAACACACACATTGGGAAAGGAGTCCCCCATTCAGTTGATCAACACACCCATCCCCTCACATATTTATCTTTTTTGTTTCAATGAACATGTCCTGAGGGAGTGAAAGAATCAAGCGGTCCATTATGACAAGATGCAACTTTCCCTCCCTCCCTCTCTATGGGTGGAGCCATTGCCCCATCTAGTCTGCCCTGGGGGCTTTCCTACAACGCATCCCCACGGAGGGGCAAAAGAAAAGGCCCTGGCCTCTTGGGGTGGGGTGATGACCCCACCCTGCTCTTTGAGAATCAGCAGGGCCGTGAGAGGTGTCCCGGGAAGGTTCCTATCCAAAGCGAAGTCCCCTTGTGCTCTGGGAGAGCTTCCTGCCGAAGGCCCACCAACAAGGGCACGACCCTCAGGGGAGGTTTCATTCAGGACAGAGTGGGCCTGGAGCTGGGTTGGTCTGCCCTTGGCCATAGGGAGTTGCAAGGAGATTACAGGAGAGAAGATAAATTGAGTTTCTCCAATAGTTTATGAAGAGTGTTATTCAAAGGTCATGGGGGCTGGGGGTCTTTTCCAGACTGCAGAGAGATCAAAGAGAGCACATATTAGGGCCAGGGTTTGTTTCAGGAGCTGTGATTATTCCACAGGGCTGGCACATAACGGACATGTGACAAGCACCAGCTGGAGGAAGCACTATGGCAGGTCCCACAGCAGAGGACTCCCTCTCACCCCTCTGCCTGTCCTCTTCCACTGTCTGTCTTCTCTCTCCCCTCCCTTCTCTATGTTTGCTTTTTGTTCCTACCTCTCTCTCCAGCTTGCTAAAATGCCTTTTTAGTGGAACACATCCTGAAAAACAAGAGTCAAAACTGGGTTTTTTCTTGCTCTCATACTTACTCTAAGAGACGAGAGAGGGCAAGACATGAGAAATGTGTCTTGAGAGCTTAAGAGAAATAGGGGACATGTTGTAACTCAATCTCTGGAAATTCTAGTCTCTGGAAATTCTAGAATAAATTGTAGAATATTGCAATTAACAACAGTTCCCAAGAATATTCTTTTTAATTTCAGACTTGAGAAAAGCTAATCAGAATCTAGTTCAGGACTTCCTATAGAGTCAAAGAAATATCATCTAACTGATGGGTCTTGGGAAAACTAAGTACTTAGAGGATAATAAAATATACCTCAATTTTACACACCTTCACCCAAAAGAAAGGTACACATGTACACACACAGCAAGGAATATATAGCAAAAAGTCACTGGTGGATTCTCTCTTGGTAAGCTTAGGTATTCTTTTCTATATTTTCCAAAATTTTCAGAATGGGTGCCTACAAATTCCTTAATTATTAAAAATGAAAATGCTGGGGGCACCTGGGTGGCTCAGTCGTTAAGCATCTGCCTTCGGCTCAGGTCATGATCCCAGGGTCCTGGGATCGAGTCCCGAGACAAGGTCCCCACTCGGTAGGGAGCCTGCTTCTCCCCTCCCACTCCTCCTATTTGTGCTCCCTCTCTCGCTGTATCTCTCTCTGTCAAATAAATAAAAAATCTTAAAAAAAATGAAAATGCTGTTGCTAAAATACTAAAAGGTATTTAAAAAAAATTACAGTACTTCACGCATGTGCCTTTTCCTCAGGCCACTGTCTGTTGCAGAATCCCAGGAAACCTCATTTAACTTTCCAGGAGCACATCTCAGGCCCTCCCTTCATTTTGCTTCCCCCATAGTGGCTGTATCCTGTGCATATATTACCCAGTCCTGACCCCAGCCACTCACTGCTTTGATCGAATCACATCGGGTTACAAAGTACAGGGTTCAGCAATAAGGTGGTGCCCAAGTGCAAGGACTTCTCAGGCCCAAGTCTAGCCCATCCCCACCAGAAGCAGCAGGAAACAGCTGTATTTTGAAGCAGAAACTCCAAACCTCTCCTTTTGCTTCCCTTGCTTCATATTTTCCTTCTTTCTATTTTCTTGGTTCCTCTTTTCCTCTCCACCTTCAGATTTCATACCATTTCATAAATAACGCACACCAGGAACTCCGGGGGCTGTCTCCACAAATATATTTCTCCTTAGATACACATCACCAGTAAAATGAATGTTTTTCCTCCCATCTTATAGATGAGAAGCCTGAGACTCAGATCAGTCAAATGGCCAAGCGGAAATCAGAGACCTAGTGTGTGATGAAAGGCTGGCCTCCTCCCTACCCGGAGCCCTTCTTGCTTCAGCCCGCTAGCCTGCTTTTCCTTGCTTCCTTATTCTCCAGCACCCCCTTCCTATCACTTTCCTTTCTTTACCCTTCATCTTTCCCCTAAGAGCACGTCTAAGATGAGAAAAGGAAAAGTAAACATAGAGTGAAACTCAGTGTGGGCCGAGGACTTTTTCACACAGTGTGTCGACAGAGACCTCAAGGGCTCAGTAAGGCAAGGGGCACGCGTTCCCTCAGACACGTACCCCATGCTAGTGGGGTGGCCGCCACTGCTCCACACGCTCAAAGTGAAAGAAGTAAAAAATAACAAAAACCAAAACCAATAAACCCATTTCTTGTCCTCAAGTTGCTTAGGGTCTAGTGGATGCACCCATTACAATTGTTTTCAAAAGATAAAGATACTGAGGCTTGGAAGAGTTAATTAGCCTCCTCAATGTCATGGTCCAAACCCAGAAGCCTCCTTCTTTTCAGGTGCTCCAGATTTCAAGCTTCTTAATGGCAGCAATTCTGGGGAGATCAGAAAAAGCACAGCTTCCCCAAATCAGCCTTCACCTTTGGCTTTCGGGAAAGAGAAGGAGAGAGGGCTTGCGGGGAGGGTGGGGAGAGAGAAGCAGACCCTGGTCCCTCATCCTGCTGCTACAGGAAATGACTCATCGACGCCTTTCCTGCTTTTCCATGTGGGAGAACACATGCTTCCTGGGGCCCCAGGCGTCAGGGCGGGTCTGCCCAGGTGGAGGTGCAAACCAGGAAATTGAAGGGGTGAGGCCTGTAGCATGCCGCCCCCCCTTGCCCCCCACTCCTTTCAGCCTTTTTTTTAAAGATTTTATTTATTTATTTATTTATTTATTTATTTATTTATTTATTTATTTATTTATTTGGAAAGAGAGAGAGTGAGAGAGAGCATGAGAGGGGAGAAGGTCAGAGTGAGAAGCAGACTCCCCATGGAGCTGGGAGCCCGATGTGGGACTCGATCCCGGGTCTCCGGGACCACGACCTGAGCCGAAGGCAGTTGCCTAACCAACTGAGCCACCCAGGCGCCCTCCTTTCAGCTTCTTGTGCTCAGTGTTCACAGCCTCCAGCTCAACAAAGAAACTTGGCTTCTCATCCTTGGTCTCTGACCGAGAGAATTTCAATTCCTCCAACTGAAAAAAAAGACTCCCACTAACCAGAGAGAGGAGGGTCAGAGACAGGATCCCAAGCTTTGAGGGTGCTAGGTGGAGGTGGCGATTACCGTGTTGATGAGGATGAGGACCGCACACAACGTCTATGGAACGTTTATGTGCCAAGCGCTATACTAAGGGCTTTTACATAATTTCTCATTTAATCCACAATAAAATCACTCCGTGACCACGCAGGCACTATCACCATGATCGCTGTAAAGACAAAGAGTGTCAGGCTGGGGGACACGCCATAACTTCCCCAAGATCCCCTTTGCAGGAGACAGAGCTGGGAGCTGAGCCCATGCAGTCCAGCTCTAACACCACGTATGCGCGACTGTGTGACTCGGCCTCACTGGCGGAAACTATAAAGCGCATATACACATGGTCTGTCTTCAGTAAATAGTAGTTTCTTCTTCTATTTTTAAAACTCACCTGGGGCAGTTGTTTTCAACAAACCTCCCAGTACTCACCGACGACGCTCCTTTCTGCCACACAGCCAGCTCTGTGGTCAGGTGGGGAGACCTTGTTAGTGTCTAACTCCCATCCCTCCTGCTGCCGACGAGCCCTCAGAGTCCTCGGCTGGCTGCCACCAAATGTCACCTTCCTGCTGGAGGCTTTCCCTGCAACGCCCAGATTCCCTGGTGATTTGCAAGCACATTAACATTTAAGAACCGCTGCCCTAGAGAGCATTTTGTGCTTGGCTTCCCTGTGTGACCATTTATCATATTTCACAGTTTTAAAGAAAAAAAGCAAAAACATAAAAAGCCAGGCACACCGGAGGGGCTGACAGGATAACCTCTGACCTGTGGCTTAGGGTGGGAATGACTGCAGAGCCAGCTCCGAGGCTGTGGCTGCTTCCCCCACCCCCCATATCTCCCCTCTCTCCTGGCTGTGTGGACTTGTAAATGGCCTGGGGGAGGGGGACAGAGGGAAGACCACGGGAGAGGGCTCAGCACAGGTCACAAAGGGCCCCCGGGCCCAGCCTGGCCGGCCAGGTGTCTGCCCCTTACAAGAAGAAATTTTCACAGGTTGAACCCTCTCTCTTGCTCTGGGGACCTCCGGGAGGAGGTGGTGCCTTTCTGTTTCATTAAACAAGGGTAGGGGGTGCACAGCAGGGTGGGGAGGAGCCTGGGAGGGGAGGAGAGGAAGAGGGTTTCAGGCGGTGCCGGCAGGAGGCCAGCTGGGCCTCCGGCTCCTAGCCCGGGCCAAACTGAGCTAGAGAGACCCACGGATTCATAATTCATCTTAATGAAGGGGCTCTGTAAACCTGCCATGCCCTCGGGGTTCAGCAGGAAGCTCCCAGCCGAACGTTCTGCTGACGCGGGTCTCCAGTTGGGCAGGTGCTAACGGGCTCTCTCTTCCTGGGGTTTTTGTGGCACGTCATGGAGAGACTGGATGCTTCAGAACCTTCTCCCCTCAGGGCCTCCAAGGACAGGGGATGCTGAACTGAGGGGCCTTCTCTGGGAAGGTCCCAGAGAGTCACTGGGAGCTCTTCCACTCAGCAGCACATATCCCTCTTCAGCAGATAACCAGTGCGAGGCGTGGGCAGTGGGCAGCGGTGGTAGTTAGAGGCTGACTAGACCGAATTACATTTCGAGCAGCTAACAACATCCCAGACTTATAAAAAATTCATTCTCGGCCAGACTCTGCACCGTGCTCTTTGGCGCACACTGTCTCACTCCTCACAGCGTCATCGGCGCAGGCTTTCAGCTGAGAGAATGGACAGCTGGAGAGTTGCAGAGACAGCGTCTGAACCCGGGTCAGTCCGTCTCCAGACCCCACACTGGAAGGTTCAGTGAGGACCGTATAAGGTAAGGCATATCCGTTTTCCCCTTTAACATGAACAACTCTCTGGAAGGTCCTTATTGTGAACACTTCTTGCAGATGACAAAGACAGAACTCAGAGAGGCGTAGGGATTTGCACAGAGTAACACAGTAAATGAACTTAGGTAGAACTCTCCAGCCGGTGGCCGTTTCAGCAAATGGGTCCATGAGTGGCAAATCGTGCTAAACAAACCACTGCTTTCTTTGGGTAGTTGAAAACCCTCCTGCTTTTCTAGCTTTTTTCTTATTTCCCCCTTACACTCCCAAGGAATCTCACAGATACCAAAGATATAAGGCTCATATTTTATACTCTGAATTATTTTTTAATCTACAGAACTCCTGGTTTGAGTTTTTGGCAAAGATTCAGTTAAGATAATGCTGGAGTGATTATTTTTTTCATACTGTCTGCCTTGCCTATTTCCAAAAGAGTAATGAGATTTTTTTTATTAAAAAAAAAAAGTGACACAGAAGCCTTCTCCACCACATGGAAGATTCCTGGAGGTTGGACTACTGGTCGTCTATACTCGGCTCTTCCCACCCCAGTGCCCAGGGTTTTGGAAAGTATCTGTGTGCATATGTGTGCATAAAATCATGTGGCAGAATGGGAGAAATGACTGCACCAAGACTAAGAGTTAGCACAGCTGGCCATTAAGTCAGTCGAGAGGTTCTTGAAAAAAGTAGAGAAATGACAGATGTAGATGTGGTGTTAGTTAACCCTTTCTCTCCCGTGAGAACCACTGTTTACCTTTTGCTGCTGGTACCTTCATCGGCAACCGTATGCAACTTCACGCTCTGTCCAGCTCCATTTACCCCTGCCTCCCCCTTGCCTCAACAATACCCCTTACGCAGTCATCGCTAAGTCTGCTCCTGGCGGTCCGGTACAGGGTAAATCCATGACTTGAACTTATCCATTTTTCTTACAGCTCTAAAGCAAATGCAGTGAATCTCAGAATCAGACCTGATCTGTACTGAATGACTACCACCCGTGACATAACTGCTCTAACATAAGCATTTGGTTCTCTTGGTAGCTGTGAGATGCACTGTCTGTCGGTGCTATTTGGGAATCAACTGGTCGTCCCAGAGGGGGATCCGCACAGGTAAAGGCTCCAAACTAACCCCATCGTTGACTAGATTTCCACTTATATGTATCTTTATTTACCTATCAAATGAATATTGTAATCTCAATACATGTGTGAAGAGACATATATGGACAGAAGGACACATATCTGTTCCTTTAATAGAACAAGAGTCCTGTGAAAAGATTAACTGGGCCATTAAAACTTGACTGACCTACCTCTGCACCCCCCCCAAAGCACACATACCTGAAAATGAAATGGGAGAAGAAAAGAGATCATTGCCCATCCACGAAGAGAACTTTCAGCAAATGGGACATTGGTGTTGAGTGCCGTCACATGCCGTAGTTAAATTTAACACAACGATGAGATCTGGGGTTGCAAACTGGCAAACAGGAAACTGTCCTTGCAATTTCCTGCTCTTCAAAGGGGGGCCCTCTCCAGTGTGTTTGGCAGTTCAGAGTTTAATTAGCCATCTCTAGGCGCTCAATCTGGGCTCAGCAGGGAAGAACAAATACTGGCAGGGCTGCAGTAGGCCATCACAGGCCTCTGGGAAGAACGCGGCATTGCCCAGAGCTCTGTCCACCAGCGAGCTGGCGTGCCAGCCACCCTCCAGAAATTCCTCCTTTCCCTTCCCAATTTTTAATGCTGGGGGTTGGGGGGGGGGCTAGAATTCTTCTGGTCTGCCCAGCAATTAAAGACTTAAAGCTCATTATGGGCTACTCAAAATATCCACCTGGAGCAGAACTGTCCCTCCTGGTTCACTCTGCCTGCCTCACTTCACACACCCGTGCTCTTAAGCATCCTGCCTCTCCTTCCCTTGGGATTTTACTCTCTTTAAGAGCCCTCTCCACGTTACGAGTCTAAACACATTTGGGTTGGCGTGTGGTCTTTTCCAAACGTGTGCTCGTTTGGGCATAAGAATCAAAGAAAAGACTCCCAGGGTCTTCCACTCTTTTGTTTCAGGTGTGTGTGTGTAGGAGTAGAGAGTGTGCACACGTAACTCCTTCACAGTACAGCGCCCAAGCCCGCACAGGGCAGCCCGATCCGCGCCGCCCGCGAGCCTTGCTGGTACACTCTAGCACTCCGCAGAGGAAACCCAAAATTGAAGTGGCGGCTTACATTTTAAACTTGGGATATTTCACAGACATAGATTTCCAGTTTATTCTGAAGCAAGCAAGCGAAAAAGCAAATCAGACCCAGCTGGCAAGCTGGGTTCCACAGCCCCTTCCTGACGCACATCGTCTCAAGCTGCACGGGGCACCCCTGTCCGGTGGGAGCGCCACTGCATTTGGCTGTGTCTGCTGGGGGGGCCCAGACAGGCTGCAATCAAAGCCGGCCTCGCTGGCTTCCACGGGGAGGAGGGGGCCCCTGTGCCCACTTCACACGAAGCCTCGCCGTGGGCCAGAGGAGAGCAGCTCCTTCCACGGGCCACCAGACCAACGTCACCCATTCATGTTACCCGCTTCTCCCGGTTAGAGGGGCTAATCCCTGCCACAGACAACAAGAACTTACAGCTATTAACTTTTGACAAGTTCAACAGCACCAACACGTAGATTAGATTTCCACCTAGCTTTCAGAGAAAATTGTTACCGGGTTGCCATCCAAGTCCAGTCTTTTCTAGACCCCAGCTTTCTTGCTTTCTTAAACGCAGTCCTCCCCATCCCCCTTTGATCAGGCTTCCTTGCTTCCCCGGCTGGCCTTGCAAAAACAGAAAACCCGACTCTCTGAGCGAGAGCAGGTCAGCTGGAAACACAGGCAGCTTATTACCTCACCGGGCCATAAAGAAGGCCGGTCCCCTTTCCTCGTGGAGCGGCCTGCAGTCTCGAAGGATGTCAGCAGCCTTGGGCTTCTGCTTATAAAACATCTTCTGACCCAGTGAGCAGACCTGGGCAGTAAAATGCAAATCATTCCGGCAGTCAATTAATCCCACTGAAATCGCCTCAACTAACACAGCAGTAAAAGGGGGAAAAAAAGAGAGTTTTCCTCTCCGGTTTCTCTCTACTCAGATAACCTGCACAACTTAAAGAATTGTTAACTGTCCAGATCCACCCCAATTCCCCGAATCCAGGCCACGTGCATGGCTGTTTAAGCCTTAATGAAAATTAATGAAACGGAAACAAGAAGGAGGTTACTGCTGTGCATCAGAATGGCCTGGTGTCAATACTCGAACCAAACGGCCGCCTGCCCCAGCGCGGCAAGACCGATCGGTCTTAAAGGGACCCGCAAGTGGTCGGCAGTGCACACCCCAGTCCTAATACCGATCCATCCTCTCCCTAGTTTCTGGAATAATGACAGGTCTGATGAAAATCCCTTCTGTGATTTTCACGGCTGGACAGAGAGTGAGGCCCAGGCCTGGGCAGAAGCAACACGGGTGTTACCATCTAGTCCTCTTTCAAAGCTAGTCTGATGTTGGCTCCTTGATCTGCACCTCACTTGGCCACAGCATACGAGCCCGAGGCCCGGGGAGTTAGCACCAATCTTTATTCCGCGTGGGTGCTCCCGAAATCATTTTTCAGAGGCCTTGATTTGAAGTAGTCAGCTTCCTGAGCAAAAACGGCAACCCTCCCCTAAAGCCAATGGCGTTTCCACTCACAGCCACGGGGTGTCCTGCGGAAGCTCTAGCAGCCTGTATAATTGATTTTTATTTTCCTGTGAGAATGGTCAAGGCCAAGGGGCACAAACACCTTTTTTTTTAAGAGCTTAGAGGTTACAGGTCAACCACCCCATTTTACACATGAACAAAACATAAATGACTTGCAGGAGGCAAGAGCTAGGATTAGGACCTAGAAACCCAGAGTCACTATTTTGAGTTTTAAAAGTGTGTTGGCATTGCCCAGTCCCTGCCCCGTCCTCTTTATTCTCCTGCCACCTTGATTTTCCCAGACTACCCACAAGAGGAGACTTCCCTGGCTTCTAAGAAGGTGGGGTAACGGAGGCAAGAGGGCAGGGGGCACCCCCAGATGCCAACGTCAATGCCCCTCTATGTTGGCAGATGGTCCCTACCTCTGTCTTCCAGGCTGATTGCTCCCCAGGTTCTCTAAAGTGGGAAATAAAGGACAACAGCTTTAGGTAAGGTAGGAACTAAGCAACTCCACCTCCTACAGTTGGGGGCAGGCTGGAGGGAGCGATCTGCTGGGCACTGGTGAGTGAGAAAAACCTGTCCTCCTTCCTAAGTTGCTCTCATCTTAGCTAGGTGGTGTTGGGTGCTTCAGAACTTTCAGAAGACACAACATGCATTACAGAAGGTCTAGTAGGCTGTTTACAGGATGCTGAGGTCCACAGGTCCCTACTCCCCTGCTGAAGTTTTTCTTACAAGAACCTGTTGCCACCATCACAACAGTAACATTAACAACAGAAGCAATGGGCATTGTACAGGCATCCTAGAAAAACATCCCAGCGTAAAACTGGCATTTATTTCTGAACTGGGAGACTTACAACCAGCCTGGGAGTGAGAAGACCAGAGAGAAGGATGTAGCTCGGAGGAAACAAGAATTACACCACCAAGACATGGGCAGGGGTCCACTGAAGAATCAGATTGAGCCCTGGTTGATGAACCTGGCTGTGCGTAAGAATCCTGAGGTAGGGTACCTGGGTGGTTCAGTTGGTTAAGCAACAGCTGACTCTTGATTTTGGCTCAGGTCATGATCTCAGGGTCATGAGATCGAGCCCCGTGTCAGGCTCTCTGCTGGGTGTGAAGCCTGTTTAAGATTCTCTCTCTCCCTCTGCCCCTCCCCCACTGTTCACAGGCATGCATGCATACACATGTTCTCTCTCTCTATAAAAATAGAATAAAATCTCCAGGGGGCTTTGACAAATACAGATTCAGGCCCTTCTTCGGAAATACTGCCTGTGGGCCTCCAGAGGTGGGGTCAGCGAACCTGTGTTTTGAGTGAATGTGCCTAGTGTCTTGATACGACCAGCTCTGGACTCCTGGCCAGCACACAGATGCTAGGCAGACTTAAGGACCCCTTTCCAGTCACCGCTGGAATCTTCTCCATCCTTCATTCTGGCTATCCATCATCGAGTTCAAGGGCTTCTTTGAAGATGGCAGGCCCCTCTGTGGTTGTAAACTCCTAGAAGCTTCTTCCTGGTGTCTGGATGCTGTAGTTATCTCACATGGTTTCTGTGCATTATGTCTTACCTCATTTCTTGAGAAGCAAACTGGTTGCTCGAATCACAGCCGTGGGGATACCATCTGTCCCTGATCTCCTGCGGCCCAGCTGAGGCCTTCCTTAGGTGGCTGCTAGCCCTAGATTGTATTTCCTTCTGTTCCAAGAAAACCAAACCACTTGACTGCCTTTCCCAAACCCAAACCCCATAAGGCCCTGTACAAGCTGCCTCCTGCCTATCTTTACTGCCCTGTCTGGTAAAGCCCTTCACTGTTGGTGCTCTAGTCACACTGACCTTCTTGCAGACCCTTGAGAGCTCCCTCCTACATCAGGACTTCCGCCTACGACTCAACCCGGCTTCGAGCTGCCTTGGCTGGTTCATCTCCTAGCTCAGGTCTCAATGCTCAGCGCAAACATCACTCCTCAGGGAGCCCTAATGACCATTTATGCCGGATTGGATGTCCCATTACTGTGTTTTTCTAAAGCTATCCTACTTCTCCTTCATACATGGACCATTGTTTGTAATCATAGAGGTATTTGGGCGATGAACTGATTGATGCCTGTCTTTTCCATCCGACTGAGGGTCTGCCTGCCTGGCTCACCATTAGTCCTTGGAACAACCATTCTCCTCCACCCTTTCCTACACTATTTATCCTTCCAATCTGAGCTTGGACCTGGTGTTGGCTGAGGGCCTAGAAGGAGAATTGAAACGACGGTATGTCCTACAGAGGGAATTTAATGCAGGGGAACTGGTGATGCAGGTGAGCAGAGCCGAGAGCCCAACAGAGGACGCCGAGCTCTCCCACAGACAGGCCCCGATAAGAAGCTGTTCCCATTCCCGGGCTGGAGGAACACAGTTGAGAAGGTGGTCTTGCCAGAGTGCAGGGACCCGAATGGCAGGAGATGCAAGCACTGAGGAGACACAGTCACTCCCAGAGGAGCTGCTAGGAAAAGAAGGAAAAGGATCCCTTGGCTTCTCGCTCTCAGCCCCCTCTTCTCATGTCTCCTGGGATTCACTCGGCTTGGTAGCACTCAGACGGGAGCCAGCTGAGACCAGAGCTCGGAACCACAGCCGGCAGGGGTTGGCCCCCTTGACACGGAGAGCAGAGCAGGGGAAGGGTGGGGACCCAAGACCTCTAGGGAACTTTCCTTGTCCCCATCCCAAGCTGAAAAAACACTCCCCTGAAGATATATTTACCTCCTAATCCTCAGAACCTCTGAATATTATCTTATTTAAAGATCTTACTTTATGTCCCGGAAGATACGATTAAGATAAGGATCTTGACAGAAGGAGCTTATCTTGGAATTTTCTGGACAGGTCCAGAGAGCCAACACAAGTATCCTTATAAGGGAGAGGCAGAGGGAGCCGGACACACAGAGGAAAGGCAACGTGAAGACAAGGTGGAGGCAGAGACGGAGTGGGGCGGCCGCAAGCTGAGGACTGCCAGCAGCCAGCAGGACGCGGAAGAGCCAGGGAGTCCATCCTCTCCCGGACCGTCCAGAGGGAGGGCAGCCCTGCTGAAACCCTGATTTCCGACTTCTGGCTTCCAGCAGCACGAGACACTGCATTTCTGTTGTTTTAAGCTACAAATCAGGCAGCTTGTTGCAGCAGCTACAGGAAACACCCCCACGGCCCTCCATTAGTGCCCAGCAGCCCATGCACACCTCCGTGGTCTGCTGTTCCTCTCCATTCATGTAGCCTAGGCCATGGTCTCATCTGTCCAGAGAGACTGCGCTCCTAGAGGGCAGGACTATGTCTTGGGTACTTATTTCCCCAGGGCTCAGCACAGTGACTGGCATGTCATGGACGACCAGTAAGGGTCGGTCGATCGAACTTAGGTCGTAAGCCACACCTGATCTTTGACCTCTCCCTTGGGACAATATTGCCCAAATGAAGTGGTCAATATACTGATCTTTCTAGCCATCTAGTCAGACTCTACCCTGCAGGTCTTTCTGTTCTGTAATCTGGCCTCCCAAGCTCAGGGCCCTGCAAGGGACACTCTATTTAGATGGCAGAAAACCAAGTTTCCCAATGGCAGTTGCGGTCCCAGCCACCCTGCTTTTCTCCAACCCATGGTGCCTGAAAGTGGCAGTGGGCCCTGGGGGACAAAAGCACCTCCTCCGTCCAGCTTTCCTCTTGAGCCATCCAACTCCCAGCCATGGGCCAGGTCAAAGTTTCTCTGGAGTCCCTTGTGTTAACAAGCTGGAAACTAAACAGCACAGTTTTCGTACAGCATTTTTCTGAGTAGTTAATTAACAAGGGGATAAGCTACCTTGACGATCACTAAAGCAAGCAGCCTCACTGTGCAGTCGTCAAGAGGGATGGGATTAGTTTCCAGGGAGACAATAGGGAAATGACAAGGAGGGCAGGCTTGCTGGGACCTGCAACTTCCTCAGTGCAGCTCCTTGCCGGACTCCCCTTCTGCCCACAATGCAGAGCAGACGTGCGCAGAGCCTCGTGGTGGGGCTGGCCTGGCCTGATAATTAGTTATCTCTCAGTGCTGTGGGCGGATTTAGAGTCGGCTCGCAGATGGCGGGAGCTGGGCTGAGGGCCTTCTGGAAATCACACAGTCCAAGGCTGACAGCCTGGGGAGGTAACATGTCCCAGTGAAATCACTGAGTGGCCCAGAAAAATGCCTCAGAGGTAGGCAGCGTTGAGCAGGTTCTGGGTTCTGGTTGACCCACAGGGGGTAGGAGATAAGCTGTGGCAGTTGCTAGAGGCCGAGGATGGTGAGCAGATCCCCATGCAGCGTGGTAGCATTTCTAGGAAAAGGAAGATGAACTACAGTGGACATATGCCATTTTATTTTGTTTACTCCTCTTCACTCCACTCTATTCCATTTCTATTTTTTGCTCCCCAGAGTCTCAGGGGGCGGTGTGGTCTGCCTTCCACTCTAGAAGTCAGAACTCTCAGATCACTCTGCCAGCTTCCTCTGCGGCTAGCGTGCAGGCAGGTGACCGAGGCTGGGACAATCGGATGCACCTGCCTGGGATTTTTGAATCCTGAGCTTTCGGTGTCAGTCAGCATGTGGAATTCTTACAGGGAGGCAGCATGGGCCACTTCTAGGGAGAAGCATGAGAGAGGACTGTCTCTAGCCAGGATCAGTGTCCAGTCTTGGCGGTAGCAGGGGCCTCTCCATCCTGGCCCTTTGTGGTGCTGCTGTCCTCCTGTTCACACCCCTGTCCTGAGCACAGTCCTTCAGGTCTCCAGAAATTTCTATAAATTAAGTTGCTGATTATCTCAGCCAGTGTGGACTGCTATTCCTTTGGACTATTAAACTGGCCCAACCCAGGGTGTTGACTGGCTTCTTTCTAAGTAGTTGGAGGAAGTAAGGAAAGTTTGCCCTGTTTTATCTGGAGGAGAGTTCTGGAAAATGATTTTCAATTTTTTTGTTCTGTCATAGCATAATAGGTTGGATATATTTGTCAGGCCTCTATGAGGTACAAGTGACAGAAACTGATTTAAGAACAATGGGAATTTATTTATAACTGTAAAGTATGGGGGTTAACAGGATCCAAGTGCAGCTGGATCTGGTGAGGTAAGTCATGTCAAGAATTTCACTCTCTTGCTTTCTTCTTTTCTAGCTTCATTCTCATGCAGGTTTTGTTCATGTAACGGTCGTTGGCTCCTCTAGGCCTGTATCTCATCAGCTTAGCAATTCCAGTAGGAAAAAGAAAAAAGGCTTATTTTCCCCCAAGGTCCAGCAAAATCCTGGTTCTGATATAATTGGGCAAATTTGGGTCACCTGTCCACTCTAACCTGAGGTCAAGGTTGAGTGGAATGGGGGCCAGAAGTTGACTAGCCCAGGTCACTCCTGGGTCACTCCTTCAGTTGCTCCTTTGGTTAAATGTTCTGAGATTCTGCTGTAGACCCTGACCCTGCCACCCTTCCTACTCCCCCAATTTATGGAAAGTAAAGTTTTACAATAGATTAGCTCATGTTTTTCAATTTTTTAATTCTTTTACAACAGTTAACATGCCATTAGTAGAATTTAGTTGCTTCCTCCACTGTTTGTGCTGGATGCAAGACAGACTATTGATTATAAGCTGATGGTCCCATTTGTCTCTAGCCCTCTCAAAAAAGGATTATTTTGCAATGCAAGTAAGAATGACTTTATTATAAGGTTAGCCTTAAATCACATTTATTATTTTCTTAAGGCAGGTAAAGATCTATTATTATGCAAAACAAAATACTTATCATAGAAGTAATTACAACCACTTACAACCATATCCGATGCTTATTAAGAGTGCACTGTTTCCAGCACTGTTCTAAGCTCTTCCTATCTGTGAACTCACATCATAGTCCTAACATACTATGAAGTAGGTATCATTAGAATCCCATTTTTCAAATTATGAAACTGAGAAATGGAAAGAAAAAGAACCTAGCCCCAAATCATGGGGCTAATAAATGCTGGGGTCAGGATTTGAGTCAAGTTTGACAATCATCTCCATAGATTTGAAACCTGCCTTCCCTGCCCTACTTCCTGTTTCTGCCAAGTGCTCATAGCCGGGGCCCACCTCTGTTTCAAACAAGAGCCCCGAATCTGGCCACTTCCTCAGTTTCTTCTTGGTTATTGTATAACTGCTGCTCATCCCAGGGAGCACATTTAAGTTCTCCTCCAACTGGGTGGATTTCCTAATGTTAAAAATATCCGTGCAGAGTCATCTTGCCCCAAGCCACATCTGACTGGCACTTTTTCACGTTCCAGCAACTGTTTTAGAAACAGGCTTTTTTTTTTTTTTTTAGCTCCTAATGCTAAAAACCAAATCTAATTGTCCAGTTGTTTTATGAAGCCCTGAGAAGCAGAGCGAATTCTCTGTTTTCCTTCCCCCAGAACATAATCTGAGGAAATTTCAAAAGAATTACAAAGGGGAAGAACGGAGGAGAGTAAGCCCCCACCCCCTCGTCTGGCAGGCCGATGGAGCCCAGGGCTCTGTCCAGCCTCACCGTAAGTGTCCATGACCTGCGCACCTGCTGCCCGGAAGGTGTGGCCCACCGCGGCACTGCAGGTAATGCCCCGAATCCCCTTTGTGACCTTCACTGTGATGAATGCCTTCCCTAATGCTAATTGTCTGCTTCCCCTCCGCAGTCCTCACCTCCTCCTGCCGTTCAGCGATCGGCCACACTGGTCACCGTCCTCACTGCCCAGTGACATCAGTGCCTCCCCACCCCCCACCCCCATCATCTTGCTGTTGTGCTTGGCATCATGTTCTTCCCTCATCATTCCTGTCAGAATCACACCCACACCTCCGCATTCTGCCCAAGTGTCTTTCATTTATATACAATGCTTTTCCAATCCGTTTTAACTAAACAAGAAATACATGAATGCATTCTCCTGGTCATAATGTAAAAGCATCACGGAGAGGGTTAAACTCTCTATTGACAAAACCCCCCAAGCTCCTTTCCTCCTCAGAGGCAAGCATTATTATCTACTTGTTGCATATTTTTCCAGAGCCTTTCTAAGCATTTGCATATTTACATATGAACCAGTATAAAAGATATAATATGTTTGGCATGTTTTACACAAATGGTAACATCCTTGCTTTTTTTACTCAACAATCCCTACTGGAGACTTTTCCACAGTACTCAATACAGACAGAATGCTTTTTTTTCATCTGCCGCGCGGTCTGAGTACAGTACAGTGAGTACAGTACAGTGTCAATCTTCTGATTGACATTTAGATTGTTTTCAGCTATTTGAGAGTAAAATAAAAATGATATAAAGACAGCCCTGTCTAGGCCTCCTTGTGTACTTAATGGGTTTCTCCAGAGTCGATCACTGCTTTCTGACTGTTCAGAGGTTGGCAAACGTTTTTCTGTCGAGGGCCGGGTAGTAAATATTTTAGGCTCTGCAGGCCATACAGTTCCTATCATCACTGCTCCAGTCTGTGCTTGTGGTTTGAAAGCAGCCATAAGACTATATGTACATAAGCAGGACCGGCTGTGTGCTAGTAAAACTTTATTTACAAAGATAGCCAGTTGGGAGGATTTGGCCCTCAGGCCATAGTTTTCTGTCCCTTGGATTAGAGCACACCTTCAAACTAGAACACGGGTGTTTTATGGGTATTTCCAGGCTACCATACCATAGCACCAATGATTACTAATTTACTGAGCCTCTCAGATGCACCAAGCCCATTGCACTGGCTTTCCCACCATTATCTCATTTAATCCACTCAATACCCCTATGAAGTAGCAGAATCAGCTGAAGCTCAGTGACATTAAATAACTCTTCAAGTGCTAAGTGGCAGAGCGGGCATTATCCAGGTGGCATGGCTCCAGAGTGCTTTTTTATTTTCTTAATTACTCCGTCGCAGTGTTTTTCTATTAAGGGGGAGAAGAGGTAGAGTGCAGATGGGTCAACAGATAGCTAGTCAGTAAGTTAAGTCCCACATGGCTCTCCCAACCGAGAATCCGCTGGTTTGTGGACTGTCCCCTCAGGAATACCGATACCTATTTTGCCTATAATTTCAGGCCATTCAGAGAGCCGCTGAGTGCCACCCCCGAACCTCGGGTTAAGAGTCACTGCACTAGGACTCAGTGTGGCTGGGCACTGACCCAGCGCTGAAACGCCCCCACCTGCTGCTCTACCAGCAGCGTGCACTGTAGGCTGCCTGCGGGCCTGGGACACCACAGCTCTTAGTTCCCCTCTTTGGAGAGGGATCTTTGCCTTTCTTACCCCCTTGGTCCAGGAAGTTTGAGAAGTGACATTAAAACTGGCTTCCCGCTAAAGGATGAAAAGAGAATGGATGGATGAACAAGTGGGCGGAAGGGAGGGAAGAAAAGAGGGAAAGGAAGGGAGAGTGGGAGAGAGGGAGGGAGGGAGAAAGGAACGGAGGTCAAGAGGAGGGAAAAAACGACTACTACTGTTCAATGTACGTGCCCTTTTAAGATTGTATTCACCGGTGTGCTTCCACCTCTCAGGGGCAGTCTGGCGACGGCGCAGGGCAGACTACCAGGGAGATGTGTGCTCTGCAAGAAGAGCAGCTATGGGTAATGCGAGCTTAGCAGCCATGTTCCAGCAACAGGCAGTTGTAGGGAAGTTGTCAGGTGAAGCGGCAGCACCAGCAATGTTCTCAGCTTGACACTGGTGTTCTGCAGCTTGCTCTGGAGCCCCCAAAGCCCCCCAAATGCCGGCTCTTATCTGTCCTCTGTGAGGTTCAAGCCCAGCTCCAAAGGCACAACTCGGAGGATCAAGTGCATTTTCCACTCGGCCTCGTGCCAACTGGAAAGCCAAGACCTGCCAAGGCCCGGGTTTTAAAAATATAAGTGGGGAACCCCCAAGGGGCCTGAACCAGGGACCATTCCAAATGTTCTCCTCCTTTTTAATGTTTTAATATACTTGACAAGTGCTTATTCCCAGTTTGCGGGAAAACCTGTCAGAAGGGATGCCCAGAGCAAAGGAAAACTCTGACTCCGGGCAAGCTGCCCGTGCCTTCCTGATGGTTATCACTGGGCCCAGCTTGGTTTTATTTCTTTTGGAGAGCTGGCTTCTTCTCACACACAGGGTTTCAAGGCTTGGGGACCATTACTCAGTCACAAACTACGCCAAGAAGTCCCCTTTCCAAGGAGCCGAGTGACCAAGTGTCTTTCCTTCTACAAAAAGAAGTTCATCCTTTTGAATGTGGGTGGCCCCTGCCCACAGCACGGCCACGCAAACACACACCCCCTCACACAACCAATAACTGAGCACAAACTTGGGCACATTCTTGGCCCGAGTGGGACTCTACCCCTAGCCGACGCAGCGGGCTTTCTTTACCGAGCCCGGAGATTCAGGGGAGGCTGTTTTGAGGACATGAAGCCAGAAGCGGAACGAATGCTGGCGGGCACAGAGGACCCACCGACCAGTAGGTTCACCATCTATGACTCCACACATCACACGAGTCCGGTTCTAGGTATTTACAGCCCTGATCATTCCAGAAAGAGAGATGTTGCTTACAACCTGGTAGACGTGAAATAGCTTGGCCAACGAACACAGCGGCGAGGGTGGATGAGGCTGACGTGCCCCCCTAAAAAGCGTCCGACAATGTAAGTTACACGTGGATGGCTCTTGACAAAGATGTCATCTGAAATCTTAGACTTCTACCTCGCGGCACACGGTCGTCACAATGGAGCAATTGTTCAGCCCCAGGAGCAGGATTCGCATTTTCCCTGCCTATTTGTACTTTTCCCTCCCAAAGGGGCATTTCTTGAGAAGCCAGAGGCATTCTGCTGATTACATCTCCAGCACAGCCGCATTCCAGGGGTAGGAGGGTCACACACCTGGGCGGGCAGGAGGAGGCCAGAGCACTGAGCTCTGAGGTCAGATCTCGGGTGTCCGCGTCCCCCCACCCCCCGCCCCCCAGCAGCACAACGGCTCAGGAGCTCAGGCCTGCTCCCCGTGGCCTGGGGAAGGTTTCATAAATCCACTGCCTCTGCTTGACCTTCTCCAGAGATGGCCTGAAGGCTAAGCAAGCGGCCTCCCTGGCCCATCCCGTCTCCCTAGACTTTTGCCATCTTTTTGGACTGTGCTTCCTGATTTTTGGGATTCCCTGATCGGTGTGGAATACGTCTCTCAGATTACAGTTTGTGTTTGCACAAAATAGGTGATTCATTCTGGGCCCAGCAGCCCCCAGAGACAGTGGCCTTGACATAGCAGGTTGGTAGGAAGGACCCAGGGTCCTGCTAGAGGCCTTGTTTTTATCTTTGTACTTGTATGTGACAGTTAATTTTGTGTCACCTTGACTGGCTGTGGGTGCCCAGATTAAAGATTATTTCTAGGGGTGTCTGTGAGGTATTTCCAGGTGAGATAAGCATTTGGACCTATGGACTCAGCGAAGTATGATGACCCTCCCCGGTGTGGGTGGGCTTCATCCAATGTGGTAAGGGCCTGAATAGAACAAAAGGCAGAGGAGTAAGGAATACGCGCCTTTCTTTCTGCCTCAGACTGCCCTGGAACATCTTAGCCCACCTTCCCTTGCTCCTGAACTGGGATTTACACCGCTGGTTACCTGGCTCTTACCCCTTTGGCATCAGACTGAATTACCTCTGGCTTTCTTGGGTCTTCAGTATACAAATGGCAGATCGTAGGGCTTCTCAGCCTCCATCGTCGCAAAAGCTAATTCCTTATAATAAATCTCTATCCATCCATCCATCGTCTCCTTTTGGTTGTTTCTCTAATACACGCGTACGACCTGTTCATCAGCCATTCAATCATTCATCATTTAATTCAACCAATTCTTCCTTCCTTCCACGTTTCCTCCCTCCCACCTCCTCTCTCCCATTCACGTGTACCTACTAGACACTGGCGATACGTAATAACAACAGCTGGCATGCTGAGCACATACTGTGTGCCCTTCATAGTGGTCAATGCTTCCCATACATCATGCGTCTCATCCTCATAATAACGTTTTGATCAAGTATGATTATTGGCTCTACTTCACAGATGTGCAAACATATCCTCTAAGTGGGTCACACAGCTAGTAAGTGCTAGAGCTGGAGATTAAATCCAGGCAGTCTGACTCTGTAGTCCATCCTAGCCCTGATCGTAAGAGTGGCCGGCCACAGGACCCTGGTCTCAGCCTCAGCGGCTCACAGTACAGTGGGCAAGGTGGTGAGGTCATGCGTAGATCACAACACCATATACCTAGCGCTGCTGGAGGGCTAAGTGCCCTGGAGGGGCATCCAGACCAGCTCGAGGGGAAGGAGGACAGGGACTGTTCAAGGAGGTGACATCCTGAAGGCAAGTGGAACTTTTGCCATCTGGGAGAGGAAAGTCCAGGCCCACTTGCTGGGTTTATTTAAACGAACACCAACTGACCGGGAGCCAGAGAGCAGCTTCTTCCCTGGGGAGCAGATGTCAGAGAGACAACTGGCCGTGAGCTTGGAGCGCCTTACTGTGCCTTACCTCCACTCAGCTACTGACTCTGTCAAGCCCTCCTCTGCTACCATGGGTGCCTGGGATTCAGTGAAAGCTGGGAAGAAGCAGGGAGGTGCAAGCCTGGAGTAGAGCCAGACAGGGCACAGAATCCAGTCCAAAGCAAGGAAAGCCAAGGAAGAATGGCGCGGCGGGGCTCCTCCTGGGCCCAGGAGACAATGTCAAACCCACCAGCTGGATGGGGAAAGACAGCACAGCCAAATGCTCTGGATTTAACATGCAGACGTGGTGGACTTGGGCTGGGTCCTCCGAAGTACATGAGCTGCAGTTTACCTATTTGTCAAAAAGGGATGAAGATACGCACTTTTGCAGGGTCATTTCAGACATGAAAGAAAGAGCTCCAAGAAAGTGCTCGCTACAAGAAAGCAGGTAAGGTGCCGTAACATGCAAGGGAGTCAGGAAGATGGGCCCATGCCCTCGCCTGGCAGAGGACAGTAACTGGCCACTCGGTACATGACGTGTGAGGTCCCCTTCAATGCTGGGTCATTTTTGGAGACACTGAGGACGAGGGATACAGGGGATACGAAGACACCCAAAACATGACCCACCACCTTCCTATGACTGCCTGAGCCAGAGCGTCCATCGTGAGCCTGTGGTGGGGAGCGAGGCCAGAGTAGACGCTGACTCATTCCATCTTCCAGTGTGCCTGTGGAAAATGCCAGGACTGCCATCTTTACCCAAGGGCCAGGGGTGCTTCGAAGTTTAGGGTCAGGCTGACTCATCAGGGTTCTCTCTATGGTCACTGATGACAGGCTGACAGGGAAACCCCATTTGTCAATGAAACCTGCTGGCAAGAAAATGCTAGTTGGTGCCTCTCCAAATGTCCTCCTGATTTTTAAACAAACATCCCAGTGCGAGAGCCCGAGTGAAAGTTGATGATCCGTGTCCTCCTTCCAAGGACTCATCCTGGCTAGCTGGTTTGAGTTGTGTTTGTTTTGTAAAAACAAAGGAAAAGTTAGTGTCGAGTATTCAGTCTCATCCTGAGTCCCATGGACATCTGAAATGAGGGTTTTCATTTTGAGGGTCTTGTGGAAGAAAGGAAAACTGGCCATTATCCTTCCAGAAGAGAGCCATAAACATGAGCATCAGGGGGGAAAAGAGACCTCTGGTTTGCTGTACAATGTTGAGTCCCAAAGAGCAGCCCATAAACATCCCACCGAACGTCATCACTGAGTTCCTGAATGGTCCCTCTTCACAGGATAGGACCTAGGCAAAATTATGATGAGGTGATGTTTCTTTTTTATGCCCTAGTGCCTTCTATACCTCTTACCATGGAAACTTGCTCTTGGAGAAGGTCCCTGAACTCATCCACAATGAAGTGTGATAGAGATTAAGTTATTATCCCATATAGAATACGAAAGGGCTCCAAGCTTTAATGACTAGAATGGAAATCTTAGACTTCTAGACATCTTCTATGGAGACTCCATGGTCACTTTTCCTACAACTTTCCCTCTCAATGCATTCTCCACCATGCAGCTAGAGAGATCTTCCTAAAATAGAAATACATCAGTTATTTCTCTACTAAAAATTCTGAATAGTCTAGAATCATTTTCAAGAAAAATGATCCTGATGATCCTGCGGCTCCCCACCTCTGCGGCCTCAACATCCGAATGCCACCATATACTCCAGCTATGGCAAACCACTCTTTAAATCCCCTTACCACAGGGTCTTTGCACAGCCTATTCCCTCTTAGAGTTATCTTTCATCTTCTTCCCCACTTATCTAAACTTCTGTGCAAAGTTGAAGACTCAGCTCCAGGGTTCCTCACTTCCCAGTGGCCTTCCTCAACTCTGTATCCCAGACTCCAGAGAACCTGGCCTTCCGTCTGATCTAGCACTTACCACGCAGCACTGCAGTATTCATTCTGCTTAAATGTCTGTCTTCTCCTTTCCACTATGACATCCTTAAGTGATGTCTTATTCATTTGCCACCTACCAGTGAAGACTGACTATATGAATGAATCCTGTATTCTATAGGGCCACCAACTTCCCCGATATCTCTCAAAATTTTTCTTTATTCCCTATGTGCAAGTGGCTATAGAAAGGAGTATGTGTGTCTGGGTCAGGTGAGAACTGGGGATCACATGCCCTGTCTGATGGAGACAGCTGAACTCACTTCCAGTCAATTTGAGACTACTGCTCCACATCTTAAAATTTTTCAAAGAACCTGGATATTTGGATTATTTTTAACATGAACCATGTAGAAAATCATGCAACCTATGTGTGTATGCACACACACATGTACACATACAAATTACTGAGGGCCAAATGTAGCCCTTAGGTCATGTATTAGTCAAGGTTTTCCAGAGAAGCAGAACCAATAAGTTATATATATTTACATATATATGCATATATATCATTACATGTTACATATATAACATATGTTTTATATATAAAAATTAATAAGTGTGTGTATATAAGCACACAGACACACATATAAAGAAAGACTTATTACGTGGAGACTGACAAGTCCAAATCTATAGAGCTGATGTCCCAGTTTGAGTTCAAAGGCCAGGAGGCTGCGATAGAACCAGGAAGGACTGACGACCTGGATCAGAGGCTGTCAGGCAGGAGAATGTCTCCTTATTCAGGAGAGGGTCAGACTCTGTTCTATTCAGGCCTCCAGCTGATTGGATGAGGCCCACCCCCATCATAGAGCGTAATCTGCTGCTCTATTCAGTCTCGTGATTCAAATGTTCTTCTCATCCAGAAACACCCGGGATGATGTTTGACCACCTAGCTGAGCATCCAATGGTCCTGTGACGCGGACACATAAAATTTACTATCACAGGTCAATGGATTTCAAACTTGTTTTCTCCTTCAGGAAACCCCCCCTTTTCCTTCAAACTGCGTCCTCCCTACAAGTCTAACATGATAGTGACCATGCTGATACAAATAAACAGTAGTAGTTGTAACATATTTGAGTGATTATTCTATCTAGGCCCTATTTAGAGTGTTTTATATACATGGACTCATTGAATCTCTCTAGCAATCCTATTAAATAGCTACTGTTATTCTATTCCCATTTCTCAGAGGTGGAAACTGAGGACCAAGATGAGGCAAGCTAACATAGTCAATACACAGCTTGCAAAGAGTGAGGACTGTGTTTGACCCCAAGGGGTAGGGTTTCTCCCCAGCATGTTAGGTAAAACAGACAAATCAAGCCTGTTTTATTGGAAGTGGACCTGTGGCCCCTTCCTTCTAGCAAAGTCCCTGGAATTGTAGCCTGGGAGGAAGGGTTTGAGAAGCCCCAGCTCAGGTGGTCCTCGGGGCCTGTGAGGGAAACCAAGCAGACGATATGTGATCCTGTGGTCTCCAGCACAAGAAAGGTCAATTCTGCCCGGCGAGTTTTGAAAGCAAGTGGCTGCCAGTATCCTGAGTGGTCCCCTGGGCCCAAAGCCAGTGGTGTATGTGGGGAGTGAGACCCCTTTCCCACACTGGGCCATTCGTTTTCCATTCGTGAAATGCAAGGATTAAATTACACACCACAGAGCCCCTTCCCCAAGGCCCCCATGCTGTGCCTGGGAGATGGGAGGGTCTGCCCCTTTCCACACAGGCCCAGATGGAATACTTGCAGCCTTCAGTCCAGGAGCTTTCGGAAAGCATGGCCTAACCTCCACTCCCATGCAGGCCCGCACCTCTGGCGAGGGCAGGCCTGTATAGCCTGGGGCCAGCCACACTGCCCAGGAGTGATGGCTCCCAGCCCCTGTCTCTCATCAGCAGGAAGGGCAGGGAGACCAAGGGGAGGGTGGGCTGTGGCTGGCCCTGTGTCCCACCCCTGCCACCAGAGTGGACTTGCCACTCTCTGCTCTGTGTTGGGGTTTCCTCAAGACCGGTCTGTGAACTCCAGAGTCACTCGTTAGCAGGGCTGGCTACAACTTGTCAGGGATCCTGTTACTCCTGAATCCAGTTCCAAAAACAATATAAGGCCTGATATATTAGCCCTAATTAAATTGGCCCACAACATGCTTTTCACTTAATTCACCTATTTTTCTTCTAGCCTCTCCTTCTTGGGGCTCCTCCCTCCAAAGCTCAATTTGGAAATACCCCCACGTTTGATCCAAAGATGGGTCCCCTGCCAAGAAGTGAGCCCGTGAAGCCATGCCGGCAAGAAGCCAAAAGCCGTGGAATCACCTGCCTTTTGTGCCTTTTTACATCTAAGCCTCAACTGGGGACATGCCAAAGAGCAAGTGCATGAGAAGTAAATAAGCTCCTGCAGAAATGCCAGGACAGAGGGAGCGCCGCTCGACTCAATCACATTTTCCAATTTCCCTTTGTATATTTTTCCTGACATCTTTGCATAGGGTAATTCTAATGAAGTTTTCACCTGTCAAAATGAAAAGGCTTTGAAGACCAACAGCCGATTTCACACAGGGGCCCTATTTAATCTTAAATCAAAGACCCATTGAACACGACTGGGAACTCGGCATCCACAAATGGATCCAGGGGTCAGCGTTTTCTGCAGTGACGGGGCATGTGCGTTCATGCCACCTCGGGCCACGCTTGGAGCCTCATCCCCTTCTCCTGGGTGTGAGCCTTGGTGAGTTTTCTCGAATTCTGGAGGCAGGGGGAGCTTTAGGGAACCATCCACCTCCTCGTCTGGTCTCCTGGCAACAACGGAGCTGTGTGGGAGCCAGGCAAGGACATGACACCCTGGGGGTCAAAAATTAGCGACTCCAAGGAAACCTCCCAGAGGAGAAAGGGAAGAAAACCACAGTTTTTTCCCCAGTTTTCAGGAGCCAGGCTAGGTTAGCCCTGCATGCTGTGTCTGCCCTTCTGATGTGTGCCCTTCTTGACTGGGTGCGACATTTTGAAAGCAGTATGTACAACATTTTAATGTCAAGAGAAGAATTAGTGTCTCAGAAAAGCCTCAAGTACGATCACATGTAATTGTTTTATAGATGCTGGCACAGGTTCAGGGAAGAATGGGTTTTTAATACCAAATCTTTCCATTTCTCTTTGTTTGCCTGTGATTTGTGGGCTCTATGAATGGCAGGTTTCTGGCAGATCCACAATTCCGATTTCCCCTTTGTTTTCTCACGCTCACAGAGTTCAAGGTTTCTTTTCTTTTTTTCCCCCATGCATCACAAATAGTGTTTAATGGGGTCAGGGGCGGTTTTCTCCCCCACTGGAGACACATCATTTGGTTAAACCACACATAAATTTTACCTCTCTTCAAAGAAACATTAACAATTCTAATGCACATATATGTACATGCTCACGGACTGAGGGGGTCTTTCTTTTTCCTTGGAAACCAGGGAAATACTCAAGGTACAATTCCTTGCTCCGTCTTCATCCTCATGGAGAAGCAGTTAACCACTGTGTCGAGAATACTCTACCCCGCCCCCCTTCCCCAAAGGCATGCTGAGTGTTCCCAAAGTTTGAGGCTGCCTTCTGGGTAGAGGGCAGCCAGTCTCAGGAGGCATCAGGCCTGGGAAGATAAGACTCATCTACCAGTTGATGCCCTTCAAGGTCATCCTTAGATAAACCAGCATGTTTCAGGGCAGAAGGAAGTAGAAGGAAGAGGATCCAGACCAAGGTCAGCAGCCTTGGGTTTATATTAGGATATGGAGGCCAAGGATCCTTTTTTAATCAGATGTGTTTTAAAAAATTTCTCTGGCTGATGCATGGAGGGTAGTGACCACAGAGTGGCTAGTATTGGGACTTCTACAATAGCATGAGGGAGCGATGATGAAAGTCTAGGCCAAGGGCATGGAAAGAAAAGGAGAGATGGAAGAACTCCTGGAGATTCTGTCAAAGACACCCTTCTGCCCTGCTGAAGCAAAGTGGGTCATTTTGATATGATCGTTTTGGCACCATCATTCCAATGTTCCAACTGTTACTTCAACATGCAAAATACTGTTTTTAAAATTACCAGTATTGACTGCAACCATTGTATCCCCGACCTTTTCCAGTTTCTGGCTTTCTCCACATTCTCTGTCTCAGTCCTGAGCTTCCCCCATCCCTGATGCTACTGCACATGTCCCATCAGCCCCCCCCCCGCCCCCCGTCTCCCTTCCGTGTGCTAAGGTATCACAATCCACGACAATTCACTGGCTTAACTTCTAGGTCATGTCAAAATGACCCTGTGTCAAATTACCAGCCATTGCTGGGCTGAACTTCCAAAGAAGTGAAAGTCCTTCAGTTTTCCCAGAGAGACCCTCAAAAGGGAGAGCTGGAATGACAGTCATTCCCTGCAGAAAGCAGTCTCCAGAACCTTGAGCCAAACCCAGCCTCCCTGGGCATTCCAAGGTCATGCGCATCTCTAGATAAGCCGCAGGGGCAGGAGAGATGCTGCCAAAAGTGTCAGAGGAGGCAGCACCTGTCGGCCCCCTCATCCAGGGCTGCCCGCCCCATGCAGGAAATGGTCCCTGCTGGGTGTCCTTGCAGCCACTTCAGCCAGGCCTTAGTTTGCTTCTAATTAGTGCTGAGCAGGGCACATAGTCCCTGCCTCCTCAGGACTGCCCATATGGCTGGACCCTGCTCCTTGCTGCAAACGGACGAGATGAGCGAGTCTATCTCCCTTTCTCTTTTCCATAGGTAAGTCTTTGCAGCTCATGCTCCTCGCAGCTCAAACTTGCACTCCCAAGCCTAAAGGTGTAGAAAATCGAGCTTCTCTCTCCTGTTTTCTAGGCCCTAATGCACTTACTAGGTGTATTCAATTTACCCAGGGCTGTGGCCTGCCTACTACCCTCGTGCTAAGAGTTGTAACATCGGTCTTTCATTCTAAGTAGATGCGGGTTTGACATTTCTGAAGGCTTGAAAAAAAAAGGTTATTATCCTAAGCTGTGTGCCTTGAACATGGTAAGAGGACTGGCTGGATTTCTCTGTGGTGATAACCTCTCCCAAGGGGTGACAGCCCCAGGGAGGAGGCCTGGCAGGGCTCTTCAGAATGATAAATGGGAGGCCCTGGCATGTGGGGACCACAGGGAGCCTGGGAATGAGACGGGCGTAGGGCCTTTGCACTCTCTCTGTTTGGGTCTGGCTGTCTGACTTCGGATTGAGCAAGAACAACCACCTGGCCCTCTTCCCTCCAGCCCAACTACACTTGGTTCATTTCTCCCAATTTTCTCCCACTTCAGGGCCTTCACCCGAGTTATAACCGCTGCCTGGATTACTGTCCTAACCCCCTCGTGCCCTCGGCTTAGTTGACTTTTTTTCTTCCTCCTAATTGCTGGTCAAGAACCCCGGAGGCAGGGGTGCCTCTCCTGCCCTTGCTGACCGGCTCAAACGCTGCCCCACAGGCTCTCTCATCATCACTTCTGGTCGCTCTTAACATTTACTACAGATGGAATCACATGCCATTTCCACCTCTGTGCACAATACTTCAATCCGTACCCGTCTCCTCCACTAGGCCAGACTAAGCTGGCTAAGGGTAGGCACTGAGTAGGCACTCACTGAATACCCATGGAATAAGTGAGAGATCCAAAATTCTCCAGATGGAGGGCAAGGTAATCTCAGTCTTAGACAGTCTTAGACAGCAAGGGGCAGTGGAAGAGAAGGGTCTTCAAGGTCAGGTGACTTGGGTTTAGGTCTTGGCCCCGACAATTGGATGCTGGTATTTCTACACTGAAAAACAGATTTTTGGCAGACTCAAGAGATACCTGACTCAGCATGCGCTAAGGACCAACAGCACGACAAGCCAAGGAAGGCATCCTACCACTGGTCTGAAGTCCAGAGGGATTTTTCAGAAATATCTTTAAGGCTAGGGAAGAAACCAGGCTGGAGCAGTGGTAGAGGCAGAAGAAGGGCACAAGGCCATGGAGGGTTATTATAAGAGTGAACAATAGCAGCTTCAACTGTTAGGAATGATTGGGGGCATCCTAACTCCTGAGGTCTGAGGGATGGTTAAACTAATGGCTAGGCCAAGGACCCTGCCTAATGCTTTTGCGGGTTGGAGCAGCTTTTGACAAGGAAAGGCCTCTTCTGTTAGGCTGTTGAGGGGAAGATGCCCAAAGACTACTCCAGTGAAAGTAACCTCCCCCTTCCCTGCCTACTCTGGCAACCCTGAATGGAGAAGTTCTAGGAGGGTAGATAATTGGTCTGTCTTATTCTCCACTGTGTTTTCAGCACCAAGAATGGTGCCTAGTAAGAGGGGTCCTCCATCAAGCCTCTGTGAGTAAAAGAGGGACTAGTTGATACCTTCACACAATTCTCTGTCAAGGCTCTGTGGTAGACAGACCCTAAAGTGACCCCTGACGATGCTCTACCAACTGGTATCCGTGTCTTGCGTGATCTCTCCCCTTGGGTACAGGTGGGACTTGTGACTTGCTTCTAACCAACAGAATGTGGGAAAGGTAATGGAATGTCATTCCTTGATTTAGTAACATTACATAGCAAAGGAGGTAGGAGGCCCCTCACATGATTACTTCATGTCACATAGTAAAAGTGATGGCTTGTCACTCCTGGGATTCTATTCAGTTACACCAGACTCTGTAGTGGACTGAGGAGAGGTTGTGCTTGCTGGTGAGAGGAAGCAAGGCCTGTTGGGGAGGCCCTCGTGGCAGAGAATGGTGGGAGGCCTCTAGAACACAACGGCAGCCTCGAGCCGACAGCCAGCAAAAAGCAGGACCCCAGTCACACAGCCACAAAGAAATGAATTCCGCCGACAACCTGAAGGATCTTGGAAATGATTCTTCCCCAGTCAGGCTTCTAGACGAAAATGCAATTCAGCCAACAGCTTGATTGCAGTGTTGTGGGACCCTGCGTAGTGGCCCTAGCCAAACTGTGTCCAGACTCCTGACCACATAAACTGTGAGATAGGAAATGTATGTTGTTTCTGAACCTCTACACTTACAGTAATTTACTACACAACCGTGGAAAAGCCTCCACGCCTTTAATCATGCTGTCCCTCCATCTGGAAAGGTGAGAGTAAGGGAGACTCAAGAGACTAAGTTTGAGCATCACCTCCTCCAGGAAACCTTCCCGATTCTTACTCTGTGATCCCACTCTAGAAGGCCCTCATCTGTGCTCCCCCAGTACATGTTTGCCTTTTCATAACTTTTCACACTATATTGTCATTTTCTGTTTGCACATTGACTGCGCTCACTAAGCCCTCAGCTCCTCAGGGGCAAGGGCCCTGACTGTCTTCCCATTCTCTTTCCTCAGTTGTCCTTACCTACCACAGACGGTTTTGGAGAGCTCACAGTGGGCGGGGCAGTGTGCTCGTTGCCAGGACACAAAGGCAAACAACAACAGTAGCTTGAAGAGTCTCGTCTTATCTCTCTTGAATCTAACGACAAAGAGACTCATCAATTCCAAAATCACACACACTACTCCAGGAGCATTAAGTCGGAGAAGTGTGATGAGCCTCTACTGGGCGATGTGACCTGGTGGGTGAGACAGGGACATTTAGGACAATCTATGAAGGATGAGCGAGAGCTGAACCGGCAGAGGTGAGGGGAACAATGGGGCAGGCAGAGGGACAGTTTACGCACAGACCCTGTCGAGGAAGGATGTGTGGTAAGGTCGGACACCAGAAAGAAAGCCAGTGAGGTGGCGACAGAGGCAGAGTGCAGGCGTGTTGGGTCTGAGGAAGCGGCAAGGTCCCCCAGGGCAGATGATGCCACAGATGATGGTGAAGTTCAGCCTTCGCCCATGGGGTGTGCCTTGGAGGGCGACATATCCCCATGTTACTGTGAAATGACTAAGCTGAGACATGGACAGTGGCTTGTGGACTAAGGGTTTGAGATCGGGGCAGGGCGCCATGCACAGATGGCTGTGGGAGACCCGTTAGGAAGCTCTCGCCGTAGTCCAGGCAGAAATAATGTAGCTTGGAGTTATGGGCTGAATTGGGTTCCCCACCCCCAAAACTTGAAATTCTAACCCCAAGTAGCTGAGAAGGTGACCTTATTTGGAAATGACCTCCGATCATCCACAGATGATCAAGTTAGGATGAAGACATGAGATGGCCCCAAATCCAACATCTGTCCGAAAGAGAAAATTTGGACTCGGAGATAGACATGAATAGAGGGAGGACGATGTGAAGATGCAGAAGAATGGCATCTTCAAGCCAAGACACCTGAGGTTATCAGAAGCTCAGAGAGGCATGAACAGATTTTCCTTCACAGCCCTCAGAAGAAACCAACCCTGCTGACCCAGTGATCTTGGACCTCTAGCCTCCAGCTGTGAAACAATAATTTTCAGGCACCCAGTTTGTGGAACCTTGTTAGGGCAGCCTTAGCAAACTAATATACCTGGTTTAGGTCAGCATACACACACACACACACACACACACACACACACGGCTTTGAGGACCATAATGTCCCTTTCATAGTTACTCAACTGAGCTGTCATGATGTGAAAGCAGCTACAGACAACAGATAAATGAAGGGAGTTTGTCTACTGCGACACACGGGGTAGGCCAATGACCCTTGGTGACCTAAACGGCCAGCAGGCGGATTGGCCCATGGGCCATAGTTTTTGGACTCTGGGTCTGAGTGATGGTGTTGCAGATGAGCAGAAGCGGATGGTATGCTGAGAGACTCAGGTCTGTGTCTTGAGTGACCCCCACATCTAGCTCACGCTGCGCATCAGCCAGGTGCTTGGTAAATGTTGAACTTGTGACCTGAACTCACCCTGGACAAACAGGGCATTTCGGCCCAGGCAAAATGAAAGGGCTTGATAGATGGTTTCAAGCGTATCTTTTAACTCAACATTCTGGTGTCTGCTGACAGGGGAGGGACTGTATTTTGAGTTCATGTTTGGTGTGGCTTGTTACGAAGTAGATGCCCCGGCCTGAAGGCTTAGAGGGGGTAGGAGAGGCATAGGGTCTGTGCATAGTAGCTTCCTTTGTCCTGACACAAGGCACAATGCAGCCCTTGCTCAGTGACCGCGTCCTGATGCTGGTGATAATGGTGGTGACAGTGAGTGACTGCCTGCCTGAAGGTTCTTATAGTTGATGGGAAGAGCTCAGCTTTGGAGTCTGAAATCCTGGAGCTGCAGCTTATGAGCGGCCGCACCTGGCAAAAGGACTGAATTGAGCTCTCCGAGTCTCTCTTTTCGCACTCACTTGAGGAGGAGAAAGCATAGTGCTGGGCACTTCATGGGCCTTCCTGACATTTCAGGCTGCCCTTTCCTTCAGGAGGCTCTGGGGCCTGCAGGGTTGGAAGCCTGCTCTGTATTCACTGACTGGGTGACCTCGGATGAGTTACTTTACTTCAGTGTCCTCATCTATGGAATGGGGGTACGGTAGCTGCACCGAATCCTTTCTGCTTGCCCCCGAGGTCTATCCTCCACCCTCCACCCACCTCTGAGCCCAGGGGAGGCTGAGTCACAGGATGCTGTCACCTGCTTCCCCTGCTGTCTGATTCCAGCCGGGTGCAGGCAGGGCAGTCATGGGCAGGAGGACAGCGGTCTGGGTATTTATCCACCTCCTCTCTGGGCCGCTGTAGTTTGCCAGCACTGAGTCCGCATACCTAAAGCCCCGCCTCCTGCTTGGTGGCCCTTCTCCCACAGCTACTGTTCCCGCCTTGTCCTGGTAACGGCCCCCTTCCTTGTTTACCCCTCAGGTCTCCGGGCCGATGTCACTTCCCATGGTGCTACTCCCTCTGCACTTAACCATCACTCGCTGGCACCTAGAACTCATTTAAATCTTTGTAAATGTTCTCTTCCTTAAACCCACCTTTGAAATTATTCTTAATTGTGGTAAAATACACAGAACATAAAATTTACCATTTAAACAACTTTTTAGCCTACAGATCCGTGGCATGAACTATCTTTACATTGTTCTGTCCCCATTACTACTATCCTTCTCCAGAACCCGTTTCCTCTCGCAAAACTGAAATCCTGCACCCGCCAAACAGTAGGTCCCCTTTCCCCGCTTTCCTCCAGCCCCCGGCAACAAGCACTCTACTTTCTGTCTGTGTGAAGTTTTTGCTCAAGATACCTCATCTAAGTGGAATCATACAGGGTTTGTCTTCTGTGACCGGCTTATTTTACTCAGCATAATTCTTCTCGGGGATCATCCATGTTGTGTCATAGTAGGCATCAGAATTTCCTCCCTTAAGAAGGGCTGAATAGTATTGTTTACGTCTACACCACATTCTGCGCAGGCGTGCCTCTGTCGGTGCACCTGGGCTGCTTCTAGCTTTTGGCTAATGAGGACGTCGCTGCTATGACTGCGGCTCTGCGGATATTCTTAAACCCTCTCTAACTAGCCCTTTGCAGGTCCCACGGGGCTTCTATCAAGACCCCGGCTGGTGTGTAGTATCTGCATAGAGTCTCCCCATGTCGTGTTGACGGAGTTAACACAGGTAAAGCGCTCACACGTGTGCTCACTTCATGCCTGCTGCGACTCGGAGGGTGTCCCTGGTGGTAGAGACAAGGGGGCAGGGCCTCTTCATTTTGTGTACTGGCTAACGATCTTCCCGGCTGAGGTAGGCTGCCAGCACGTGACTACATTCTTTCCAGACGGTGGAATGTGACCGGGGTGAGGAGCACCGCCCCCGCCCCCCAAGCCTGGCCCATCAAAACCTGACGTCCAATCCTTTATGCCTTCTCTCTGGGTGGGCCAGACATCCACCTTCAACAAGATCCTGGATACCAGGTGTTAAAGGAGGCAGCGCCGCCATCAGTCCGGGTCCCTTGGTGTGCGGTGTGGAGACAGGTGCTGGGATTTACCATCCACATTTCACAGATGATAAAATCAGGAGATCTGGTCACTTGCCCAGCAAGTAGCAGAGTCTTGATTTGAATTCAGGCCCCAGGCTCCACAGGCTGGACACTTTCTCTCTCAAACTCAGGAACGAGTTTTTGCAATTAGATTTTCCTCTTCTGGGACGAAAGAGTGTCCTGAGTTCACACTCGGTCACCCTCGGACCGAGTGTGAACTCAGGGCTGCTACGGTGGGAGTGCAAGGAGCTGACCACGGCACCACCGTGCGGCGCCAAGGGGCACTGGGCGGTCCAGCCGGGGGTGCTCCATCCCTCGCTGCTGCAGGCTACAGAGGGCCGGGAGGGGCAGGAGGGAGATCAGTGCTTGCAGCAGCTTTCTGGGCCACTTCTGTGCTCTTCCATGTCCTTTGTCCTAGAGCCCACGGCACGCTCTACCCACTAGGGAAGTAGCCTGTAGAAAGAGGGGTGCTCCTGGATCCCTGGTGGCCACGTCGGGATTACCTGCGGACATTACAGCTGCCCCCCCTCCCCCCCCCCACTGCTCGCACCCTTTTAAAGAGAGCATGATGGCAATTTTCCAGCTAATTCTCCCAATTAGGCAGTTAGAGAAACATTATCCACCTCAGGATAAAGCTGATGCCATGGAGGGGCAGGGAAGAGGAAGAGGGGTGCTAATCTGTCTGCGGTGGCCCCCACAGCCCAGAGCACAATGTTCCAGGGGCACTCAATGTTCCCGAAGAAGCATCTGCAGGTGACCTGTCCGCCTCAGCCACTTGAAGAGCCCCATCTTTCTAAAATCTCCAAACTCTTGGGGCTCTGGTCAGACAGGGGGGCAAAGGATGGCAGACGAGGAGGAGGACAGAAAGAGCCTGAGGAGGCTCCCCTTCCCCACCCGAACTAGCTTCAACATAGCCACCAGGGAAAGTAAGGTCCCACAAGCACAGGCCCAGAGGTGATGCAGGTCCCAGTTCCTGGCTGCTTTATTCCAACAATTCTCAGAATTCCATAGCTTTCACATTAACCAAGGCTTTCCTAAGCATTGGCATTTTAGACCCACCATCGCATTCAGTTCTTACAATAACCTGGGACGTGGGGACTCCTTGTTTTTCCTACTGACACACAAAAGTGAGGTCTAGTCAAACGTACAGAAGCAGACCAGGGGTTCCCCAAGCTGACTAAGCCAAGCATCCCAACTCCTCAGAAAGGGCCTGGGTCCTATGACCAGAAGTCCATTTACCAACACACCTCTACTTCATGAGAACGAGAATGAGAATGATAGTAATAATGCATGAGGCACCCTGCTAAGTGCCTCATCCAGAATATCTAATGAAATCCTTACGACTGTTTCTGTCAAATGCATCATCACTCCTCACTTTGCCAACGGGCAACTCTGGACCAGAGAGATGAAGGGACTTGCCCAGAGTTGTGCTCTACACTGGGATCCACGGCTCCGTGCTCCTGACTGAGGCCAGCGCTCCGGAGCACCAGGCCAGGCCTCCTCTGCTCTGGACAAGGCCCGCCTGGCAGAGCAGGCTCAGTGGGTTCTGCAGAGAAGCAGGGGACGGTGCCTGCACTTGGGCCACGTATGCTATAAAGTGGCGAAAAATAAGTTCCCAGTTTGCAAGCATTAAAGGAGCTCTGGGAGAGTGGGAGGGAGAGGGAGGGGAAGAGAGGCTCTGGGTTGGGGCTGTCACGGATGCTCTGTGAGGGATGAGGGGTTGAATGGAGCGTTATTTCAGGAAGTCCAGACAAGGGAGGCCATTCTTAGCAGAGGTGTGGCAAGGCAGGCGTCTGGTCTGGTATTCACAGAAGCAACACAGGGCACGATGGCATCAGCATGGCTTGAGGCCACATTGTGCGGGGATTCGGACGGCATATAAAAGTTAGGATTTTACCCGCAGGAAACAGGGAGCTACTGAATGTTTGGGGGCAAGAGGCTAAGATATCTCTCCAGGCTGAATGGCCTGGTTATGGTGTTTGGGATGGATTTGAGGAGGGAAAGTAGAAGCCCAAAGACATAGATAATGGAATCAAGGGGGAATTATGAACACCCTGCTGGCAGAACATGGTGGCTAACTGGAAAAAAAATCGGCAACCAGGCCTATTATCATCTCTGATAAGATCAGTGTACATTATTTTTCTGTTAATTACACTTCCTCTGGCCACGAAGACTTCCTCCCCTCAACAAAACATTGAAGTCAGAGGAATAACCAGGCTAATCAAGCCTGCATTATGAGAACAGGCTCCAACTGCTTGGCATCAGCACTGGAGGAAAGTTCTTAACCATCAAACAGCCTACAGTCCTCTGATTCCCACACAATTGTGGCTTAGTTGTTTATAGGGAATCTAATAAAAAGCAAGGAATCACTGATTTGTTGAGGTTTCCCTTGGCCGGGCTCAAAGTCCATAGAACCTTTTGGATTTACATAACGCTTTAGGAAGGGCTGTAACCTCATGCTTCCTTCATTTCTACAACATTAGGATGGGCTGGGGGACCCTCAGCCAGGGACATATAGCTCCCCTGGGCCCAGAAGAAAAACAGCTTCCTATGAACAGCTTGGGGGTACAGTCCTTCTCGATTATTCAAGGATAGTGTGGAAAGGGAAGGCACCAACAAATGTGAGAGTGTGCCTCTAAGGTTCCACCATGAAAAATAAAGAAAACACTGCTTTACAAACTGCTAGGATACATAACCTCACAATGGACTTACAGTCTATAAAAAGCACTGCTCTGTGCCCAGCCTGGGGGAGCCGGGAGAGCCAAACCAGAAGTGAGTGAGTAGAGACCCCATGAAATTACTTCCTGGATGTAGACCGTCATCACTGGGCCATTCACAGCAATTACCCTGGATGCTCTCCCCTCCCCCTCCCTCCTCGGCCCCTACACCTCTTGCCAGCCCAATTTTGCCCGTAATTTTGAAAGCCATGGATATGTTTCATTGGGACTTGGCTCAAGTCTGCCAGAAAAAGCAAACTCAGGCCAGAAATAGTGGAATTCGAACATGATGGCTGAGCCAAGCTGCTGCCAACCCGAACTTCACCTCAAGTTTGATGCAGGGAAGAGGAAGGGAGGATTGCTAGGCACTCGTGAGCAGTGTCAGCCAAAATTCTGTTTAAAACATCTTACCCAACCCACAGCCAAGGGTTCATGTTTCCTGGAAATATATGACAAATACTATTCCATGCCACCCAAAGGCCTCTATTCTCAAGAGAAGAACTCTCTTGTCTGCCTATGCAAGGTGAGCTCTGAATATTGCCAGTGAAGTCAGAAATAGATTTAATAGATTTGAAAACTCTTGAGTTTTCTCTCTTGACCGTTTAAATAGCACTTGAGAACCCTCCAGAGTGTTTCTTAAGCATGAGTTGGCATAATAAGGAAAAGGTGCTCTGACATGGGCCCAGAACAATGTTGTAGTTCTGTAACTCTACGATACACACTTTCCACTTTAATATTTTGGAAACGTGTGCTTTTCTGATGTGTACGTATAACAGCATCTTTATTTCCCTAGGAATTTGTATTAGGTCATGTGTCGCATTCAGTAAGGTCTTAAACAAAGACATTCATGCATTGGTGGGGAAGTCTTAGGCAGATGGCACTAAGATCCTGTGCTAGTCTACAAGTTTGCCCCCCCCAGTGACAGTGCCTGGAGCTGTTTCTGGCCCGAAGGCTTCCTCCAGTCTTTACCCCATGACCTCTGGAAAGGCAGACAGGACGAAGAAGTAGGAAGAAGATTTGGAGTTAGTGGTTTCATCCTGCTCTTCTCGAAACCCTACGTAGAGTCAGGCCAAGGCGAGGCTGTTAACCCAGGAGAATGGGGGCAAAGAACAGACCTCGGGCCATGCTTTACGCTAAAGGTACAAGATTAGTCTCCCCAGTGGTCAGCTCTGGGTCTCTAGAGAACAGATGACCCAGGAATATGTATGGTATAGAGTTCTGAGGGATTTAGGACGTTGGCCATCACTAGGAGATGAAACTTAACAGTTATTAAATGGGTTAAGTGTGTCATTTGGCACCTGCAGGAGCCTGTTGATATGCAAGCCTGCTACTCTGATGGTGACTCACTTTGAGAGTAGGGAGCACTCCAGCCATCTCTTCACCTGAATGGCATTTATGACATTCTTTGGTTTGTTTCTGCCCCTCAGGATATACTCCATGGTTCGAAAGTCCCAGAAAACAGATTGGAGTCTCACGAAAATTTTAAAACAATTTCAGGGGTCTCAGTTTTTAAACTACCGGTAATTTATGAGTACTTACTATGTATCAGGCACCATGTGAAAGGAATGCACATGGATGATGGTATTTATTCTTGTGTTAAAGATTTCCCAAGGTCCCATGACCAGTTAGTGCTGAAGCACACATTTGAACCTGAGTCTGTCTAGATATAACATCCTTCTACTGACCCATGATAGTTGGACTGCCTCTGCAGCTACTAATAGCATCAGAGTCGATATATATGGAAGTCAAAGACACTGCTGACCTAGAGCAAAGGTCTTGGAGTTCCACCAGAACAAACTTCTTCAGCCTTGCCTTGCAGATGACCCCTGAAAACTATCCAAAACTAAATTTCCCACAGACACATTCCCCTAACATGGGCACATGTGGCTCTCCTGGAAAGAGTACCCACTGTAGAATGATTAGTTCTTGATCTTCATGCTCGTTTGATAAAGGGACCTCCAATAGGCACAAAACTTGATTCTGCTGTTAATGACTAAAAACTGTTCTCATTCTGATTAATGCTGCCATTGTTTAGAATAATGATTAACTCAGAAAGAAGGACCCAAGGGAACGAAATAGTAACTAATCAATCTCAAAGGAATTGCCAGGTGATGTTTATTTCATGAGAACTGGAGGGAACCAAAGAAGCAATCATTTTTCCTTGACATTGACAGGTGGGCTGTAGCAATGTCGGAACTCATCTACATCCCATTTCAGGTACACGGTCAGCGAGTCCTCAAGCAGGGGGAGCAGGAAAGGGGTGGGGGAGTCTGTCTCTGGCTGACCACCCAACCATGGTAGCTGCCTCTGTGGGTCTCTGGTCTTCCCTCCAATCTTAAAATCCACTTTCTCAAGAGTCAGTGCTCACTTGAGTTTCTAATTAAGTACTTTCCTTGTTCATCTGCCTTGGATGGTTTTCTTGTATACTGCCAAGTGGAAATGGCTTTTGATTATGTCAACTCATGAAACCATACCAAACCCAACCTTATCAGAATGCTCATTTGTCATATTATTTAAAGAAAGAAAAAAGTCAGCTAACTGATGGGAGTCCAATAAAAGCCCTTTTATCAAAAAGCTCTTTGTCTCTGTACCACTCATCAGCTTCCAAATCCTGCCTTGGATCTGGGTATTAAAACTCTACCCCATGGGCAGAACAAAACCAAGAAGGATGTCTTCTTAAGTAGAAATGTAAAGAGAATCCTACCCTCCTTTCCATTTAAAATTAGACTTAATTTGATCTTTCAAGAAATACAGTTGATCATAGATAAAATGTCAGAGTGTGTGGTTTGGGGGTGATGGTCTAAGACATAAGATGGAGAAGCAACAGGGACCTAATTTTCTAGCCTTCCCCATGTTCCTCATAGAGTTGCTCTGGAAACAGATGCTTTGGAGAAATCCTTTGAATGGAAAGTGATTTCTGGGGCACCTGGTTGGCTCAGCCATTTAAATGTCCAACTTTTGATTTTGGCTCAGGTTATGATCTCAGGGTCCTGGGATCAAGCTCCATGTTAGGCTCCATGTTCAGCACAGAGTCTGCTTGAGGAGTCTCTCTCTCCCTCTCCCTTTGCCCCCTCCATTTGCATTCTCTCTCTCTCTCTCTTTGAAATAAATAAATCAGTAAATCTTAACAAAAAAAAGGAAGTGATTTCTGTCTAGTGCCATCCATCAGAGTTCCATCCTGAGCCCAGAAGAGAGAAGGCAATGTGACGATAGAAACAGAGTGAGATTTAAATGCTGTGCTGCTGCTTTTAAAATGGAGGAAGGCACCAAGAGCCAAGGAAAGCAAGTGGCCCCTAGAACCTGTAAAAGGTAAGGAAGTGGATTCTTCCCTAGAGCCTCCAGAGGGAGTGTGGCCCTGCCAACATCTTTATTTCAGTGCAGTGAAATCCATTTCAGATTTCTGACCTCCAGAACTATAGGATAATAAATGTGTGTTGTTTTATGCTACTAAATGTGTAGTACTTATTATAGCAGCAATAAGATACTAATAAGCACATGATCCAAGACTTCTGCTACCTTGCACACTTACCTGCTCTGTGTCCACCCTCATTGTTGCATCTAGCTGTACTTAGCTTCTCACTGTTTTTTGTTTTGTTTTGTTTTGTTTTTACCACAGTCTTGGTTTACCTGCCTCTGACCCAACACCTGCAGCCTAGCAGTCAGCTAGCCCCCTTTTCTCTGTTTCATTGCTTCTAGGTTTGCTCATAGTGTGTGGGTTTTATTTAAATTGAAGTATAATTGGCATACAATATCTTATTAGTTTCAGGTGTACATCATAGTAATTTGATATTTTTATACATTATAAAATGATCCCTGTAATAAGTGTAGTTACCATACAGAGTTATTACAATATTATTGACTATATTCCCTATGCTGTATATTATATCCTCAAGACCTATTTTAGAAATAGGTGAGAGGAATGAAGGGGTACAAGCTTATAGTTTTAAAATAGGTTAGCAACGATCTTAGTGTTTTTGTCTCAGGATTGATATAGGATCCTCTCTTGTAATCCTAGCTTCCATTCCTTGGGAATTTACCATGAGGTAACTTACTTCGCATAAGTACTTACTATAGAGAAATACTATATTCCTCCCCCGCACCATTTAGCAACGAAGAGGCTAAAGTTAGACAACTATTAACATAGCTACTAATTACTAAGGCCAGGATTGCAACCCAGATGTCAAACTCGAAATCTGTGTTCTCAAGGACTCTTCAGCATAGCCATTCTTAACCACCCCCTTCCATGGGAAACCCCAGGGGCTGTGGCCCAGGGTTTCATCTCTGAATAAATGACTCAGAATTAATTTTGGGAGTTTCATTATCTCTACCTTTCTGATGAGCACTGAAACTGAGTTAATCTCTACCTAATTATACTCAAGAGAGAGCAAGATCAACTCTAAGTTCTAAAGTGGAATACTTTGTATAATTTTAGATTCATCAATCATGGTAATACCAAAAATACCCTCCCCCCAACATGGACTTGTGTCTATTGTTTCTGGGTCTCAAACACCTGATTCTTCCACAGAGAGACTCTTCCTGTCTACCCCAACCACTGACTGAGAACAAGGCCATGCTATCCTGTTGATGTTCAAACACAAAGGGCTTGGTTTTCATAGTCAAGCACTGATCAAGGGATCACTCCTCTTGATACTCCTTGTGGCCCTGTATTTACTTTTGGAGGCCATTCTATTAGGGGAACACAATTTCATCATTAACATTTTGAAGACCCTACTGTCAGTAAAAATTGGAGGCATTTATTCTGCAAAGAGAGGGAAAAACAGTTAGCACTCCTTTCTGGTTTTAAAGCTTTTTTTCCGGTGATGAACTAGAGATAGTAACAAGGACAATGATGTACCTGAGGTTACCCAGGAGCTGCTGTAATTCCAGTTCTGTGCATTTTCCTCTACTCCACGTTACCCAACACCCCAATTCTAGCGATACCTTGGAGAATTCTAGAACTGTTCATAAGGCACCCTGGAGCGATCTCTCTGCTACCAAATGGTAGCTCCTTTTATCATCCCCGAAATGTCGGGGGGTGACTTTTTGTTTCTTTTCACTGAGCTGAGAGTGGGGAGTTGATCAGCTTGGCCCCAGAATGCCCTGAGATAATGCTGCTTCTAATTTCCGCCCCACTAGGGCCTATGTTTAGGTGCTCCCAGTTAGGAGGGGGTTCCAAAATAGAAATCAAAGTGAAGGCTGTCACAGGATCATTGAGAGCACAATCAGATGTTATTACACACTTAGACTACACAAGCCAAGGTCTCAGACCACACTCTCAAGAGAAGAACCCAGAATAACTATTTGGTCGTTCATAAAACTGTCATTATTCCAACCCTGAAATTAAAACAAGGCCTCCCCAGTCTCTGGGGTCAGAGATACTATTTCTGGAGTAAGCCTGCCTTTCGTATGGGCATCAGAGCTCTAGGCTCTGGTACCCAGAGTCCTTGCGGTTCATCACGCTTTTCTCTGACTAGAGGAAAGAACTCTGGGAGCCATTTGGTTCCATGACTTCATACTTGCTGGATATCTCATGCTAACTGTTCTATCTGCTGAGCTAGTTTACTTTCCTCGATATCACAAAGTTGTGACTATACAAAGAGGTATAGATTGGAAAGATGATGAAAGAATTTGATCATCTTCCACCCCCCAGCATAGCCACATGGTCATGGTGTCCCTTGATTTTACACTGCTGGTGACACCATCACTATCTCTTGAAACAATGAAGGCTGCATCCTGCATCCTCTTGGCACCAGGGGGTTACTTGGGCCTTTTATCGGTCTGTGTCTATTACTGACATTTCCAAGTCACATATTCTTGCTTCTCCCCCAACCTATTCTGATTCCTAGGAAATATGGATTTAAGCTCATAAGAGAGTAGTAATTAGGCCCTTTTGAAAGTGGCTCTTTGAAAGACTCTTGAATTTTATTTACCCCTCCAGAAAGCCATCTCCAAACTCTCAACTAGAGTATTAAGGCTCCTGCCACATTTACAGTGAGGAATAATTACCCTTTATAAATACAACAAGGTCATCAAATGGAACGGCCAAAATGATTAACAAGAACACACACACAAACACACAGACACACACACACGCACACACACGGCTGCAGCAAGAAATCCAGTGTTACTACATTGTTACTACATGGATTAGAAAAAGGCATCCCTTCTGCAGAGATAAGTTAGAAAAATGTTCCCTTTTATCTGGGAAGACATAGTCCAGGGATAGTTTGGCAACTAAATCAAGAGATGGATTTCAGATCCCACTTACTGCTTTTAAAGCAGTGCTGGTTCAATGCCTGCCTACCCCCCCTGTACAGCAACCCTGGAGAAAAGTATGGATGGATATGGACTATGGATATAGGTAGAAGTTGCTAGAATTAGAGTGATCATAAACCATTACGGGAAAGAAAAAGTTTGGAAAACAGAAAAACCTCAAAGGAAAAATGACCACCAGAAAAAAAATACCACCTTGAGAAATAATGACTATTTAAATATTTGGTGTACTGCTTTCCATTCTTTTTTTCTTCCAAAGACATATTAAAAAAAATAAACAATAGAGAATACCAATATGGTAATATAAATGTATTATACATACTGTTTTATGGTCTTTGCTTTTTGCCTATTATACCCTGCATATCCTTGCACAGGAGCTAAGATATATCTCCAGCATCACTTGCAACAGCAATGCAGAATCCTCTTGAACTGTAATGCATTTGGCCAAACCTGTGGTTGGTACTCCAGGTTAACTGGGTCTCTAAATTCCTGTCTTAGCCACCTGCTTGCCATGAAAAGCCATCTGTCTGGAAACAGAAGCAAAGGGAATACCAAGCCTCACAGTTGGGATGGAGCCATGACTGATTAACAATACAGGGTGGGGAAAAACTCTTTTTTGGGAGGATATATCCAGGGAAAGCTAAGTCTTTGCAGGTTGCTCCTGACTTGCAGTGAAGGTTTACCTTGCCTCCTACTGGTCACTCTGCCCTTATTATTAGGCACATTCCTGGCTTCCATGTTCATTGAGCCAGATGCCATTGTTGGAATCCGTTGACAAGTGACAGCTGGCTGAAACTGAGACAGCTTGTTCTGCACCCCTCTCCCAACCTAGCATCCCCCTCCACTATGGCTTTTTTCCCCAAAGCTGAGAGAGGAGGGATAAGAACATGACTTCCATTTGTGCCTGGGCACCAACTAATTCCTGCTGACAAATGCATTCCTTCCACACCTGTCCATCAGCTTGAGAGGCATGAGGCCTGGGAACAAGGGCTTATGTTTCCTGAGCAAAGTACTTTATCTTTCCTCAGGTAGAGATGAAATCAGCTTGCCAAGAGATGAAATATGCTTCTAGCTTGGCTATTGGGACAGAATCGAGTGGTGTCCCAGAATTCACACTCCTCGGGAACTTCGTTTTAGTTAACTTGCTTTTTAGCTCATCTCATGACAACATGTTTGCATTGGAGCCCATAGAGAAAAGGGGCCCCCATGGCCCCAAGACCTAGGAGGACTGACCTAGCTTGATTCCAGCTCTCTGATGACATACCTTTTGACCTCAAAATACCCTGTAGTAGTAATATCTTCCCATGCAAGTTCCTGTGATAAATTTTCATTTAAAATTTTTTATTTTAAAAATCATCCACCTTGGACAACCTATTTATGTTCTGCAGTGACAAGTACTCTGACCAATTAAAAAGCAAATGTATATAGAAAAAGAAGAGAGAGATAAGAGATCAGGAGATACAGAGAGGAAGAGAAACGGGAGAGAGAGAAAGAGAGGTACGAGACCTCATCCAGGGAACACCACGATGTTGCTAAAGGTAAAATATTTTGAAGTATTTTGAGGTAAAGGTAAGATATCCTCAGAGACTCTTTCTTCTTTTATTAACAATTAATGAAAAAAGCTAGCATAAGAGAAACTGTGATTCAAAGCCAAGGGACTTTAGCAGTGACATCATGAAGAGCACAGCCTGGACTGCTGACTCTCAAATGACATCATGGCTGACACAGGGCACTGCCTTTCATAAGCGCTCCGTGGCAACTTTGCTCATAGACACAGGCTCTGCTCCCTTGACATAGTGATATCAACCACTCGAGGCATCAGAGGGCACGAGGCAAAGCTGGAGAGGCATAAACCTGCCTGTGTGTCTGGAGCTTTCTCATAACGAGGCTGGGGAGGCAGGCCCTGATGAGTCAGAGTTCCTAAGTGACAGAGGGAGACAGCATTTGTAAGAGGTTGGCCACAGATGGGGACCGCCTCAAGCACTGTCCTTGGTTGCCCAGATTTTTCTCCCCGACTTAACCAAATGACCCCATGATCCATTAGTCACTCTTTACTGACATCCAGTGGGAGTCATCAGGACTTCATGATCCACATAATGACAATGAAAATCTGCACTGACTTCAATAATTCAAATGATTTGGACAAAATGTTCCCCAGACAACTGACCATGGCCTCATCATCAGAGAGCATGTGTGAAGGTTACTCCTATAGACTTTGGTCACAGGCTGCCAAGAGGCAGACATTTGTTCCTCCAATCCTTTTGGGTAGTCATTTAAAGATGGCACTTTAAACTGACCGATGACTGAATGACTGACTGAATGAATCAGTACCTTAGTTATTGTGGTCAAGTCAAAGTTTAAGTCTAGAAAGCAAGCAATAACACAGGACAAAATCAGAAAATGTAGCACGGTTACCTGACTTCAGTAGAGCTCTGATAAGATGGGTTGGCCTTTTACTCCAAAATGTATCAAAACCCTTACAAATGTTCATAAGCTTTGATCCAGTGGTCCCACTTCTGGGAGTCTATTTGATGGAAATCACCAAAGATATAAGGAAAGGAGAGCTCTACTTTCAAAACTACTTCTCTCAGCATCAAAAATTAACCAACTGTACCATAGAATGATTAAGTGAATTAAAGGTTACTTAAGGAAGAAACTGTTATGTATTTATTTGATAGTTCCTTAAAGAAACAAGTAAATTGCTTATGATGGTATCGTAGGAAAAAATTTTTTTCAAGTATGTTACACAATATGTTCTGAGAACAAAAGCATAAATGCATGGATGGAAAGAAGCAAAATATCAAAGTAATTGTCTTTTGGGAAGTGGATCACAGATAACTGTTTTTAGATTCTATTTTCTGAGAAATCTCTAAAAATTTTTCAGTGAACACTTTATAATGGGATGCAAGTAAACAAATTATATACATATATATGTATATATATACACACATTCATATATACACATATACATATATAAATGTAAAATAAATTTAAGATAAAATAAGTATACATACTTAAGTATATAAATTTAAAATGGGATGTGTCCTGAACACTGCCCTTCTAAGAAAGCAATTGGCTATTTAGGCTCTAAAAATTGACCCTTTCTGGGTTCTTCCATCTTGAGCCTAATAATACTTTTAACCAACAATCTGGATATTGTTTCTAAGAGTTCTCTGATCCCTCCATGTTGCTGGCAATATGGACAGTGGATTTGTAAAATTTAATTATTAAATTCCTTCTGTTGACAGCATCACAGAACCCAGGCAGTAGAAGCTCACTCTCATCCCTTTGTGACTGAAGGCCTTCTATCTGGAGTAAGGACTGACTTCTGAGATATACAGATATTAAAAAAAAAAAAAAAAAGGCAGAGCAGGGGGAGATGGAATAGTGTCACATTGTGGTTACGGGATACTTGGAAATGGACAGGGCGTGAGGGGCAGGAGGTTAAAATCTCTTGGTAAGCCACTGAAACCTACCATTTGCTACAGTCAGTAAGTGGCCCCTGTAGCCTCCCGACACCGTGTCACTCCACTGTGTCCCCGCATCCTTGCACCAAGAGAGCGTCAGGCTGCAGTATCGAAAAGATGGGATGTGCTCAAATGGCAACATCCTTTTTCTGCCAGGACTCACCTAACTCACTCTCAGGTGAGGTGCTTACAGTTCCCTCAACTCTTGATACTGCCTTATTTGGACATTGTAATAAACTCAACTAAATCAATGACTCGTATACTGATGGTCAAGGTCACGAAAAACAAGGAAAGACTGAGAAGCTGTAAGAGACCAGAGGCTACTGGGGAGACAATGAGGACTAAATGCCTTGTGGTGCCCTGGACAGGATCCTGGGACAGGGAGGACATTAATGAAAAAACTGGTGACATCCAAACAAAGTCCAGAGTTTAATTAATAGTAATATGCAAACGTCAGTTTCATAGTTTTGGCAGACGTATCACAGTAATATAAGATGTTAATAATGAGGGAAACCAGGGGTTCCTAAGTGGCTCAGTTGGTTAAGTGTCTGACGCTTGATTACAGCCCAGGTCTTGATCTCAGAGTCATGAGTTCAAGCCCGGTGTAAATAAATAAATAAAATAATAATAATAATGAGGAAAAATGGTCATTCTGTGTTGTCTCTGAGACTTTTCAGTAAATCTAATAATATTTCCAAATTAACAGTTTATTAAAAAAGGAATGAAGGTCCCCAAAGAGAATTAAGATGAAGAATAGTAATTGTTTTTAGGTTCACCAGAAATCTTGGTGCAATGTTAGAAAGAGTGTTGGAATTAGAGAGAAAAGATTTAACTCAAAACTCCCTGCTTTTTTCAATGAGAACTTGAGTGAGTTACTTAAAGTCAGAAAACTTTAGTTTTCTCATCTGAATAGCAGCACCTGTGGGACAGACTTGCTGCAAGTACCCTACGAAGTAAACATTATGAGGGAGGGAGGGAGCTCCTTCCCTGTGATAGTCCCTGTGCCTAGAACAGTGTCTGCAACAAATTAGCTATCTGACAAATGTTGGTTTTGTGAGTGACTATATGAAAAAAACGCAAAATGGCCTCCCACTTCAATTTATTGTTATATTACGAGCAAAATTACAACCTTACCAATCCTACTGAAAATAATTTGAAACATGGCATATGAAAATGGAACACTACCAAGCAGTTAAAATAAATAAGCTAGATTGAGATGTATCATTATGACGAGAGCTCGACATAACATTAAAAATATGTAAGTTATGGAAGAGTACAAGGATACCATTTATGCAAAATGTCTGAAAATACATAAAAGGTTGTCATAAACGGTTTCTAGATACTTACTTACATGGTGAAAAATATCAAGCAACACAGACCAGAGAAGTTCATTAGATGTGTGGGAGTGGTTATCTTGGGGTGAGAGTGGACTGACTGAAGATGAACCACTCTTCATCCCTTTTGGGGCATGGCCAGCTCATGCAAGCAGAAGGACTCTGGCTTCCAAACAATGTGACCACTGACAATTCCAAGATGGAGGTTAGTTGGCTCATTAACCACATTGGTTATCTGCTACTATATTATTTAGTTGCTAAAGAACACATACAGAAGCACAAATTAAAACAGCATAATTTAGGAAAACCTGCTGTGGGAGCACTTGTGGTAATTGCACGCTTGCAATTGGTTGGCACGGTGGTTCTCAAAGTGGGGTTCCTGGACCAGCAGCATCAACACTACCTGAGAACTTTACAAAAATACAATTTCTCAGGTTCCACCCCAGACTTCCTGAATTCTGTACTCTGGGAGTAGGGCCCAGCAATAGGTATTTTAACATACCCTGTTTTTGATTCTGAGGCTCCTTCTAGATGAGAACCATGGGATTAGCAGGGTTTGCTGAGAGGGGTTCTTGAACTGCTTAGCCAAAACTTAAGCCCCTTTATCTCTGACTTCATCTCTTAAAATATGGATCAGGTCCAAGTGCTCCCTAAATTCCTTTTCAATTCTACAAGTTTCTGACTTATAGGATTATAAGGCTAACTTTTCATCAGACTTTTTCAACTTGGAGACCAGTCTTATTCTCTCTATTGGCTGACCACGGCTCAGCTCTCCCTAAGGCATCCATAACTGCATTCTCCCTTGCCTTCCTTCACCACTGAGACTGCAAAGCTAAAATACACTCTCTGCCCCCTCCCTTGCAGTAGGGACACCAATGTGAGATAGCACCTCCTATGAGATGTGAGCGAAAGGGTTGAGCTTTCTAAATATAAAACCTCATCCAGAGGCAAGGGGGCGCTACACAGGCCTCAGTGCTGTGTGGCAGCCTTGCACACATGACAGTCACATGGGAAGCCTGGGGGCCCAGGAAGACGTTGATGGCCTTCTGGCACAACCGCAGCAGCTCTGCTCTTTCTTCTGTAGGGCTCAATACGACTACTTATTTAAGCCACAGCATGACTTCTCTATTTCTACAGCTGAACACATACCTATCTGATTTGCCTCCTACATGCCCAGCACATATTAGGCTCTCCGGGATGCCTGCAGATGACCCCAGAGGGGAGGAAGAGGACAGAGGAAGAGAAAGCCAAGCAAGGGGAGGAAGCGGAGAGAGAACCGAGGGCTGGCCTGAGCCAGGTGGATTTACTGAGGACAGGATGCCTAAAAGGAGTAAATTTTGAGCAAGTTTGTAAAGTGAGAAAAGGCCTGGCAGAGAGGAAAAAGAAAGCATGCCAAACCTGTATTTATACAAGAAACTTTATTACATCCATTAAAACATGGGTTTGATGTGCTGGTTATACATATTTTAATGCACATTAAAATGAATACTTAAGTATTAAAATACACACACACACACACACACACACACACACACACACACCCATGTGCCACCAAAAATCATCTTGTGAACCAACAGAGGTTTGCCTGGCACTTACAAGGAGTGCTGAATTATGCAAATTCCTGGCCAGAGGGTTTGCAACTTTGGGTCTGAAATAGCAAAATGTAAGCTGGAAAGATCCAAATCTAAGATTGCTTAAACTTCGCAGGAACCAGTATTTCTTGAAGAGCACATTCTGTACCAGGCTAAAGGTCTTTATGTCTATCCTCTTTATTTCCCTAAGGTACACCACATTTCTTAGCTAACCCCAAGTATACAAGGAAATATAATGAACACAAAGAGCAAAGAATGGCTCCTCCTCTAGCCTTGGGAAGGTGCTGTGATCTCTCAACCCTTAGGACACTTATTTTTACCCATAACAAGACTGTGTGCATATTTTAATGTGCATTTGCTACATGTTGAGATTTGGAATCTTGTAGCAAGGCTCATTTTTTATAAAATGCCTTATGGTGTTCTGGTAGCTTTCATTTTCAAGCCATTTCTTCTCCCTTGTTCTGTTCTCATAACTCCCCCTCCCCCCCATTTCAACTGCCTCCCACCAGCAGAGAGGCACAGAGTTTCCTCTTTGTGGTAAGGCCATTACAGACACAGCAGCCAAGAGGACACACCAGCAGGAGATGTTGATCGGCCTTGCTCCCCGCTTCTCCTGCCCTTATCCCAGCAGGGACTTGCCTTTCTGCTCATAGGCAGGAGCTTCCTGTCCTTCCTCACGCCATTCCCCAGCCCCCCAACCCCCAGGCCCATCCCAGCAGGCAGGCCAGCACCACGCTTGACGTGGCTTTATGGTGTCTGTCAATGGCCCCCTCTGATGGGCACGCGGCAGCCTTGGTCCAACTTCTGGAGGGATGAGCCCACCTTTGTCACCTCCCCGTGAATGCAAAGGCTGGAGCCTGTCTGTCCACCACCCAGAGCTGCTGAGCTGCGTCATCTATGCACAGCGCCATGGGAGTTAGCTTGCCAGCAGTCTCCATGGAGAAGGGCAGAGGTCACAAGGGAAGCCACTGAGAGACACGCCGACGTCTCGAAGGAGGCGCAAGGTTGACAGGGATCACTTTCCTTTCTCAAAGTGGAAGAAAAAAAAATCAAGATCTTTATAGTAGGAGCTAGATCAAGGCAGGGGGGAGGGAGAGGCAGAATGGGAGGATGAGAATGACATCTGTGTCAACTGTTTATTTTGGTGATTGTCTGCAAGTTGCAGGCAACACGGCTGAGCAAAGCTGTCATGGAAACACAATTTTGTCGCAGATGACAAGTTGGCATAAAGACAACGTAGGTGGGAAAGAGGTACGAGAAACAAAACTACCTGTCAGGCAGGTGGAGGGAGGAAGAGAATCCACTCTCGCATACTTGCCCATAATTAAATGTCAGATGTACACAATGCAGTAAAATAATTAGCATGGCATAATTACTGTTCAGATGGAGTCCGTGTACATGCCAAACAAATTGCTGTACTAGAGCGCAAGCTGTTAAAACAAATTGAGTTACTTAATTTTTACATGTAGCAGCCTGTTTTATCATCTCCTAAGATGCCAATGTTTCATTAATACTGCGCTCTTTCTAAGCGTGCATAGCTCTGGGCCCTTACAAAGGCAGATCCGCTGGCCTCCCCCTGGAGAAGATGCGGACAGAAATCAACCCATCTCCTTTCCCCACTTGCCCCATCTGATCTTTTCTCCACAGAGCAGCCAAGGGAATATTTTAAAGCCGTAAGTCAGATCATGTCACATTCTTGATTTAAGATCTTTCAATGCTCCCACTGACCTTAAATTCCAAAGGCCAAAAGGGTTTCTCTGCCTCCTCCTGACCATCTGGGGTCTCTGTTCCGTCACCGTGCTCCAGCCGCACTGGCTTTCCTTTAGTTCACGTTCAATGCTTCTTCATACTTCATACTTCATTCTTCAAACTTCGTACTTCATACCCAAGGTCTTCATACTCCCCACTCCCCTTTCGAAAAACCCTCCTCCGCCACTCCTCCGGCTCCCACCGGCTCCCACCCCTCTGCAACAGCCCAGCTCTCTTCCACGGGACTTCACTTAACTTTTGTAGCCCCAGAGAGAGCTTGCTGACCACCCTATGAAAAGTAGTCCCCACCCCTCCCTGTGGGGGAGCCTGGTCTCCTCCCCCTGACGCAGCCTGGTCTCTACTAAAGCGCCCGGCTTGCTTCCCCTGTAGCAATGACGACATTATATGTCATTATATGTGACATATGACATCATATGTCAGCTTGTTCTTTTATTCGTTCAGTGTCAGCCAGTCCCACGGGACTCCAAGCATCTGGAGGGTAGAGACACCCCTGTTTTACTCACCACTATATTCCACCTACGGCCATTCCTGGCATCTAGTAGCTGCTAGTAAACCTACCAGATTCTGTGCCACCCTGGGTGTCCTTTCCCTCACCCTGCACCTGTTCTCTCCTCGACAAAGTGAGAGTGCAGACTGGATCAGGACTCTCTCCACCTGTGGGTGCTTAGCTCCTTCTGGATTCGTGAGACCAACTCAGTGGTTGTCAAAGGCTAATGCTCTCAAAACCTGAGATAGCAAGGGACTATCAGAAACACAGAAACAATGCTTTCACCAGCAGTGAAACCGGAAGGGTAAGTACTATTTCAGGAGACCCCTCCTTCGGCATCCATTCGTGTGCATTTGCTCACTGGGTTGTGACGAAAAGGATACACGTCTCTTCCTGTGGGCCACAGACAAAAAACCTCACCAAGTTTCACAACTGTGGGACGCTGGGAAAGGACTAGACTACACAGGCCCCAAGACCTCTTAGCCGGCTCCCAGTCCTGGCCTTCGCAGATCTTTTACCCCACGCGCCCGTTGCTACTGGGGCGGGCTGGGAAGGTCTGTCTAACTGCGCAGGAAGCAAGAGACTTCAGGCTTGGTCCCTGGGAAAGCATGTCCCAGTCAGTTCTGCCTTTACCGCCTTCACTTAACAAAGCCGTCTTTGTGCCCCAAGCAGCAAAAGACAAATGTCACTTTCCCAATCCTGCTCCCTCCCTGGACAGTCTCCCAAACACAGGGCGATGGGTCAGAATGCCAGCGAGAACTAGAAATAAAGTCACTCTCAACGTTGCTACTGAGTAGGGAGGATCCAGGCTGGACGTGACAGGTAGAGGCCAGCGCTGGGACGAGGGGGCCACTTCCCCAGAGTGACAGACTTCTCAGGAGGTAACGCTGATGAGGGACCATTAGGGAAAGCAGCAGGAAACGTGATACAGAAACATCTGTGGTGAACCTAAAGACTCCAAATGAAAGGGAGCCAGTGGCCATCGCCTCCGGTACTGGTTTGCTGTTTTCCCAGCATCCCTCCAGGCCCACGCCGCCACATCATGCCTTCTGCATGCTCCCACCACCTGCCCCCGGAGCAGGGCTGCCGGCACTCCTCGGCTCTGGGGAAATCAAGCGAGCACCGACATTTCGCCGGCGGCAGGAGACAGCAGTCTGGGGAGGGGGGGGGTCACACTGGACCGTGTGTCAACTGCACAACTGCACGACCTTAGAGGTCACACTTGGCCACCCTGGACCTTCCTCTCACCTCCTAAAATCAAGCCTAACCCTCAGATACGGGCCTGGGTTCCGCTTTCCCTTCTGGAGAATGGGCCAGTGTGTTTTTCTGGCTACAAAGAGATTGTGTGTGTGTGTGTGTGTGTGTGTGTGTGTGCGCGCGCGCGTGTGTGCTGAGCCATTTTTAGGCCAGGGTTCAACCTTAGGGACCCAGGACCCACTTTGCTTTTAGGCTTCTGGACCTTAGCTCCTAACCACCCTCTGACTCTTCCCCAGGAAATGTCACCAAAGGACATGATTATTCACGAGTTCCATGGCCCCTGGCTTTCTGACAGCTTCTCCTGTCAAGTGTGCAGGTTACTCGGACGCAAGTGATGGGGCCTTTCAAGAGCACACAAGCCTATTTCACTTCGCCCAGTCCTGTGGATGGGGTAGGAATTTAATGGGACATTTACTCATTAGATTAATTCAAATGTAGATCACCCCTTCTCTCTGACTTGCCCCACCTCTCTCTCTCTCTTTCTCTCTCTCTCTCTCTCTCTCTCTCTCTCACACACACACACACACACACACACACACACACAGCAAACAGCCTGCTTCAAAGCAGGAGGCAGGAGAAGGGTATCTATTTCTGGCAAGCTCCCCGAGGAGGCCTCAGGGGGCTGGTAACTCACTCCCCTCCCCTTCTCTGAGCCATCCAAGTCTCTCCTCTCATTAGCCCACCCTGGATCTCAGACCACCCTCTCTGCTCAGTTCCTGGCCAGGATACCCTCCTGTCACGGGCTTTTCCTGGCTTGCCCCCCCCATGTCCCCCAAACAGTCTCTTGCGGAGGAGGCTGTGACTTACGAGCCCTGGGGAATGATAGTTCTAATTACCTTTAACCTGCCACACCTGACACCACCCGGCACCATAAGCACAGACCCTGGCATCCTCACCGCTCCCATCCGCAAGACCAGGCTGACTGCCAGGACTGAGGGCGTTTCCCAGGATGCAGGATTTTCAGTGCCAAAATTGGGGAAGTCCAGGGCCAAGCAGGATGAGTTGGTCACACTACAGGAGCCTAAAGTCTGGTCTTGCCCCTTGGGGTCCCTTCATGACCGTCATCTTATCTCCAGGCCTCCTGAGCACATGCCTTATTTATCCTTGGTTTACTAATTCCTACCTGGCCCTCCGCTGGGACACTGGAGTTAATAGGAGGGGGAGTACAAGTCAGCAAAGCCTAAGGCTTGGAGACAGATGCTTGGGTTTGACTCCCAGCTCCACACAGCTATGGACCGATTACATAAACACTCTAGACCTCAGTTTACTGATATGGAAAAGGGGCCTCCCTATGGTAGTAGATGCTCTTGGTGCCCCACCCAGTTCCCTTTTCCAGGTTGGTACATGCATCCCCCAGCAAGCCTGCGGTTTGGGTTTGCTGCTAATAGCTTAAAGCTGCCCTCGGAGTACGGCAGTGACTTCAGAAATGCACAGGAAGTTCTGCCGCCCACTCTCCTGGGAGGTGCGACCTATAGGCAGGGACTGATTGGCAGGAGAGAACAGAAGCCCAGCCGCGCTGCCTCAAGGGAGAAGAGATATGTGGTGCCATGCACATGCCAGCGCTGTCTGCGGGGTCAGGCGGAGACTGGATTTGCCCTGCAGGCACATCTTTGCTTGGCTCCCTCCCCCATCCTATCCCGCTCAACAACTCACTTGTCCGAGAATCCCTGGCTCAGCCTCTGCTCCTGGAGAGCATGAGCTGAGACACCTGCCTTCGAGAACTGCCGAAAAGACGAAGCGAGGCCGTGCACATAGAGAGCCTGTCATGTCAGAGCCCGGCGCACAGTAAGTTCCCCGACTGGAGCGGCTCTGTCCCGACAGAGGGATGGAGTCTTGTCCCACGGCACTGCAGGCCTTGTCTTCCCCTGCCCCCCTGTGGTGCTAATGCCCTTATGCACGACGCAGGTGCACAGGCATATCCAGGGGTGTGCCAAACCGGGTACCCCGGCTGCGTGCGATCCCTGACCTGCGACTTCTGTTTCAGATTGAAACGGCCCTCTACTGTTGTTAGAGGGGAAACCGTTCTGATTTTTGTAGTAATCATCTGCAAGTGCCAGCAGGATGATAAGTAGGTTTCCTGTGCTGATCACCCTTGAGAATGGCTGCCTACATCTAGACCCGCTGTCCCAGCTCTCCCAGGAGGCCTGGGTCCTCTTTTAACCTGCTCCCTAAAGACATCACAGGCAGAAGGTTCCTCCTCTGTCTCTCACTGGCAAGCCCTGCCCTAAGGCCAGGGACAAGTTTTTCCCTTGGCGCTCCTGGTTTCTCCATGAGTGACACTTCCCAGGGCGATGAGGGCGCCCCCCCTTCGAGAGGAGATTTAGATTAAAGCCCCAAAGTTGTAGGGAGGGACAGAAGAACTAGAGAAGAAATCAGAGTTTCAGTCCTTGTCCTCCAGAAACTCAGGACAGGCACAAGGATCCAAGAATCACCAGCCATTTACTGAAAGAGAAAAACAATGATTAACAAGAGCCAGCCTTTACTGAGCACTTACGATGGGCATTCTGTTACCTGTTTGCACATATGACATTATTTAATCCTTACAGCTCTTCTGTCATCCCCCGTCACTGGTCCCCTCTCACCTCACCCTCCCTCGCACTAGCCTGAGCCCGGGGGGCTTTCAGTCAGTGGTTGAAACAACTCGAGTTTGAGGATCAGAGTTCCAGCAGAGGTGGAGTGAGTACAAGGCATGGGGAAACAGTGAATGACGGAGACAACTTGAAGCACTGACAACATCATCCAGCGCCAAGTTGTGAGATACAAGTGTTCGCGAGAAAAGTAGGGGCTCCTTTCCCATGCCTCTTGTCAGCAGCGAGGAACCCCTCCATGCCTGCCAAAAAACAAAGAATGCAACAAGAGGAGGCAATCTATCTGCCGGCGTCCCAGGGACCTGCTCTGTGCCAAATACCCTCCCGAGCAAATATTCGTATATTAACCGCAGCTCAAACACTGGGAGAGCAGCAAGCATGCCTCATCAGGGAGGGGGACGCTGGCCCCCTGCCACCTTCCCCCATGACCCTTGTCGGAGCCAGAAACGGGCTCTCCTTCCTGGTGGAGGAATCTGCAAGGCTCTTGGACCAGGGCTGGCTGGGGGGCAGGAGTCCAGGGGATGCTAAGACCTCCCGCCCCCATGATGGGACAGAACCATGTCTGTCCATAAAGAGTTCCAGGAACTCCCACCACTTCCTTCTGTAGGCTTCAGGGATGTGTAAATTAGGCCAGGAACAGGGACCTGGGGAATAAGGAGCTCAAGAGACGTGATAATGATGCCAACAGTCTAAGTGGAGACCCAGCACTGAGTTAGGCTCAGTCATGGATGACAGAGATCTTATTTATATTTAGATATGTGGCTTATACACAGTAATAAAAACCAGAAACCTGTTATGCTCTTTCCCTTGTTATTTTCTCTATCACTAAAGAAAAGACTGGAACTTAGTTTTTTAGCTTTAAGTGGGAAATGATTCCATTAATTAGATCAGAAAATGCCAAAACTGGATGGGATACAGGACACCACTTTATCCAAGCTCTCCTTTTAATGGTGAGGAAACCAAGACCCACGGAGTGACCTAATTTGCTCAAGGTCCCAAGCAGTAAGTAGCAAGTCCAGAATAGGGCCTGGGCTTATGTCTTCTGCAGCATTAACCCCTGTAAGCGACACTTGCCTCTCGACCGGTGAGTATAGATGGCCAGTTTCTAGGAGAGGCTATTGTGTCTATAGAGAGGGTTGGGTGGGTGGAAAGATGGGCAGAAGGCAGGGACAAGTGGAATGGGCTGTACACAGGCCCCTAGGCATGCCAGGCAGTCTTGTGTGAAGGGAGTCGGCACACCCAGTGGTGCTCAGTGAGGACGGCAGACATGCAGGATAGAACCCAGAAGCCCACTCTTACTAACTGCAAATTGCTGTCTGGAGCACTGTGTCAGGAACGGTTCTCAGGCATCTTCCAGGCTCTATGAGATGGTGCTTTGTGATCTATTTGTGATGTCCATCAGGGGTACCAGGGGAGAGTCTCAACAAATATGCACTTTGTTTGCCATGCCTTCCTAAATGTATGAGGGCAATGGTGATGCTTGAGGCTGTTTTATGTCTTTCTCAAAAAAACCCTTCTAGGTCCCTCCAAGGAGAAAATGGAGCAGTCTATGCAGAATGGCAAGTATATAATAGGCGCTTAATAAATGTATATTTTTTGGAAGGGAGAAAAAAAAGAGAGGGAGGAAGGATACAGGCAGGCAATCCTTCAAATCCCCTGGAGCTTTACTGCCTTTACAGACTCCATTTTCACATCTGGGCTTCTTTTTTCTCTAGCAAGGCTGCTGCAGGAAGGCCTGCGAGAACTGTTTATCCACCAGGGGCCAAGGTTTACTTAGAAACTCTTTTTGTTGTTGTTGTTAATATTTTATTTATTTATTTGACAGAGAGAGAGGTGACAAGCAGGCAGAGAGGCAGGCAGAGAGAGAGGGGGAAGCAGGCTCCCTGCTGAGCAGAGAGCCCGATGCGGGGCTTGATCCCAGGACCCTGAGATCCTGAGCTGAAGGCAGAGGCTTTAACCCACTGAGCCACCCAGGCGCCCCATATTTAGAAACCCTTAAAGCACTAGTAGGTCTTGGGTAAGATATTCAGAGATATTCACTTCGCAGAGGCCCTCAAGTTCCCCCTTTCTTTCTTCCTTCCTTCCTTCCTTCCTTCCTTCCTTCCTTCCTTCCTTCCGAGAGCAAACCCTCATGCAGAGGCCCACCTCTGGAGTTGGAGCAACCACAGAAACAGGAGGAAGGGAAGGAAGGCAAGGGTGAGGGGCACTCAGGAGAGCAATGCATGGCTGTTCTTTCCAACTTTGTGGAAGATGCTGGTTAGGAGAGGGAAGAACCATTTCTGAGGGGTGGTACCAGTCGGAAGAATCTCTCACACAAGCCAAAGTTTAAGTCCAACCGTGCCCCTCCCCCACTCAGAAAAATCAGTGCTTCTCGCTGCCCTCTAAGTCAAGTATAAAACCCTTCAGATCTGGCACCACCTTCCAGCAGAAGACATTCTCCTAGCATCTGGTCTCCTTTGTGTCTGACAAATTGATCCTCATGCAATATCATAAACAACTTCAACTTCTTCCCTTTACCATGTATTTGACTCATGTTTTTTCCCTTTCCTTCCTGCTTTTTGGTCGGAATCTGATCCGTTCTTCAAGATTCAGCTCAACGCCATCTGCTCCAAGAAGCCTTCGCTATTCCCCGAGATGTGCTCCCTCTCTCGCTCTATCTCTCTCTCACACACACACACACTCACACACACTCAAATAGAACTAGATCTAAGTCTACCCCAATCCCATCCCCCAAATCACAGAACTGGATGGGAAGACATACCGCCTGATCTACCGTCAGATACACAAACACAAAACAAAAAGATGCTAAAAAAAAAAAAAAAAGAAGAAATCCATTGTCACAAAGCAGATTTTAGGACCTTAACATCCTCCACACTAACCCTCCCCCTCTTTGGAAAAGGTTTTGTCAGGCCACAGAGACCTTTGCAAAAAAATTAATAAAGTTAGCTCATGAGTGTGCATAATTTTGTGGTGAGTGCCCACCCACTGCATATTCGCTGTGGATATAAACTAAAACTTAACCAGTTAACTTTATTTATACTCTGGATGGAGCCTTCTCTTTTAATAAAACAGAATCCGTTAAGGATTATAAACAAACAGTGTTTTATGAACTAAAACTGCAGTGCACTAGTCACTCAAGGGCAAAAAGTGGGCTCTGGGAGGCTCAGCCAGCTATAAATAAAGATAAGGCCCTGCCAGGCATGGGCTTGGGCAGAGTCATTGCTGACTCCGTAATCAGCTTCTCCCCTCCTCCTTCAGGCCCACAAATCACTTGGGCGTTGGGTCACTGCCCACTGGATTCAGCCCAGAACCAGAAAGTAACGGCAAAGCAGGTCATGAGCTGTGAGGCCGAGTATAAACTGGGACTCGTGGACTGTCTAGGTCCCACGTCAAACTGTGGCTCCCTCGTCCTCTCGGCCCCCGAGACGGGACTGGCCGGGGCCGGAGAACCGGCAGGTTGAACCTGTGCTACACTCTGGACGTGGGCCCTCATCACGGTCTGTCTCTGCTCAATGGCCCCACCTTCTCTGGGACACCTGGCTCCCACCCCCCAATACTCACCCCACCCCAATCCAACCACGTGGCTGGGGCCTGCCGATCACCCATCTCAGATCCTGGGGGCCGCGGTAACTGGTCCAGGTGTGAGGCACCAATGCTAAGCAGAGCCAATGAGAGCCCACATGGGGGGCTGCTCACACCGGAGCTGGAAGAGGCCAGCCCTTTCCAGGTGCGTTACCCGACAGAAGAACATGACTTTGGAGCTACCAGAGACCACCTTTCTTGCTACAGGAAGAAAGCCAACCCACAGTGAAAATGTTCTACGATACTACAGAGACACGGAAGTCTCCCCTTCCTTCCAAGAGCAAACTTTCGCACAGAGGTCCACCTCCATCTGGGGCTGTGGCAACCACAAAACCAGGAGGGACTGAAGGGATGCATATCGCTGTACGTTTGTCCAACCCACAGAATGTACCAGAAGTGAACTCTAACGTAAACCAGGGGCTCGGGGTGATTAGGGTGTATCAGTACAGATACATTGGTTGTAACAAACATCCCACTCTGGTCAGGGGTATTGATTATGGGGGAGGCTGTGCCTCTGTAGGGGCAGGGGCTAACGGGAAATTTCTGTACTTGGCGCTCAATCTCACTATAAAACTAAAACTACTCTAAAAAATAAAGTCTTAAAAAAAAGCCTACTTGCCCCAAGGAGAATGAAACTGAGATGCAAAATGAAGCAGAGAGGAAAAGAGGATGAGTCCTAATAACCAGTCGGTCCTCGTTTTTGTCTGGGTCCTATCCCTGCTCTTTTCCTAAAGAATCCTCATTAACCCTACTTTTGGTAACTATGTCATTTATTGAGCACCCACTAGTTGTCAAATGTTGTAATAGGGCCGTTCAGTGCTAATAATGTTGTCACTACGATTACTATTTACTGAGGGCTTACAGTTTGCTAAGGGCTGTCCATGATTGCCGCGTCTAATTCAAACACAACTAGTGAAATAGATGTTCTCACCTTCATTTTGTGGATGTAGAAACTGAGGCTTAACGTTAAGTACCTTTTCAAGATTATAAGGCTAGTGATTAGTAGAGCCACTGGGATACAAACCCAGTGACACCTGAGTCCAGGCCCCCACACTAACTCCCATACAACCTTGCTGCGGTGTGATTTCAGTTTTGTTTGCATGAAACAATATATACGTGTGTGTGTGTGTGTGTGTGTGTGAGAGAGAGAGAGAGAGAGAGAGAGAGAGAGAGAGCCGGAGGCGGAAAGAGAGATGGGGGGAGAGGGAGAAGGCGCACAACAGTCAGGGCCACATGGGTCCATGGTAAGAAATGGGGTGACGATACAGAAAAGCCGAACCAGAAGGCCCTATTATCTCACAGGGCTCACATTAAATAGTGTCATTAAGCCTCGGCCTGTGATTGCAGTCTTGACTCTCCGTCTGCTTCAAAGGCATAGACTAGCGCCTGGTAGGAGGTCACTAAATACTGCTGCACAGAAAACACCTCCCATAGCTCTTCTCTCCCTTTTTCCTCACACGCGCTCTCTGGTGTAGATGGAGAAGGCAATGCCATCTTCATTTCCCGGATGGGAAAACAGGTCCACGCAGCTAGTGGACTTTATCTAGGTCCCTTTATCTAGTGACACTCAACCCCTACCTCTGTGCTGCAGTCCACTCTTCTTTCAAAGTGTCACACTCACTCTTGTCTCAGGGCTCTTGTACCTAGAGTATTCTTTCCTGCCCACATGGCCTGGCTGAGTTCCACTCCTGGTCTCAGCTCGGAAGTCCCTTTCTTGAGGTCATCTCCTGGGACCACTCTGATGCCTCTAGTTTCTGTCTCCATGGCCCCCCTTTCTCGCATGGCATGTTTCACTGCCTCTCACGATGTATCTGGTCCTCATCTCATGAACATCCAGCTGGTCCGTCTGACTATAAACTCCCAAAGGCATGGAACATGCTTGCTGTGCTCACCATTTCATCCCAAGAGTCCAGCATGGTTCTAGGATGCTCTCAACAAATGTTTGACGAATGAGGAATGGAGAAATGGATGTGTGTCCCGGGTGACACTGAGATACAAGTACCCATAACATGTAAAAATCCTAGAGAGGGGTCTGGTCTCTTGGGAAAGCCAAGCCTACCACTCAAGGCCTCAGGCCACTGACCTGGGCCCAGGCCTTCCCGTCAACTTTTATGGCATGAGAAGGTCCACTGGCCAATATGCCCAAATCAAAGAGCTAGAAGAGAATAAGCCTCATACCCTCAAAAAGATGGGCTTGTTGTGAACTGAGAAAAGAAAAGCCAAAAATAAAAGTGTCGCCTGCCTGGGACATAAGCTCCTTCTTTCCCTTCTTCTTTAATCGGCCAGGGAATACCTTTTACATCCAGCTGATTATGTTTAACCATGGGCTTTTTGTCCTCGCCTTATAATTACTGCCTTTTAAAACCCAGCCGCAAAATTAATTGCCCCTTAATGAAGCAGGGTAGCAATTAAGGGCAGCGAACCTTGTGAGGCAGGAGAAACACACATCTGTTTGAGGTGTATTGTCAGGAGACAGACTTGGGAGGCATCGTCCTTATGGTTGTAAACATTTTCCAAGGCTGCGTGACACCTCCTTAGACCCAATCGGAACTTCCAGGCTCTGGAGAAATACGTATCCCCTCAGAGTTAACTGGGGTCCCCTTTGGAGCTTCCTGTCTCCTGGCCTAGAAAGGAAATACAATCTATGATTACTCGATGCCTGCTAGGTCCACTGAGGACAAGATACTTTCCTAGGAAAGCCACTGCATGCATGTTGGCTTCTCCCCAAACAACACGGCTTGTAAGGTACAGATGCGCAGATGCCCAAGGAGCCCAGGGCTGCAGGCAGAGCCCGTGGACCTCCCTTTGGTGAGGCGCTCCACGTAAAAAGAAGCACACTTAGGTTCCTAGCCTTGTAGGAAGGCAGCCACAAAGAAGGGCATCATAGCCAAGGGGCCAGGTCACGCTGGTTGGGCTCCCTATCACCGTTTAGCAGAGCTAATGACCTCACAGAGCTGAGAACCAGGGAGATGGGTAAACCTACATACTCTTAGTCTGTCCCTGCCATTCTCTGGGCCCTGGAATGATGCTCATGTCTCAAAGCTGAAGGTGACAACAACGACCACACCAGCACCAGCACCAAAGGAAATAGTAATCGCTAACACATACTGAGGCCCTGCTAGGTGTCAGGCACTTTAATTCAATGACAACAATCCCACCGGAATGTGTCACTCCATTTTATAGCACAGAGAAACTGAGTCACTCTTTCATGACACATAGCCAAGTGGCAAAACCGGAGCACAAACCCGGGCACTTGCTCCTAACCACAGAATGGATTCCCTCGCAAGAGTAGGCCGGTGCTGTCGGCAAACGAAAATGATACAGGGCTCCCAGCGAGATCCCGCTCACCGACGGCTATTTTCATCTTTCATGCAAGGAAGCTGACTGCCCCGATGGAGCCCAGTCCCCCGACCCCCCCACCCAGGACTCTGCCAGCTGCGGGGCTTTAATCACCGCATTTCCCCTGGTTCTGGTTTGAGGACAATGGCTTCAAGTTCAAGGCCCTCTATGAGCCAGCTGTCCCCAGCCATCCTCCTGCCCTTCACATACCCTCCTCTGCCACCGGCTCGGACCACCCCAGCGCCTCCTGCTTTCACGGCCACCTGCAAAACTTTCTCCAACTGGATGTTCTCCCTGCTTCTCTCCACATTTGTAAGTTCTTCCGAACCTAAATGGCACACCCCTCTATGTCTTATGACACCTTTGCCAGCCCCAGCTCAAAGAGACCCCTTCCTCCTTGAAACCTCCATCCCTGTGGGCTCTTCCAGGCTTTACTCGGTACATAAATTCGCCAAGCTGGTATATATACCTATTTTAACTCATGACCCCATTATATTATCTTTTCATGCAACAAAATCCTTGAGCTGCCCCTAATAAGCTGTGTGACCTTGGGCAAGTTGCTTAGCTTCATTGTGCCTTAGCTTCCTAGACTGTTAAATGAAGATAATGATTATACCTACCATAGAGAGGTGTTCGAAATTAATGCAGGGAACAACTTGCCTTCACCTAGTGCTTGGTTCATAAATGTCGGTTTTACTCTCTATCACACAGGACTATAGCTCCTTGAGCCTGGACCCATGTCAGATGCTCACGCACAAGTGTGACTGGCAGGTATGTATCTACCTGTGCACTAGTCTGTAGGTGCCTAGCTCTCTACACCTTCCTTCGGAACTGCTTTGGAGGTGCCAGACTGAGTGTGGACAGACCTGAAACCTCGTGCTTCTTAGTGATGAGTGTCTGACCTAGCCTGCCCCAATCCAGTGTCCCTGGGCCTTGGATGTCTAAGACCTGGAGTCTCCTTGTTACTGACTCACCACATCCACCAGCCCAGGCAGGCAGAGCTATTTGCCTTTCTCTCTGCCTCCATGTCCCCTCTGCCCCGCACGGGGCTGGTGCCCTGCACTCCCGAAGCCAAAGGAAGCCCCGCTACTTCTTAGAGAAACATCCTAAGCTGATACACCCTGTTTTTGCAGGTCAGAGAGAAACCGAGACATGGGTTAGCAGTTCAGGAAGCCAACCACCATACCTGCTCGCACCCAGATTCCTGTCTAAGGTCCTGTTTCCACACAGCTTCAAGCTCTGGGGACTTCCAGAGACTTCTAAGCCTTGGTCACCACGGCTGCTTATGTTCAGGGTCAGAATGGTTCAGGGATGTTTTGATGTTGCTGGAAAAGCTCACTGCGTTCTAAACATTGAAAGCAGATCTGACGTCCAGTGCTGGGCTTGTATTTAACGAATTTCACTTTGCAAAATGCTCCAGCTACACACATGCTTGGGCTGCCGCTGCTGCCGCCGCTGTTACTCGGCTTCTCTTTTTAAAAGGCCAGAGAGGAAATAAAAATGAATGATGACGGAATGTCCACATGGGTAGAAAAACAGAATAGCCTGAAAGCTCCCGGGCAGGAACTGACACAATTTAATTAACTATTTGGAATAAACATGTTTGGTGCCGTTAGCAGGGCTGTTTGTTTGCCTTCACAAAATCATGCTCTTAATAAGTCTGAGATTAAACCTTCTGGAGATTAATTAATTGCAACACCTTGACTTGAAATGTTAGGAATGGCCAGGAAGGCACAATATTTTCTTTGCACATTGTTCAGTGGTTGTTGTCATCTTGCATAAATAGTTCCTGGCCTCTGTTAGGTGTTGTATATAAATTGTCACTAATTGTGATATGGCATTGCTGGTGTGCTATATAAAATGCTTATTTCTTAAATAGTCTAATAAATGCTTAACAAGGAAACAGAATGGATCAATTTAAACTGTGACGGCAGGAGAACTGACATACTTCATTATATCCTAAAAGTCACTAAGTTGCTCTCCAAGACAGATCAGGGATATTTGTGTCATTGGAAAAAATCAAGTAAACATAATACCCGCCATTTATTAAAAAGCTACTATATCCCGGACATTATATTGACTATCCATCTACTATCTAAAGAAATCCTTTAAAGGAGTATCCTCAGTCCTATTTTATTTTTTTTAAGTAATTTCTATACCCAGTGTGGGGCTCGAACTCATGACCCCAAGATCAAGAGTCAAATGCTCTACCAACCGAGCCAGCCAGGTGCCTCTCATCCGTCTCATTTTATTGAGGAGAAAACTGAGGCTCAGAAAGGTTACATGACCTCAAAATCTACATAGCTGGTAATGGAGGAAGCTGGGATTTGAAGCCAGATCTCTCTAACTCTGAAATCTATGGCCTTCAGCCACCTCACCTCCTAAAACAGAAGAAAGAAACACAACCTGGGAAATTCTAATCACACACTAATTACATGACTAATTAAGAGGAAATGATACTAACAGATTTTATTTGACTGCTTATACAAAGGCATTTTGTACTCAATGATTGTTTGGGGGTAAAATCATTGTAAATGGTCTTATTAGAAAAAGATACAGCCTAACCTCACAAAGGAATACAACATGGGTGTTTTTGGTCATGTGGTAAGAATCTTTTATTAATTCCAGCTCCAAAATTTTGTTCCCGTCATCGGCACTGCGTTCTGGCTCTTTCCTATGAGGCTTCTGCAATTACTGACTTGACTCTTCAGCCTATCAGCGGGAGAGCCAGACCCCAGAGACCCCTGGGGCACCCTCTAGTGGCTATCAGCACAAATCCCCAGAATCAAGACACTGGGAGCTTCCGCAAACCAAGGCTCACCCCCCCTCCCCCAAATAAACATCTTTCTCTTGTGCCTGTGAAAGCAAAGAGGGGCCAATTACCAGATATTGCACAACTGAAGGACCAAGCATGTGAGTAACGGAGAATGATTTTTTAAATCTGGTTTTGCGATGATGTCGCCAACTAGGAAGGTCTAGGGGTACTCCCCTGATGGTTAAATTCCAGCAGATTCTTCATTTCCCGGTCAGGAAAGATCATTGTTAGGTAGGCCTGCACCAGCAAGGATCTGAGCTGGGGCACGCTGCAAACAGCTGGGCGCCAGGGGGCTACAGCAAGCTGGACGGGAGTTCCTACCTTTGCCGACCCCCCGGCATGCCAGGGACAGTGCCATGAGCCTTTATTGCCCTCCTCGTATCAAGCCTGCTTCACACATGAAGAAACGGAAGCTGTGCAGGATAAAGCAGCGCACCCGGGACCGTGCAGCCAGCAGGGAGGCCTCCTGCCCTGGCAGCGGCGTGCCAGAGCCAGCTTCCTCCCATCATATGCTGATGTGCAATCGGATACTGTAAATATTCCTTATACCAGCAACAAACAAATAATTGGTTTCTGGTTTATAAAGCCTTCTGCAAATGAGCGAGGGCTTTTTCTGATTTCTCCTTCCATATCCTGTTGTATTCAAGACCTCAAAGTTAATTACTATACCAGACACTCCACAGCAGAGATAAACATCAGGGCCCCTTGTCCTGTGTGTCTGCCATTATGATGTGGCCCAGGCAAGGCCCACAAACGGCTAATGAGGTTAAATATAAAGTAAGATAAAGATAAGGCCGTGAGGCTGTGCAGGTTCTCAGGGACAGGCAGATGACACTCGGGTCTAAACAAAGGTCTAAATAAGGAAGGGAAATGGTCTCTGTCCCAGGCTGGGAACAAGGGACAATTTCCTATCCTACTTCACTTACTCACACACACACACACACACACACACACACACCCCGCCCCTCTCACTTACATGTGTGAGCATATATACATACCACATGCACATACAACTTCTCTTACACACACAAACACACACCCCGCCCCTCTCACTTACATGTGTGAGCGTGTATACATACCCCATGCACATACAACTTCTCTTAAACACACACACACACTGTCCCTCTCACATGTGTGAGCGTATATACATACCACATGCACGTACAACTTCTCTTACACACACTGCCCTTCACTTACATGTGTGAGCATATATACATACCACATGCATGTGCAACTTCTCTCTCTCACACACACACACACACACACACACACACAGCTGTCTCTCGTAGTGATGTAAGAATTTTGGGTGGAGTAGCCACTCTGGTACCTCTTTGCCTTACAGAGGCACAAGGATGTAGAGGGTACGAGGGAATTGGAAGAACAGGGCTTTGGGAGCAATTTGAACTCATAACAGAGGTGCTAGAAATGACTACTGAAATTAAGTCCCCAGCAATCCGGGCAAAGGAAAATTCAAACTTCCCTTCCCCTAGGAGAGAGGGCCACTAAGCATCTTGCAGCTGGACTTCCAGACAGGAGGGCTCTGAGCAGTGGAAGAAATGTCAGGAACACAACTGGGGACTTGGAAGCTGGGTGGCAGGCTGGGAACTGGGGCTGGGAGTGAGGGAGAGAGGCTCAGCGTAAGGCACACTGAGATCAATGTGTGTCATGAAAGCAGCCATCACCCTTGTCTCCTACTGAGCCCAGGCTCCTGGCCTGGCCAGGGCCCTCTTGGTCAGCATAGCGGGTGGCCACACATGAAGGGCACCGTCAGCGGACTGAGAGAACACTCCCTCTGCCCCACGTGACCCTGCTTCCCTCTTCATTGGGATCAAGCCTCCTGCCCTTACTTCGGAGACTTCCCTGAGTTCCGGCCGGTGCCACTGGGTGGAGGGGCTTCTGGTGCAAGGTGTGGCACTCCAAAGAGCTCACCAACTTTAAAAGTTAACAGCTTTGGCGGGAGGAAGACCAATGCAGGGATAACTCCCCTGTCAGGGACCCGAATGTGCTCCCTCCCGAGAGTACAGCGGGCCATGTCTGAGGCACTGCATTAGCAGTCTCCCCTTGTGATTCCACTTGCCATCAGTGTCATCCTTCTCCGGGACTCTATGTAGTCAGATGACAGTGTCATGTGCTACTGACTTCCAGGTCCATGATCAAGAGCAAGCCAGAGAGCCGAGGGTCAGGTGCGCAGGCCTGCTCCTTCTGGCATCTAGAAGGTTCGTCTTCCTAACAAGGTATGTGGGCACAGGGCTCAGTGGTCAGGAAGAGGGTGAGACAGAGGCAGAGGAGCCACGTGGTTAAGAGCAGGGCCTTGGGAGCTGCCTAAGTGTGGGTTCAAATCCTGCCCCTTACGAGCTGAGAGATGTGGTTCAATCTCTCTGTGCCTTAGTTTCCCTATCTAAAATGGGGCTAATTGGAGCACCTATCTCAATGTGTTCCCTAAAGAGCAAAGAAGATAAAGCTTGGACAACACTTACTGCAAGATGAGATCTCAATACTTGTTGCCATTATTATTATTATTATTATTATTATTATTACTGAAAGGTTAGCAGAGACAGTTCCCATAGCCAGGCAACATCGGACCAAGGGAGGCCGGGTGACAGTGGCGCTAAGAGCTCTGGGTTTGAGGTCAGGCTTTGGCTGGAATGTGTGCTCTATGACTTACAGTACAATCCCAGCACACGCACATGTAAATCGGGCCAGTTCAATGGCATGCGTTTGTGACAGAGAAGAAGAGAGAGAAAGCCGGCTACCGGTATTGTTGGCCACCACACCACTTAGAAGGCAAGTGTCCCTCCCCGGCGCGTGTGGACCAAGGACTCACACCTGCCCTCGTGCACAGCCTCAGCTTCTACGTGCTTCTCCTGCGTGGGTATCCCAGCAGGCTGAGCATAAAGAAACTCCCCCTTTTCCCTAAAACATGACTCTAGATGCAAGTCAACGACAGCGGCCGGCAGTCTCCTGAAGAAACCAAGCCCTGCCCGTTGGACGGCAAACTGACCAGGCACCGATATGCGTTACTTTTCCGGGTAATTGTGACTCTACCTCATTTTTTGCTTTACACACCGAGTGTAGAGACTGAGAGTCTCAAGGCAGGGTCTCCTGTAGAGCTGCGTGGGCACGTGAGACCCCCAAGATCCTCAGCAGAAGAGGGGGGGCCAGCAAGAGGCCTGCGTATCGGGTGCCGTCACGGGCATAAAATCTGTCCATGTGTTCCATAAACCACATTCGCAAATACAGGGAATAATTATTTCCTTCCCTGACACTGCTGGTGTCCCGGTCTCAGGCTGAAGAGAGGGGGTGGGGTGGCTGTGACGACAGCGAAGCCCCGCCTGTCACATTCCCAGAGCATGAAAACAGACGCCTCCGCCCCGACCCAGGGGAGCAGCTGGGGCTGCCCCCAGATTAAGTATTAGCCTGGTTTAGCTCTGAGCCATTCTCAGCTTCGTGGTCTCCAGAAGGGTAGCACTTTCCCTTTTTCAGGTTAAAAGCATTCTAAAAATACCTTCGGAAGGCGCTGAGGTCCCCACAGCCTTCCCTGCTCTGATTTCAATCCAGTTCACGTCTCCTATGGCGTGGGTCTGGCGAAGACATCACTTGTGCTCCTGGGGGCCAGGTTTCAGAATCCACAGCTCAGTACTGACAAGCGGCCTCCAGCCCAGTTCCCCGGCCCGCCGCTCACCCGCTGGGGCCCAGGAGGAGGGCAGGAGGGCCTGTAGCCCCTCTGTGACTCAGAGCAGGTTTCCAGTTTTTGGCGCACGGACAGTGATTTTTCTCTCCCTGCACAACCCAAGTCCAAAAACTTCATTGCCAACTTCCAGACTTCACAAAGCAATGGAAATCATACTGGGCGGTTTACAGGTCCCTTTGTAGAATTCCCATTCTCTCACCAAATATTAAATCCCGTAAACTGTGGCAGCAGACAGGGTTTTCTTCGCGTGAGCAGCTAGGTGGTATTGCAGCACCAGGCCTGCTGTTTTCCTATCTCACCAACAGACTGTCAGACAATATTCAGATACTTGGCTTTTTTTTTTTTTTTTTTTTTTGAGCCACGCAGGCCTAGGTTTTCTCTTTGGCTCCAGGATAGGTTGTGTGTCAGACAGAGCTTGCTGCCTGGGGGTTGCTTGAGTCGACACTAGGAGTTAATGATCACTTGGGCAGAGAGGATCTGGGGACCTCTGCCTCCCATGTTGGGACTCTCCACCATCAATGCGGCTTTAGGTCTCGTCGTAACCTTGATCTTTCAAATCACATTTTGCCTTCAATCTCCGCTTTGGACTCTGGCTCTGGTTATCGGTTCTAGACATTTTGCTGTGGCCTGACTCCATCGAAATGAACTCTGTGGCACCCGAGTCCCTTCCCTTGTGGGTCCTGCCTGTGAACTCTACCTACCCAGCAGAGACCTTGAAAAACTACCCTGATGCTGCCAGCCCTTCCAGATCTCTAGGTAACACAGACGCCTGGCTTCGTCCTTTGTTCTGCTCCCATTACTCCTAGTTGTACCTCCCCATGCTGACAGCTCCTTGGCATTACCTGAGGCCACGCTCTCTCCTTCCTGAGCTCTCCCTGTTATCACCTACACTATGCCCCTTTTGCTTATTCCTTGAGTTCTAGGTCCAGCCTCTGCCTGTCTGTCTCATCTCAATGCCAGGAATGGGGCCGTGCCCAGGCCCGTCCTGAAAGAGGATGCCTGGTGTCTGGGGTTAGACTATTGGCTTTAAATCCCAGCCCTAGAATTTGTTGGTTGTGAAACAAGGAACAGATTCTTCAATCACTCTGTGCCTCAGTTTCCTCCCTGTAAAGTCAAAATAGCCTCACGGAGTTGCTGAGGGAATTAAATCTGATAATGAATAGAAAGGAGAGTGTGCTACTTGGTACCTTTTAAGTCCACAATAAATATTAGTTATTATACTAATTATGTGGTGTTGACACTTGGGAATTCTAAAATTTATTATGAAATCTGTAGCAAACTGAGAATAAGAATCAGAGAAAATGAACATGCCTAGTTAGAACGTTTCTTTTCAATGTATAAGCTCACCAAGGCTTTTCCAAATAAACCTTCAAAACCACCTCAGACCAAGCCATTTCGGGGACTGTCTCAAGGCAAAAAGAATGCTTTACTTAGGAACATTAAAAGAGGAAGCCATCTAAAAATCAGATCTAAGGATCAAGTAGGATGAGCAAGTTAAAGACATTTTAGCTTACTAGCTTCAACTAAGACCTGGTTAAACTAACTACAATGGACACACACGGTTGCAGTTTTTGGTAACCTAGTGTCGGTGGCTGGTGCTTGAGACTTTGAACTCTGTGTCGGTGCGTCAGATAAGAACTAATTTACAAAGCACATCCACGTATTTGCTTCGACAAAAGGACAATTCACTCAAGTCTTCCCTATCAGCGTGGTGAGCTTTCCGAGGTTGCATTCCTACTCAGACAAAGCAAGACTGTTCCAACCGCTGTCAACACCGCGGTGTCTGCAACTGATAGCAATCAGAGCCTTTCTCCTGGCCCGAGTCACGTTTACATAAGGCAACATCATGAACAATTTGGATCTGAAATTAACTTACTGAAAACCCCAATGCCCCACAAGCTGCTAAGGTAGAAACCTTTTTTGTCTTAGGTTGAAATCGAATCATTGAAGCAAATGGTTCCTAAATGAGCAGAGTTTTCAATTCTAACATGGAGATAGGGTTGCATCTAAGAAGGAAGGGGGGAGATAGGAAGCTTAGTCTTCCCATCAGTGGGATGAGTCTGTACCCTTAGGTAACTCGGGAGACTTGATTCTTTGTGGGAAGCCCACGGCGGAGAACTGGGACTTTTCCTTTCCCTTAAAATAAGCGTTTGCAGAATACATGGATCTGACTAAGAAATCGGTAGCTAGTTCCCCAAAAGACAGTTGCAAATCGGTGTTGCCCCTTCTGGAGCAACAGAAGTGGGCATGGGTGGGGAGAGGGTTTATCTGTGCACCTTGGTTATTAGAAGGGCCATCATGACTCCTTCTTTTCAAAATTGTGAAACCCTCAACCTTGTCCATGGCAGCATATTTCCTATAAAATTTCTCCCTAGGACACCAGCATCCATCAACACCTATAACAAAATGGATCCATGACTGAGTAAATTTGGGAAACACTGCAGATTTTATAATGCGCATCATTCCACTTAAGATTCTCAGAAGCCCCACAATGAAGAAATGTATTTAACTTATTTTAACCTTGGATTTCTCCAATGTTTTTGACTAGTCCTTTGTAATTTACTAGCCCATGGAAGCTTCCTGAAATATTCCAGGAAATGTCAAGCTTACTATAAACCACCTAATTCATTCTTCTGACTGCTAAAGGGAACACCAACAATTCTTATCCCAGTTCATTCCATTCTGAAGTCAGAAATCACTGTAATGGTAAAAGGAACACTCTGAAAACAGGGTTTCCTTTAAGACAGATACCTTGTGGAAAGCCACAACACACACACACACACACACACACACTGTCAAGCAACATCCCATTTAACAGTCCTTATAACCTGAATGGAGGATACCCTGATTGGTTGCCACCCTCCGTGGCTACTATAACAAATGTTTTGCTCAGCCTGTCAAGTCTTCCTGCTCCAACAGCCTGGTCCCGGTATCGGCAAGAGGAGAATTTCTAGGCTGTGGAGGTGGGAAGGCCCATCTCTGCCCCTTCTTTGTCCTTCTTTGCCCTGTCTTGACCTGTTTTCTCCCATTGAGAATAGCTTTTCATGAAGAGTTAAGTAGAAAGCATCTTCCATCTCCTTTCTGATGGGCACTAAGCAGAATCTTAAAAAAAACATAGAGGTTTAAAGATAGATTTATATATGAACAAACCATGGTCCAAATCATCAAAGGTCTGCTCTGTCAGAACCACTGAGATACCTGATAAAATGCTTAACAAACCCTTTTTACAGGACTTCCTCTTCTGGGAAACTGGAGTAGATGGAGATACTTTCCCTTATTCTTCCCACTGAGTTTAATTTAAAGCTCTGGATGTGATATAAAACAAATATCAGAAGACTCAAAAAGATGGATAGAAGAAGGCAGTCTGGCTAGGGACTTGGAACCCAAGAAATGGGATGGTGGTGTGTCCCTTAGATATTTTTCTGCCTCATGTATCCCAGATCTGGTGCTGGTGAAGGCAGCAACCCCAATATGCCAACGGGTACAGACAAATAAAGCCTCCTCTACTAGTCTAAGGAGCAGAAAGAGGCAGCCCAGCAAACAGAAAACTTCTAGCCACTCATCACTTTACCATAGCCAAACACTACAGAAAAATCTGTAGTCCCACCTCCTCCAGCACTGGGTGAGTGGAGAAGTTAGACTTCTACTCTCATGAGTCTCACTACAACCTCAAGCCCTTGTTGGATAGTATCAGATAAAGGCATGTTATCCTTGCTGAGTGGCAGTGAAGTTCTTCCCCATGGTATCAGTGGAGACCATGTGGGGAGCCTGGTCTTCTAGATTTACCTGGTGGTAGGTAGCAAGGTGGTTCTTTCCAGTGGAGTTCTAACCAGTGGAGTGCCATCAGAGGAGTCCCAAGGAAGGTCAATATTTTTACCACCGCCCAATGATAATGAGGCCACTTCAACACCCCCTACCCTTGTGATGTTGGTGAGGTCATGTGGGAAGTAAATAAGGTATTATTGCCTTCCCAGCTAGATAGTATCAACAGAAGTTGAGTGGGGAGCTGAAATTCCCATTCCTACTCAGCTATGATAAGGAGTCCTCTCTTCCAGGTATTGGTGGAGCCCAAGTGGGGAATCAGGATTCCTACTGCCACCCGGCAGTAATAAGGCAATGCCAACCCTTCCCCCTTCCAGAGAAATGTCAGCAGAAGCAAAAGATTAAAACAGATCTAGAGTCTCATTACATAATACCCAAAGTATTCAGTTTTAATTGAAAATCACCTATCATACCATAAGCAAGGAAAATCACAACTTAAATGAGAAAAGCAATCAAAAAAATGCCAATACTGGCATGGATGTTAAAGTAGCTATCATAAAAATGCTTCCATGAGCAACAAAGAACATACTTTGGACATACTTGGCATAAATGAAGAACTGGAATTCTCAGCAAAGAAACTGAAGATAAAAGAAGACTCAAATGGAAATTTTAGAACTGAAAAATAAATTGATCAAAATGAAAAATTCTGCAGATGGGTTCCACAGAAGAATGGAGGGGACAGAGGAAAGAATTGATAAGCTTGAGGATAAAACAACAAAAATGACCCAATCTCAACAAGGGAGAAAAAATAGACTGAAAAATGGACAGAGCTCTAAAAATCTAACATGTCACTGGAGACCCAGAAGGAAAAGAAGGTGGCATGGCTAAAAAAGTACTTGAAGATATAATGGCTGAAAACTTCCCAAATTTGGAAAAAGATATAAATCAACAGATTCAAAAAGGTGAGCAGACTCAAACAAGGTATACATAAAGAAATCCATACAAAGACACATATAGTAAACATCCTGAAAACTGAAGACAAAACAAAAAGTCCTGAAAGCAGTGAGAGAAACATCACCTTACCTATGAAGAAAAACAACTCAAATAATGGCAAATTTCTCATCAGAGACCATGAAGTTCAGAAAGAAGTGACACAAGGTTTTCAAGAGCTTAAATAAAAACAAAAACAGAAACGCAAAACCAAGTGTCAACCAGAATTCTATACAGCAAAAACATCCTTCAGAATGAATTCTCAGATGAAATAAAACTAAGAGACTTTGTCACTAGTGGATATAGGCTACAAAGAAAGAAAGGTTAAAGAAATTCTCTACACAGAAAGGAAGAATATCAGAAAAAAGAGAAAGAAAAAAAAAAGAAAAAAGAGAAAGAACAATGAGAAGAGTAAAAATATGGGTAACTTGGGGTGCCTGGGTGGCTCAGTCACTTAAGCATCGGCCTCTGGCTCAGGTCATGATTCCAGGGCCCTGGGATCGAGTCCCACATTGAGCTCCCTGCTCGGTGGGGAGTCTGCTTCTCCCTCCATCCCTCCTACCTGCTTGTGCTCTCTCTCTCCCTCATGCTTTCTCTCATGCTTTTGCTCTCTCTCTCAAATAAATAAACAAACAAACAAACAAACAAACAAACAAACAAATAAATAAAATATTATTTAAAAATATGGGTAACTTTATTTCCTTTTCCTTTAAGTTTTCTTAGTTATGTTTGGTGGTTGAAGTAAAAATTATAACACTGGTGAGCTTCTCAGTATATTTAGAGGAAATATTTAAGACAATTATTATAAACTGACGATAGTAAAGGGGAATAAATGGAGGTTATAAAGATTTCTATCCTTCACTCAAACTGGTAAATTGTCAACACCAATAAAATGTGATTAGTTAAGTATATGTAATGTAACACCTAGAGGAACCATTATGCTATACAAAAAAGAGACATTCAAGACCACTATAGATGAATCAAAATGGAATTCCAAAAAACGTTCATGTAGCCCACTATGAGACGGCAAAAAGAAGACAGAAGAAAAAGGAAAAAAGAACTAACAGAAAACAGAAAATAAAATGGCAGACTTAACAGGACAATAATTATAATAAGTTGCATTAAATGTAAATGGTCTAAACATACCAATTTAAAGATAGAAATTGATGGATTTAAAAAAAAAGCATGATCCAAGTATATGCTAATATGATATAAGCAAAATTGTTATTTGGCTAGTTCCCTTAAAAGGCAACTGGCACATGTCCTTTTTTTCTTGAGTCTTCCTCCATTCTATCACTTAGACGATGTAGGTGATGGCTGCCATTCAACTTAGTTTATTAGGGTACAACATTGGGGTAATGGAACTAAAAGATAGAGCAACCTGGCTCTTGAGTACATGTTAGGGCAGAGCTGTTAGAGCAACTTCTTCAAAGATTCTTAGTTCAGAGATAAATAAATTCCTACATTGTTTAAACCCTGTTACTGTGGGATTTTTCTATTCCTTGCAGCTAAACCCAATCCTCACTAATACCAAAGAGTTGTATTTACTAGAAGCTACTATGGTTGTATCACTGTACCAAGCCCTTCAGAGAGATTATCTTAATGAACTGAAAAGGAAAGAAATACTATTTTCTTCATTTTATGAAGGAAGGAAACTACTGCTCAGAGATGTTAAGTGACTTGCCCAGGATCACGCATCTCATCTGGTGAACACATGAGAAGTCTAACTGTAGGGCCTGTGTACTGTGAAACCCAGTGAGATCCTTTTCACAAAAGAGGCTTGTCTCATTTTCTCTAGCCTGACTGAAAGGTTTTCTTCCACAGTCACACAGAACCATGATGTTCCCAGAGAAAACTTTTATTTATCAGGCATTTCTATCGGAAATAATCAATCAATTAATCAGCCCCCTCATTCATTCAATAAGCATTTATAAAGGCTTCATGGTACGGGGCCTTGAGATAAGCTAGAAGACTGAATCAGGTGACCTGATCCTATTCCCACAGGGGTCCCCATATATAGGCTGGGCACTGAGCTTGTTTACTCTGAAAATGGATTTTTCCACATCTCATTCCTCAGCTTTAAGCCCAACATGTCAACCGAGCAGACTATGGGGGTTCACTGGTGTCATCTGTTCTCCCAGAAGCCCTATTGTCCCAACCCCCCTACACTTTGAGGCATCTAGGTCAAGTATCCCTTTCATGTCTCTAACATGGCAATGGGAGTCTTTGATGTCTCACCTTGCCAAGAGAAGAAGAAAGGGCAAAAACGCTTCAGAGACGGTGGCCCAAAAGCTTTGAGATCATGCCAAGTCCCAGCAGCATGGCTTGGTCTTTCCTCTATGTTCCCTGGAATGAAAAGTGGATTTTTCTAGCTTCCCTCTCACTCCTACGTCCTCACCCTGCTCTCGGCTCCTGGCAGTGCCAGCACTCATATCCAGGGATAACAGTCAAAATCGCCTCCTTCTCTGACAATAAAATCCAGTAACCATTTGGCATCCAGTGTGCCCCCACCTCCTGACCCCTGGCTGGGTCCCAGGGGATTTGTGGTCGGCTGCTAATCAGAGCCCTGGCCATAGCCATTTCCCATGACATAGCTGGAATTCTCCCACTGCCTGCCCTTTCGGCGTCAGCTACCCGGCCAGGCTGAAACTATTTGCTCCCCTCCCACCCTGTCCATCACTGCCCCTTCCTTAGGCTGTGCCTCTGCACCCGCCTGCTGGCCAGAATCCTGAGGCCCTCAGCGGGGGAGCTGCAAACCTCTCTCTGCTTTTATTACTGACCCACAACCCACCTCCTACACTCCTTCAGCCCACGAGGCTTCTTTTAAGCACCCTCCTCCTGAGCAATGATAAACCTTGGTGCCAGAGAAGTTTAAAGAGAAAACAGCCACTCCCTACCAACCATACTGGTATCAGAAGGGAGGTCAAGCGTGTGATTTTCAAGCTGTGGTCATAAAACAGTTGTCTTTTCTTTGTCATTTCTGGTTAATATGCCTATGAACTAGAAAACCAGTCTCTCTCCCCCTTTGGAGGGCCTGTTCTTAGCCTGCCTGGGGACAGAGAAGAATGTGTGCCAACGATGGGCCAGGTATTGTGCACTGTGTGGCACTGAGCATGCGAACCCCGGAACCAGGCTGCCTGGGTTGTACCCCAGCTCCACGGACTTAGCAAGGTGACCTCGGGCAAGTCACAGAACCTCTCTGGGCCTCCGTCATCTCTCTGAACGATGAAGAAAATAAGAGGATCACCTCCTAAGCTCATTATAGGTATTACTTGAATTCATATAAAAGGATAGCAAGAGCTGTGTCCACATTTGGTAAAGAAATACTACATACGTATGTATGATATTCAGTTCATTCTCACAACAGCTTGATAAGGTTATTAGAGAAACCCTTTAGAGAAAACTCTCCTGGATCTCAGGGAGTTGTAGAAACCCTTAGTCAGAGAGTAAGTGACAGAGCTGGAATTAGAACTTGGGTTGTACTTCTCATTATGACTGTGATTCTCAAAGTGAGGTCCCAGACCACCTAGGGACTTGGAAGAAATACAAAGTACCCAGCTCCATCCAGAATTACTGACTCAGGAACTCTGGGGGTGGGTCCAGCGATGTTTTAATCAGCTCCTCAGGAGGGAGTGATGCCCAAGGGCTGAGATGCACTATCACCACCTTCCCCTCACAGCAAGAGGAGGAGCTCCCCTTCTTCCTGTCTCCTGGTAATTGATACAAAGTGGGCATAATACACACCTTTCAAACCACACACAGAAACACAGGGCTTCTGGGTGCGAAGTGCCAGGCTATACGCCCTGGGGACACAAAGAAATGTGTGCTTGCTGCCTACAGAGAGTGTCCCCCGATTATCAAGCCCAGACAAGCAAGTGCACAAAGCCATCCAACAGCACAGATCATACTAGGAGTCAAAAGCATCAGCATACAGAGGTTGGGGGTCCCATTCTCACGAGCTGGGACCTAATAAAGTCACGTGACCTCAATGTGGTCTGGCTTCTCTCCCCAACTCCTGGGGCTCCTCTAAGGATGAAATGAAATCAGGGCCACCATCTTATATGGTGGCTGGCCCATGATACCGGGCTTAGTTACTAAATGGCTGGGGCCATCAGTAAGATTTGTCACCAGATGCTACTACAAGTTTCATGCCAAATTATGATAGAAAGGTAAGGTGGGGGGGTGGAATGATGTTGAGGGAGGAAGGCTTACAGAGAATGGGGATTTAAACTTGATTTCAATGCAGGGTGCAACTCTTAGCAGGTGGACCGGAGGGAAAAGAAGAAAATGGTACCATTGATTAGGAAAGAGTGAGTTAAAAGGGATGTGAGGCTAACAGTCAGTAGGCCAAAAGCAGCCTGACCTACTTGACTTTCACCTTGGGAATGCTGACTCAAGATCTCAGAGTATTTTAGACCGGACACAGGCCGAAAAGCCATACCCTGTTTATTCACCAGGTGTTTAGAAAGAGGGCTGTGTATATTCCTATAGCTCTTCCTTTCTCTCTGGATACTCTTTGGAGGACCATCCAAAATATAACTCATGGGCTGGGAAAAAAATTGAAAAAAAATTTAAGTTGTGATTGTCTCACATATATCTCCTCCCTATTCTAGAGGCCTAAAACCTCATCGAAGTGATTAGACAGCTAGCATGAGCTATTAGCCCAGAGCAAGGGCAAAAGATCTGGAAACTTTGGTTTACCTTTGCCCGGGGCAAATCAGGAAATAAAGATGTCCAGGAACAGTCTCCAGGACAATGGAAGGAAGTGACACGATCGCTCCCGTCCTCTTCCAATCTTAAAACTTTCAGGCTAGTTTTCCTGTAAAGACGAATTTCTCCGACTTTTGCCCTGTTAGTTCCTCCTGGGCCTGGGCAGCAGTGGCGCTTGGTGGCCCAGCAGAGAGCCGTTCTGGGGCAGAGGACAGTGTGCAACTGGCAGATCATGGGAGACGGGCAATGGGCCCATCTCACAATGAGCTCTGACAGCACCCAGTGATTTATGTTCTGGAAGGATTTTAGCAAGTCAAGATGTTTTGGCTGCTCCTTTTCCAAGCCAGGGTAAAATAACCCAAGACATCTCAACATGACCACATATTTGAAAGTCTAGCCTATTGTTTTAGAATTTCCCTTGAAGGCCCTCTAAATATCACCCTCGGACCCCCCACCAAGACCAGTAAATATAAGTCAATGGGAGGGAAAATGTGATCTGAAATATTTCTGGCTAATTTAATTCCCGTAGAGGAAGGTTTGCTTCCAAAGGTCCCACTCTAGAGAGCAGTGGGGAGGAGGGGCGGGTTGCTCAGGACTGCAGCATCTTCTCCTGAAGAAGCGGCAGAGTCTGTGGTTCCATTTTGCTTTATTGTTTTAGTAAAAATCATCTCTGTGGCTTCAGGGTGTGCTTCCATTCTGGGTGGGATGGTAAAGGGAGTGACTTGTCTGCCGCATTACTCAGCCCCAAAGTATATGCCACTGGGGGCAAACTTGGCTTCTGCATTTTCCCATTCTCTCTGGGCTGTTCTCTCCTCCCTTGTGAGTCAGCCTTTTCCTGGGCTGAACCCAGCCAAACCCTCCAGGCCCAGGCTCTGCTGGATAAAGAGCAGTTGTTTGGGTTGGGGGGCAGTGACCGTGTCCCTTCCTGCTGGTATGTGGAGCTATTGTTCTCTAGGCCCACGGTTGCTTTTAACTCCGACATTCTTGGGATCAGGATTAGCAGATGTGTGCCTGTCTCCCTGGGTTGCTTTCCACTCTGTTTCAACTGCAAGCCTCCCACAAGGCCCTGTCCCCTGGATTCCCATGCATGGTTGGCTATCTCAAGGTGGCACCCCAAGGTTACACACAGGGACCAAAGATGGGGGCAGGCTCACTAGGCGAGCTGTACAAGACATTGGGCCACAGGATGCCAGGGGGTCCCTAGCCGGCCACTACTGCTCTCTGAGCCAGCCACAGCCCTAGCCCCACTTGGTTTTCTCACCTCTCAAACAGCAGCCATAGATAACTCATCTCCTATTGGACTTACGGGAGGATTTGCAGAGCACCTGGCTCTGAGAGGAGCTGCTCAGGAAATGCTAGATCCCCTTGTCCTTTCTAAGGGAGGTGGGCAGCTGGTGGGGGGGGGTACCTGCCTTACCTACCCCATGGGGCTGCTGGAAGGAACGAGGGATGCAGGCTATGCAAAAGTATGAACAAGCTCCAAAAGGCTACACGTATACGGAAACATGATCATGATCCTTGAATGTGTGATGAGTCTTAACCTGTGCCCAGGCCAACCTGAAAGAGAGGGGGCATTGTACACTGCCAACAGAATCAGAAGAGGTTTCTGCAGCCTTCCTTTCTGCTTGAGCATGACTTTCCAGAAAGCTGGAAACAGGGTGCAGCAGCAACTTCGGTGATTAATCTAGTAAATATAAAAGTAGCTAACACTTATTGAGCACATACTATACATCAGACACTGTTTCAGGCGCTTTACATTTCTGATGATTGTATTTCATCAACATGACCCTATGCATGCATGCATTCGCTAAGAGTGCTCTTTCCCCAGACACGCACCTAGATCTTTGTCTCACCATCTGCAAGTCACTGCTCAAACGTTACCTTTGTACTGTGGGCTCCTTTGGCTACCTTACCTAAAATTCTCCTAGTCACCTGCTGTCATCTCTGTGTAACTCTTCTTAGCATGTACCACTATCCAACATACTGGTTGTTTTACATATTAACCTTGTTTATGATGTGCATTCCCTCCTGGAACACGAGCTCCCTGGGGGCAGGCATTTTGCTGTATTTCATTCCCAGCTGTGTCCCTAGCACCTGCAACAGAAGGGCATCTGAGTGTCTAGCTCAGCGTGGGTGCTCAACAGACATTTGTTGGCTGAAGGAAACGGATCGGGTCAGCAATATCGGCATCATCACGCCTGTCTTGCAATTGAAGAAGTGAAGAAAGTGGGGCTCAGGAAGGTTGAGGAACTTGTCCCCATGTCCCATAGTAAAGACAGAAGCTTGGATTCAGATTCAGAAATCACACATTATATTCTTCCCCCTTTCTGTCTAAGGTCAGCGTCTGCACTAACACTACCAGTTCTTTTTTTCTTCTTCCTTCTTCTCCTCTTCTTCTGGGATCACTGCTTTGTTTCTGGCCTTCTTTTCCATGGAGACCAGTGGACCGGTGGCCCCCCCCCCCCCAAAGGACTCGTTCATGCTGGGATACAGACTCATTTGCTAACACGTGTTCTTAATGAGAAAACTGCTGCCTGGTAAATGATTCGCTCCTTGCGTTCACGCTCATGCTTCATTTAGCAGCGGACACATCAAGGTACACGGTAACGGGATTATTGTTGGCAGGGCTATGGGGCTCTTCTTGAGCAACAGGGAAGCGGCAGAGATGGCGGAAACAGCCTGGGTCCCAGAGCCACCCACGGCAGTCTGATTCCGTGTGAGACCTTATCGTACCAGAACTGTGAGATCTTGGTCAAGTCACTTCACCCCTCTGAGCAGCCACCTCCTTACGGATAGAGAAAAACACCCTCTCGGGTTTGGGTTAGGCTAAGCCAGGAAGCACTTAACAGAGGGCTAGGGAATGGGTAGGTGCCACTCCTCCCTCCACTCCCGGGCCCATATCACCCCTTCTAATGCTTCAGGTCTCATCTTTTCCATGTTTTGGTTTACTTCAGTCACAGCACTGAAATTACAGGTAAGAGAAACTCAGGAAAGACAGAAAGGAGGAGAATGAACCTTCCTATCTAGAAAAGTCCATGTATGTTCTTGGGGAATCTGGGATTGGAGAATCTGGGAGATTCTCCCAAGTGATTTTCCCACCTCCCTTCCCCCAGCCTTGTGTAAATAACAATAATGTTGGCCAACGGGAACTGAATGCTTACTGGGTTCCTGTTCTATGAGCTTACACGTATTAACTCATTTCAGCCTCACAGCAATTCTGTGAGCTAGGTACCATTATCATACCCGTTTCACAGATGACAAAATTGAGACCCCGAGAGATTAAATGATCTGCCTGAGGTCAGGAGCAGAGGATTTAAGACCAGGGAGGCTGACTTCAGGCACTGGTTCTTCTGCTCAGCTCACCCGCCCCCTCACAGCCCTCTTCGCTGATTCTCTGGCAGCACCAACAACAGATGAGGGACGAGGAGGAGGGACAGAGGGTGAGTGAACTCTGGGAAGTGCTCTGACCTGGGGGAAGGGGAGCACACAGCTCCTTTGGAGCACTACTGGAGAACTTCCTGACTCTCCACAGTGAGGATCTGGATTTTAATGTTCTGTTGAGGTTTCTGGCAACGAAGGCAGGCATTAAGGAGGGAATTTCCTGTGGGAGCACCTCTTCATCTCTTTGAGCATTTCTCCGGTACCACGGGTCAACAGAACCCAAACCCTTCACGTCCTCCTGGCTCATTCATTCTGAGCATGGGGTCAGCCCCTCTTGACAACCTCACAGTAATGAAAACAGTTTTAAGAGAGTAGGCTATATGTCTTACAAAACTGCAATTTAGTACTTATTTCCAAAATTGTTCACTCGAATTGCTTTTAATTGGTGAAAAGTAACTTTAGAAAATAATAAATATTCTGCCATCTTATTTTCTATTGTTCCAAGACTGCAGAGTCCCAGAGCCCTGGTAAATTCTTCACCTTAGACCATTTTGACAGAGGAAAATGTGCTCCACGGCGTTAGATGGTAAAAATAGCATACGTTTACTGAGACAGTGTTAATTAAATGCTCTACACTGTGCTAGAAGCTCTACGTGCATCATCTCATTTAATTTTTACAACTGCTCAATGAGGTAGGTGTTAGTATCACTACTTCAAAACAAAATAAAACAAAATTGAATCCCTGGGAAATGAAGTAACTTGGCAAGGACCCCAAAGTGGCGAAGTCAGAATTCAAACCCAGGTCTGTCTGGATTTCACAGTCTTCAACCACTCAGTTTTAGAGTCCCCTTCAAACTCTCAACTCTCAGGTATATTTCTAACGGCTGATGGCTGACCTGCCCACATCCTTCAGGAGGGACAACAGGAAACGGTGACAGGAGGCAAACTGGATAGACGCTCCTAACCCCTGGGATGTGGCCATGGGCCAGATCCCCTGCTGGGATAGCTCTATGCCTCCCTTTCCTGCACCATGGTAGTGGGAACTTTTCTTAGAAGTCATTCATTTAAGACACACCCCAAATCCGAGACCCTGGAGCACTGTCAGCCCAGGAAGGGTCTCCATTCCCAACTCAGACTGGGGTGTTGTAAGGCCTAGCAGCACCCCAGTTGCCTCCAGTTTGTGGGCATGAGCTCCTCACTTGTAAAACGGGGAGCCTGAACCTTCTCAAGGGGACCCCTAATGAGGGACTGTGCTGCCGCTCCAGGTACTGGCCCCACAGTAACCAGGTATAATGTATCCCAGGGTGCCTCCCATGGTTGGGATGGGCCTCAGCATTCTTCTCAACATATTGCCCTGGGCGCCATTTATCTAATCACAGTTGGCATTTAAAATGTAATCTATTTGCCATGCCTAAACGAGAAGATCTCAAAGGACCCTTCCAGATTAATATATCATTTTATGGTATGTCTACACACCAAGTGTATGAAAATGCATTTTTCTGGAATAAATAATGGAACCAGCTTTCGATGACATAACTTGGGAAAATAAATTAGCTGGCTTCTCCCAAACCTTTCCATGTAAAAAGGTCCTGAGCCCAGGAACTTCGAGATGTCAAATGAGAGAGAATGGAAGTTTTCACGGTGCAGAAAATTAGAGAGAGGATCCCTGGCAAGGGAAGTCTCTTTTACCACAGAGAACTGCTGTTGGGCTCAGGCAGTAATTAGCGCACCTCAAATCACTTGCCGGCAACAACGTAAGTAAGACCTGGAGACAGAGTGGCCTGAACTTTAGAGAGAAGCTGCGTTACCACAAAATCAGGGCCCTGACCCACGGACTCTGAGACGAAGTGAAGTAACTGTCTCAATTAAAAACAGACCTACCCATTCCTCTAAACTCCCTATTTGCAAAGGCTGACCAGGCAGAGGAGCTACAAGGCCTGATCTTGACCATGTGTTGCTGCTGGGACCGAGTCCGTTGAGCCACAGAGACCGAGTCCAGCCCTCCTTCTGGGAGGAAGGCCTGTACCTACAGCTCAGGTGGGCCTTTTCTGGGACAGAGAATGGTGTGTCCAGGTGAAGGACTTCCTGGGGGGTGCCACCGTGGGATTCTCTCCGTGCCTGACTGCTCCCAGAGGAGGGGATGTGGTCTTGCTGGACTGCAGGCGGCAAATTACTGAGACATCCACACTTGCAAGGCTTGTGCTGCCTCCCTCCCTGGCCTTCAGAGTCCCCAGAAAGGCACTGAGGACCTCGACTTTGCTGGGCACCTACTGTACGGGGTCGAGATCATGAGGTCTGCCCTGCCTCACTCTCAGAAGTGAGAGGACTGTGGAAACCATCAGAGGAAGGTCCAGCAGGGTCTTCAGCAATTTCCAAATCCAGCAAAGGCAGAGGGAACCCTGTTAGGGTCTGCTCTTCACTTAGGGGAATGAAGAAGCTGCCTGAAGGTCCTCTCCCCTCACTGATCTCCACCATCACTGCCTGATAAGTGGCCCTGGCTTTGTGGGCCTCAGTTGCCTCTTCTGTGCCATGCTGCTAGGGGACGAAGAAGGTCTTCTCCCCATATGTGAAAGACTACAGGGTTATGAAAATAAATGAACAAGGCCCACGTAGGGCAGTGACAGCGATGGGAATTTTAGCAAAACAGAGAAAGCAAGCTCTTCAAAAGGGCCTCCCAAGACTTGGCTCTGAGGATGGCTGCCAAGTGGGAATCAGGGCCCCTACAGCTGCCAAAACTCCTGATTTGGGGGGAGGAACAGTCTGGATTCTTATATGAACTCTCTCAATTTTTAAATATAGTCAATTCTTTTTTTTTTTTTTTAATTACGCTGGCCAAACACAATATATCTGTGGGCAGGATTCCATCTGTGGGATCACCACTTTGCACGCTCCTTAAATGAAAGGGTGGCTGCAAGAAGAACAAGGGTGATTTTTCCGAATCTTTGATTTTAGCCAATCAGGCGGCTGAATTAAGCAGACAAGTAAATCGACTAGCCTGTGTGGATAGTGGACCGGAAGACAGGGTGATTGTCAACCATGCAGGTAGGAGAAAAAGACAGAAACAGCCCTGGTTAATAATGCTGAGGATGAACAGCAGTCCGTTAAAACAGTGAAAACAGTATCATCAGAAATTTGATCAAGGTGGTTCTGGAGATCACCGTGAGGAATTTGGGGGACCCACGGGATGAGATTGCTACAAGGTCTTCATTGAATGGGGAGGGTTTGAGGCTTGAGGATGAGATAAAAGCAACTGACATTTACTGAACACCAGGTACTGTGCTAAGTGCTTTCTAAAGAACATCTCATTTAATGTTTGCAATAATCTCTTGAACTTAGAACCCACACTCTTTTTTTAAAAAAAGATTTTATTTATTTATTTGTCAGAGAGAGAGAGAGAGAGAATGAGCGCAGCAGGCAGAGGACCCTAGGATCATGACCTGAGCTGAAGGCAGATGCTTAACTGACTGAGCCACCCAGGTGTCCTGAACCCTCACTCTTAAGAAACATACGGCACCTTCTTTAGACTTGGATAGGCCTTAGAAGAGAAGGCAGGGCATCCCAGGCAGTAGAAATGGGCACGAGCAAAAGCACGGGGGTAGTAATGGGTCAAACAAATGAGGGGGAAGATGGGGAGAGGGAGGTAAGAGTGTGTGTTGCAGGTTTCCTTTGTGCTTCTGGCTTTGTGCAAGTGTCTGACACCCAGATTCCAGAGGTGACCACAGCCCTGAGATGGTGTAGCACTCCCTTGATCTGAGGCTTTGGGAAAGAGAAAAAGTATCTGAGAACAATTCAGTACTTCCTCTGGGAGCGCCATGGTGATCAATCCAGGTTGGTGATTCTGAGGCCCCATTTAATTGCTATTCTCGCCACAAGGAGGTACGTGGATCAGACTACAGTCCTGAGGGACAGAGTGGCAGAGCAGGAAAGAGCCCTAGGCTGGAATGCAGCCCACCCTGAATGCATAAATATTCTTTGCTTTGGGAGAGCTGCTGAGTATTTGTAGACATCCGTCTCATAGGATTCAGCTGGGAAGAATTCACTCCACGTCTGGAGGGAAACTGGGTGGGGATGGGGTGAGAATATTGGATTCCAGTAGGGATCTGGGTTCCCACAACCTGCTCGGAATGCCTCCATAGTCAACGGCTACTCTCTGCCCACGAGGCCAGAGAAATTCCCCAAAGATAGAGTCAAAGAGGAAATGTTGAGGGGGGTGGGGCTGGAGAGGAAGAAAGAGGACCAGCAACTTGAGACAAATGGCGCAGAGGGAAACTGACACCTTTCTTCTAGCAAATCAAGGAAAGCTTTGAGAAAGAGGTGGGGTGTTACGAAAGCCTCTGAAATGCTTCTCGACCTCAGTGGAGGAAAGTGCTTGGAGGGGGACGTTGGCCCTGTATCAGAACCAACAATGAGGAGGCTCTTGAAGGCCAAACTGAGATGGCAATTAAATGGCACCTCAGAATCACCAACCCAGATTGATTACCGTGGCATTCCCAGACAAAATACCGAATTGCCCTCAGTATTTTTTTCAGGCTCTTTTTATGGCCCTTTCACCTATGGATTAACCTAATTTTAAAAAGTTCTAACCTGATATTATTCTTAATACCGGTACTATAAATTTCAAGTGCCACCCAATGCACCATGAACACAGATTCCACAGTCAAAAAATGTTTGGGAACTAGTCATATGCCTGTTTGCACCTCCTGGAAATTCACAAAGCATCTTAGCAAAGTAAAGGCACAAAGTCCTACAATTAAGAAGCCTTCCACGTTTCCTTTAGAACATTTGCCAAACTTATCTGACGAAGATTTTTTTTTTCTTTTTCATTTTTATGAACATCTATTAAGACAGAACACATTTGGGAAATTAATATCTAGACATTTAAGGCTGATGTTCATATTCTTCACTTTGACTACCTCTGAGGTAATGAGTTCTACAAAATCAGCATCGGCTCTGTGGCTACTACTTCCTATGTTCTGAACTGAATGTTTGTGTCTTACCAGAAGTCAGATGGTGAAGTCCTATTCTCTAACTTGATGGTATTTGGAGGTGAGGCCTTTGGGAGGTAACTAGGTTTAGATGAGGTCATGAAGGTACAGTCTTCATGTTGGGATTAGTGCCTTTATAAGAAGAGAACAGAGAGTTCTGTCTCCCTTCCTCCCCTAACCTCTTCCATGTAAGGATACCACAAAAAGAGGGCCATCTGTAAGCCAGGAAGAGTTCTCACCTAAACCCAACCATACTGGCACTTTGATGTCAGACTTCCAGTCTCTGGAGCTGTGAGAAAAAAAATGTCTGTTGTTCAAGCCACTCAGTGTAAGGTATTTTGTTATAGCAGCCTGACCTAAGACATCACTTACTCAGTTTTTCCATTAAAAATATTTTAGCACTGTTCTAAACTCTGCAAATAAAAAACACAAACACAGTTTCCCACTCATGAGTAGTTTATAGTCTGGTAGAAAGGCAGGCAAAGCATCAGTCTCAAGAGAGGGAAAGGTTGATGCTCAGATAAATAGTTCACCCACGAAGCTAGGGCCAGAGGAAGTCTTTCTAATACATAAAACCAGGGTCATCAGGGAGGGCTTCCTGGAGGAGAGATGAGAGTTGAGTTTTAAAGAGTGACGTTTAATCAGACAATAGGATGTGAGAAGAGCCTTCTAGGTATGAATGAATAAGAAGGCATAAAGATGCAGACAAAAGTAAAACCTGGTGAATTTCTGAACTGCAAAAGACAGTTTTGAAATGACAGAATTAAAAGAAGCGAGTGAGGACAGGGCAGGAGTGAAAGCCAAAGAGCGAGGCAGAGGAGGGATCTAGACTTCCATCAAGTCTCCTCTGTTCTCCAAAGTCCTGCCAAGCTTCACGGATGCTGCCTCTTAGCTCTGGAAACAAGAGGCATTGGCTTCCTGAGTTTGCATCCCTCCTTCCCATTATTTCCCCAGCCTTAAAAATTCAAATGTTTACTGCTCCTCCAGCAGCCTTGACGCCTCTCCAGTCCTATTATGTGTACTTGTTTTTGTTTTTGTTTTTAGCTCCCGTGGGTGAGTCTCCGGAAGAGATGCAGATGTGTTTTCCCTCTTTTATGGAGGACCAGGGATGAAAATGGCAAAGTACTCTAGACATGGCTGTTGGCTTGAAGAGGCGTAGTATTCTGGACATAACGTGACTGTGACCTTTGGCATCATAGTCAGAGCTCCACCTGGTTGAGGCATGTCTGCTCTCAGCTCTGTAAGCCTAGAATCCATCTGGTTTCCTTCCAGCAATAGCAGGTGGGCGTGTGATTCCGACTGGTTGATCATAGGCCCGGGCTCTGGCCACAGGGGCTGCTCCCCGGACCAAAGCTGTAAGGACAGGGTGCCCACCTGCCGAGGCTTCATCACAGGGTGACCCCTGAGGGAATGGTGCTCTCAGGTAGAGATGCAGAGATGAGATTCGGAGAGTCAGAGCCAGCGGGCTCCAGGCCTAGGACCTTGTGAGCTGTAACATTGATCCTATCTTGTGTTGGATCTTTGTGCTGTCATTGTGGTGCTTTGTTTTTCCTTATTCTACTTTGCTTCACGTTTCTGCCAATGATAATCCTGAGAGTCCCCAAAAGCCCAGTCCCTCTAAGCTGGAAGTGGTCAGACCTCGAGAAACTACACACAGATCCTGGAATAATTCCTAGAAATTCTTTGGAGACAGTTGGGAGGTCATAAGAAAGGGGGAGGGCATGAGAGAGTACCTCTCCTTCTCCAAGAGAAGACATCACCCGATGTGTAGTGTATAATGCGTTCTGGAGATGGGAAGGCATGGGTTCTGGTCTTGTTTCCATCTCTCCCTAACTCTGAGACCACACGTTCTTTAAACTTCTTCCCTTGATGTCAAATGGACAGAACACTAATACCTACCTCACAGGGTCAGAAGGAAAAATGCCAGAGAAAGAACTTGCAGAGCGTGTAGTACAATGTGAAACAATGTTAACTCTCTTGAGTATCAAGTTCTACTGAATGCCAGCTCACTGGTATATCACACTCCTTGCCAGTTCCAGGGGAGGAGATAACTGAACCAAGAGCCTTTGCAGCTAGATCAAAAGACAAGTGACAACCAGCCCTCACCTGTCCCATCTGCATACTTGCAAAATTCTCTTTGCTTTCTATTTCCCAGAGCAGGAGCTCAGCAAAGATGAATGAATTATAAAAATGTCTTCCTCTAAAATGCAACTTCCCTTGACATGCATGTGACACAAATACGTCTTGCTCCATTCACGTCTGGTAGGATGTTCTCTCCCCCTGCCATGGTCCATAAGTGCATATCCATTTATACATGGATAAATACATGTCCATCTCAGGTGGAAAATGCCTTAAAGGGAGAGGCTGGGTCTGTGTATCTCGCTCCCTGCAAAGCTCAGCAGAGCATCATGGACAATGATGGCAGTGATGAAAAAGCTTGGATTTGTGTTTTATCAGGCACAGGAAGAGGGGAAAAAATGGAGAGAGACCTGCTGAGCTCTTACTATGAGTCAGATAATAGGTGTAGACTGAAAGTATACCATCACCTTTGATTGTCTCCACAACCCTGGCTGTTACAGCCATTCAAATACTGGATACCAAGGCTCAGAAAAGCAAAATCATGTACCCACATGGCAAAGCGACTTCATGACAGTTTGGCTCTATGTCTGTGGTTTTCCCCGCTCCTGGCCCCGGCGCGTGGAATGGTTAGCGTATCAGACAGATTTGGTTCTCAGCTCCACCCTTCACACATTAGCTTGAGCAAATTTTTGCCATCTCTGAGCTTCATTTCCTTGTCGAGAAGATGAAATAGTTATACCCACCTCACAGGAATGTCATGAAGATTAAATGAGATCATGAAGATTATGGGGTTTAGGACAACGGCTGGTGCTTTGTAAGCGTTGAACAAACCGTAGCTGCTGTTACACGGCTGTGTTATTTACTATCATTTCACCGGGCCCTCTTGTCTTCCTAGGTTCAGAGCCCAAAGGCTATTTTGCAAGAGGTGCTTGTGGTCCTGTTTTCAACCAGAGCTGTGTACAGCTGCAGCAGGCACACTGGAGATGCCTGCAGGCCCGTGGACACACCATCTTTCTCACACCCACTGCACAAGTTCAGGGCATCTGAGCCTGGCTCCAGGCTGCCCCAAAGCCTAGAGAACTGCCCCCAGTGGGTGCAAGAGCCAAGGCTAGCTTTCAGCCCTGGCTGCAGCCCAGCTGCTGGCACCCATCTCCCCCATAAGGAAGTCACATGGACCAGGCTCTTTCTCCAGCAATCGGCTTTGCATGTACAATGTAGGCCATGAAATGAGCTTTTATCACCCAGGCCTTCTTGTTGGTTTTCTATTGCTGCCTGACAAACAACTGCGATGCTCTCCAGCATGACAAAGTATCTAGGGTTTGCTCCACCATCTACCGCACAGGGAGGGTGGACTGAAGAAAGCAAGACCCCCTCACTTCTCCTCTGGCTTTTGTGTTCCCGGTGACTTGGCTGCTCACATGACCCCGTTCAGCAACCTTTCTGCAGAAAGAGGGAAATCCCAGATACATCCTCTCCCCCTGCCGAGGCCTCTCTCCTTTACCTTGGGAAGCAATGAGGTTGAGCTGAAGGAGACAAAATTGGGAGCCAGACAGGCAAGATATGAATCCTAGTTCTACAATTTCCTCAACTGAAGGATATTGGGCAAAACGTTTGCCGTTTCAGAGTCTCAGTTTTCTTTTCCGTCAAATGGGCTCATGATCCTTACTAAACCACACAACCGATGAGAGAAGCCAATGAATGGTTTCAGAAGCCCTACGGAGTTAAGATGACCGTTCTAGTTCCCTTCAAATTTCCTTGCCACAGGACTGAATTTTTCTGAAGGAAAGTTAAGGGGAGTCACCCAAATTAATCTATTTATATGTTAACCAAACATATAAAATGTTTGAAGTTTCTTCCAGTAGAACAAGGATCAGCACTTATTCTGTAAAGAGCCATATCATAAATATTTTTGGCTTTGGGGGGCCATAGGCTCTCTGCCACAACTCTGCCACTGTAGCACAGATACTGTCACAGATAGTATGTAAATGAGTGGGTGTGGCTATGTGCCAATAAAACTTTATTTATTACAGCGGGTAGCAGTGGGCTAGAGAGGGTGGAAGGTTGTAGACTGCCCATTCCAGCCTTAGATGTTTAGGGAGTTTGGAGCTGAGGAAGAGCATCCCTTTGCCAAGCAAATCAGAGGGCCAACATCTTCTTTCTACAGCATCCCTTTGGAAACCCCCTTATCAGAAAGGCAGAACCTGTGCCAGCTGCCAAAATTCTCTCTCTGCCTTTGAGAAACTGAAAGTTTAGATTTATACACATGGCAATTTGTTTCACATAATTCTGTCAGTAATTACACTGACTTCCACGAGCAGCCATTAGGTAAATGATTTGGCCCTTTCCCCTGAGTAATATTTTCCCCCACTGAAGTAAATGGAGGGTGCACTTCTCTCCCATAAGTTAAGCATATTATTTGCCTCATCACACAAGGCAAATGTGGTAGCTCCGAGCTATTAGTCTATCACCGCAGCGATCAGACGGCCAGGAGCCAGAAGTAATTTACAACAGGGAAGTAAACAGGGCCCCAGATAAATAAATAAGAGGCCTGCGCTGGTCTGGGGCCTGAAAAGATTAAGTAATGAGACTATCTAGCGAGAGATTTAGTGCTAAGTGAGCTAGGACCAGAGCAGCCTCCCATGGAGGAATCAAATTATATCATTGGAAAGAGATATTATTGAAGTCCCTCATGCTGAGCTGGGAAATCAGCACTTCTTGGGAGGGGAGGGCTGCCATCATTAGAGTAGCAATTTGGGACTCCACACTGAAGTCTGGCTAATTAGCTACAGGTAAATGGGTTATTTATGACAGGTAAGCAGGGTACAGGGCCCCTGCCCACTAGGAAATCCTGGTGAGCTCCTCAGTGTCTGCTGGGTTAGAAGTAACAGGCTGGGGTCTTTTTTCTTAAATGCACAGCCTCCTTATAAAGCATGTGTCCTTAGAGAAGTAACTCACTAGGATGGGAAAGAAAATCCTGTTCAGGCTGATACCAAGCTGACTTTAGCTTTTTAATTTCTGAAATTCCTAGGGGGTGGAAATTCAAATATCCCAGGGCTTGTCATCCCTGGCAGCAGTCTCCATCACCCTACTTCAAGAAGACTTTCTCCTCTCTTCCCTTTGTTTGTACTACCATTCTTCCAACACCAGGCTGAAAGCCCTAGGGAATCAGCCTCTGCTCATTCCTTTTGATTACCTATTTTGTTGATTCTTTCCTTAGAATGGCTCTCATGTGGGATCTGACCTTTCAATTTCCTTCCTCGGATATGTCATGACATAACTACAAGAAGGCAGTCATAATGCTTCCATTGAACCTCCAACAACCCTACCATAGATAAGAATCACTCATGCTTACTTCCCCAGCAAATCTATTACCAGTATTACATCTTTCAAAGGAATATCCTTTAAGATAACTGCTACCCCAGCCAGCCTGACCCCTCAAGCATCAATACTTGATCCCTTATAGGCCAATGATCCTTCTTCCATGGTTTCTCTTCCCTGTCACTTAATAAAAAATGATGGCCAAGGAAAGAATGAATCTTTGGGCTGTGCCCACAGAATCAGACCAAAAATCTGAGGGCTGGGATTTGTGAGTTCCCTACTGCTCCATGCTTCAGGTTGTCCAGCTGTAAAATAAGCACACTGGTCTAGAAGTTCCAGAAGGTGCCATTTGGCTCTGGTAATCTATGAAGATGATGCTTCTTTCCTCTTGAGGGGTTATTGTACAGACAAGGGCTCACACAGAGCTTGGCACAGAATGAAGAGGCACACATGTGATCAAAAACTGTTCCACTTGCCTTGGAAGGAACAAGAAAAACACAAAAACCTGAAATACATTCTCCCCCAAATATTCAAATATTTCTATTCTCTTGCTCTCCTTTCCTTTGTCCTCCACTGAGTCTCTATCTCTACCACCCCTGCCCCACATTTCCGTTTTGTTGGTGGTGGTCTTCCTTCCTCCCTCTCTTCCTTATTCCAGGTTTTCTTCCTTCTGTTCATCCCATCCCATCTTCCCTTCCCCCCCACTCATCTAATAAGTATGCCCTCACTGAAAAGATACTCTTCTTTTCCCCATGAGGTGGAATTAAATGTGGTGAGTAGGTCAAGCCGTTCAGAACAGCAGCACCCCTCACATCACAGAAGCAGTACAGAGAGTCTGGAAGACTTGCATTCCACAGCGCGGCGCGGATGGGGGGCCCATCACGGCAGGCCGGTATGTGCACAGAAGGGAGAAGTGGTGGGTAGGGGTAGGAGGAAGGACAGGGGTGAAGAAGAAGAAACGGTAGGTGGGTGTTGCAGCTTTATACAACACCAGCCAGAGACGCGGACAGAGTTAGTTTGGAAAACATTAATAATTTAATGTTCCAGTATGGCTCTGGTTCAACTGATTTAGAAGATAGGGTTCACTTCAGGTTTGGACTAATTTACCAGATGTCTTTTGAACAATCTCTGGTTTAGATCTCAGATCAAGAGAAGAATAATTTGGAGGTTTAGGTCAGTGTTCAGTAAATTAGTGTAATCTATTCTTTTTTTTTTCCCCCAGACTGAGGTTTGGTTTTTGTTTAATTCTCCACTAGTCTTCTTTTTCCTTCTTTGTAAAGCCTTCGCTGAGCTGAGGCTTCCAATAGCTACACAATCCCTTTCAATGCCCATTAGGAGTAAAAAAAATCAATGAAGCTGGGAGATGAAGCAAACACAGTTTATCTTTTCATTTCATTGTATCAGAGAATATTATCCTCAGCTCTTTGAAATAAGCATCAGAAAATAACACTCCCTCTCCAGCTCTCCATCTCAGGCACTGGCTCACATCAGCTGGCAGAGGATCTTGGATGGGCTGTTTCTCTCATTGGTGGGAGTATGAAATCCTACCTACTGGCTCTTGAAGTCAGTTCACCTCCATGCTGTACAGCCCAGCTGTGTGTGGATGGGCTCATCCCACGCAGGCCCTCTCAAAACTCCAGGGCAGGATCCTTCTACTTTTTAAACCCAAGTAATTTTTCTTGCAAAAAGAGGCCAGAAACAGAAAAAGGAAATGTGGTGTGTTAGTTTCATCCTCACTTTTGTGTGTATCTTCTATGAGTGTGCATATGCGTGTGTCTGTATGCCTGTATGTGCATGAAATAGTGACTTGGGGCTTCTTCAGGGCAATGATTCAGAACAGAAAGTGCCTTTGGCTATATATTGAGAAAAAAAGCAGATTTGAGAGACCAAATTCCTTCTCTCAGTCACTCACTCACAGAATATTTATTGAACGCCCATGACGTGCTAGATAAAATATTAGGCAATTATAGAGTCAACAGGACAGAAAAAAAAAATCCCTGTTCTCAAGAAGCTTACATTCTAATGGGGGGGATTGGAGGGCAGAGTATAAACAACTAAATAATTAGACGAGCAAAAGAATTTCAGGGAGTGGTAAGTGCCATGAAGAAAAGAAAATTGGGTCATATTATGGACAACGGCCAGGAAAGAAAAAATAGCACTGCAGGTAGGGTTATTAGAAAAGGGCTCTCTGTGGAAGTCATGTTTGAACCTCGCTCTGCATTTCAAGAAGGGCCTACCCCAGGCCAACGTCTGCACTCAGAAAGTCCCAGGCAGAAGTAATGGCAAGGCCAATGTCCTGAGCTGAGAAAGATGTGAGAGTATCGGAGCAATAGGAGGAAGGCCTGTTAAGCCTCTGGGGTGGAATTAGAGAGAGTGGCCTCGGATGGCACCAGGAAGAGTGACAGGCTAGACTCCGAGTTTCCTCTTTGAACAACAAGAAGTCACTGGAAGATTTAACTGTGGAATAAGGAGATTTGAGTTTTCTCAAAATGATCCCGGTGTCTGTTGAATGGCCCTTGGATGACGAAGGAACACAAGTAGGAGCAGGAAGATTTAGTGAGGAGGTCCTTGAGGTCATCTAATCAAGAAAGTACAGTAGCTTGTATAATGGTGACAGCAGCAGAGACGGAAGGTGGTGGACAAATTGGTAAAGACAGAGCCGACAAATTCTACCCAATCTCTTCACCCTCCTGTCAAAGATTCTACACTTGGGGAGAAGCTTGTGAGTGGAGTACTCTCTGTGCAACCAATCTTCCCTGTTCCTGCTTTTCTGGCCTCATTAGGTCTAATGATCTCCCATCTTTCACTCTGATTTAAATAAAGGAAGTGCCATGCACAGGGGAACAGGATCTGCAGAGAACGCCATTAGTGACGGAAGCCATAACAATTATTCCCTAAGATAATTTTGCTCAATGGCTGAACCCTTGGGAACTGGTGGTTGACAATGCTCTGCTCTGTGTTGTAAAATGGAATCAAAGTCCCGGAAGGTCTCGGGTAGAAACCTGACCATGCACATCTCTTCTAGGGAAGACAGAAGCTCTCTCCGGAGACCAGAAAACATTCACACTAATAATTTACTGTCTCTGACACAGATCTGCCACTAACCATCTTTATGCACCTAAAACACCAATTATGAGCCAAGGAGACAAAAGCATCTTCCCCCTCCACCACTGCTGCTGCCTTTCTGACCTCTGATATCTTCTCACAGTGTTGCTCAATAATTTGAGCTAATTTAAAAGTCAGTATCTTGCACTAAAGTGAAATTATATCTGTGCTTAGATTAGGCAGCCTGGAAGGGATCTTCATTTATCTGTCTGGGATTCTTCTATAGAGAGAAGGTTTTATGTGTATGTGTGGGTGGAATGTTATGTGTATGTGGCATGTGCTTTTGGAAAGAGGAAGGGCAGAGTAGGAAATGTGGAGACACAGGAAGGAGATGATTAAGGCCATGATATTAATAAAATCGATGATCCAGCATTTCTTTCTATATCGCTATCAGCAATTCCTATCAAAAATATATATTTTTTAAATTATTGAAGTCAAGTCTCTCTGAGCATCTTGATACATAGCTTAGGATCTCATAAATCTCAAATTAAATGAAATTGAGATGGAGGGGATTATTCCTCAGTTACCCTTTAACCCTCTTAGAAATGCAGTTGTTTTTTTTTTTCCTTAGAGCATTTTGACCTCCAAAAGTCAGGATGCTTTCTTCACTAGGAGAAATGCCGGCATGATTCTATGTGTATTTCAATCAAAATCTGACTCATTGATGAGAAATTCTAGTGCAGGGCCCTAGACACACCAATGAGAGGCCAAACCATCAGTTTAATAGCTAAATACTCCATTTAGCCAACCATGGGAAGTTCTTGGCTATCCAGCAGGCAGTGCCAATCAAGTTGAGGCCAGACTTCCAAACAGGCTCATCACCGTAAGCAGAGTGGGGAGAATTATAGAGGGAATCATGGGAAGAAGGAAACATCATGAATAAAACATTAAAATATTTTTCTAAACCATGAACCAAAAACTCTGGTCCAGCACACCACATTCCGGCAAGGAGCGTGAAATTGACTAAACTTCTCCATTTCTTTTCTTTTTTTTTTTTTTAAACTTAAAACATTATATTTATTTACTATTTTTTAATTGAGGTTTAATTGACACATAATATTATACTAGTTTCAGGTGTACAACATAATGATTTGATATTTGTATAGAACGCAAAATGATCACCACAGTGAGTCTAGCTTCTTCCCATATAAAGTTATATAATATGCAATACATTATTATTGAATATAGTCACCATGCTATACATTATGTCCCCATGACTTATTTATTTTATGACTGGAACTCTGTATCTCCAAACCCCCTTTTCCCTTTTCACTCAACGCCCAATCCTCCTTCCTGTCTGGCAACCACCAATCTCTTTTCTGCATCTACATGTTGGTTTTGTTTGTTCATTTATTTTGCTTTTCACATTCTGCATGTAAGTAAGATCTCATATGGATTTGTTTTTCTCTATCTGACTTATTTAACAAACCATAATACCCTCAAGGTCCATCTATGTTGTCACAAATGTCCAGATTTCATTCTCTTTTTTTAATGGTTGAGTAGTATTCTAGGGTATATATACACTACAACTTCTTTATCCATTCATCCATCAATGGACACTTTGATTGTTTCCATATCCCAGCTACTGTGACTAATGCTGCAATGAACATAGGGATGCATATGTTTCCAAACTAGTGGGGTTTTTTTCCCAATAAATATCCAGAAGTGTAACTGCTAGATCATATGGTATTCCATTTTTATTTTTTTGAGGAACCTCCATACTGATTTCCATAGTGCCTACATCAATTTAGATACATACATGAGGCTTCCCTTTTCTCCATATCCTCGCCAACACTTATTATTTTCTTATCTTTATGATAATGGCCATTCTCACATTATGAGATGATATCTCATTGTGTTTTTTTAATTTTTATTTTTATTTAAATTCAATTTAGATAACGTATAGTATATTATCAGTTTTAGGGATAAAATTTAGTGACTCATCAGTTGCATATAACACCCAGTGTTCCTTACATCAAGTGCCCTCCTTAATGCCTATCACCCAATTATCCCTTCCCCTCCAGCAATCCTCAGTTTGTTCTTTATAGTTAAGAGTCTCTTATGGTTTGCCTCCTTCTCTGTTTTTATTTATCTTTTCCTTCCCCTATGTTCATCTGTTTTGTTTCTTAAATTCACATATGAGTGAAATTGTATGGTATTTGTCTTTCTCTGACTGATTAATTTGCTTAGTTTAATACCCTCTAGTCCCATCCATGTCATTGCAAATGGCAAGATTTCATTCTTTTTGGTGGCGGGGTAATATTCCATTGTGTGTGTATGTGTATGTATGTGTGTGTATGCATATATATATATATATATATATATATCCCACATTTTCTTTATCCACTCATCATTTGATGGACATCTGGGCTCTTTCCATATTTTGGCTATTGTGGACATTGCTTCTATAAACATCAGGGTACACTATGGCTTTGCCTTTCATTTCCCTGGTGATTAGTGACATTAAGCATCGTTTTATGTGCCTGTTGGCCATCTGCCATCTGTATATCTTCTTTGAAAAAATGTCTATTCAGATCCTCTGCCCATTTTTTAACAGACTGTTTTTTGTTATTGAGTCATATGACTTTTTAAAATATATTTTAGGTATTAACCCCTTATCAGATATATGATTTGCAAATATTTTCTCCCATTGAGTGGATTGGATTAAAAAAATTGTTGATAGTTTCCTTCACTATGAAGAAGGTTTTATGTTTGATATAGCCCCATTTGTTTATTTTTGCCTTCATTGCCATTATCCTTGGAGTCAAACACAAAAACTATCTCTAAGAGTGATGTCAAGGAGCTTACCACCTATGTTTTCTTCTAGGAGTTTTATGGCGTCTGGTCTTATATTTAAGTCTTTAATTCATTGTGAATTAATTTTGGTATATGGTGTAAGATAGTAGTCCAGTTTCACTCTTTTGTATACGGCTCTTCAATTTTCCCAGTATCATTTATTGAAGACACTGTCCTTCCTCCATTGTATATTCTCGCCTCCTTTGTCATGAATTAACTCACCATAAATGAGTTTCTGGGCTCTCTATTCTGTTTCATTGACCTATGTGTCTATTTTTTTGCCAATACCATACAGTTTTCATTACTATAACTTTCTAATATAGTTATAAAGGGCACACAGGAATGCATCCAGCTTTGTTCTTTCTCAAGATTGCTTTGGCTACTCAGAATATTTTGTGGTTCCATAAAAATTCTAAGATTGTTTGTTTTATTTCTGTGAAAAATGTCATTGGGATTTTGATAGGGATTGTACTGACTCTGTAAATTGCTTTGGGTAATATGGATATTTTAACAATATTAATTCTTCCACTCCATAAGCATGGAATAGCTCTCCATTTATTGGTGTTCTCCTCAGTTTCTTTCATCAGTGTCTTGCAGTTTTCAGTGTACAGCTCTTTAACCTCCTTTGTTAAATTTATTCCTAGGTATTTTATTCTTTTTCTTTTTTTATTTTTTTAAAAGATTTTATTTATTTATAAATAAATAAATAAAATTTATTTTATTTATCTCCGAGAGAGAGAGCATAAACCTGTGGAACTTTTCAGCATAGTTTTTTTTAGTTCAGTTATATTCTTCGACTCTGTAACTTTGGCTTGGTACTTTCTTATATTTTTTTTATCTCTTCCTTAAAATTATACCTGTGTTACCTATTCTTGTCCCAAGATTGATAAGTATCTTTTTCTTCCCTTCCCTTCCTTTCCTTCCCTTTTCTCCTCTCTCTTTCTCTCTCTCTCTTCCTCTCTCTCTCATCTTTATGACCACACTTTGAACTCTTTATCAGGTAAATTACTTATCTCCATTAAGAATTTTTCCTAGGGTTTTATCTTATTCTTTCACAAGGAACATATTCCTCTTCTTCCTTGTTTTGCTTGACTCTCTGTGTTTGTTTCCGGTATTAGGCAAACTAGGTACCTTTCCTAGTTTTAAAGGAGTGGTCACAGGAAGGCTGGGAGGGTTGTGTTTCAGTCTAATGTCTATGCAGTGCCCTGGGTGTCATAGCCTTCTAAGAACTGCCTCTTTTTTGAGGCCATAGGAGAGTGCCAGGCTGGAATGAGAGTGCTAGGCGGGAATGAGCCTTCCAAATGAGTTTTGCAGGGTAGAGGCATGGGGGAGCATTGGGCCTGGGCAAGTAGGCCCACCAGGTTTTGCAGGGCAGGGCTGTGGGGCATGTGGGGTTGGGATGAGCTCACCTGCCAGGTTTGACATGGCTGCAGGAGAACACAGGGATAGGATAAGCAACACTAGCAAGAAAGAGGGAACATACAAAAATGGTGCCTGCCCATGCCTCTGTCCTAGAGAGAGTTCCAAAGGACCCCTACACCTCTGGCAGACCCTTTAAGCTTAGCCAATGACCCTCCTTCACATATAGTCTAAGCCCCTTTCAGCTTGCTGCTTTTGAGCTGGGTCCTGGTGTGAGTGAATCTGTGTGTGAGCCCTTTAAAAGTCGAGTCTCAGTCTCCTGGAGCCCTGTAGGTCCCCTGGATATAAGCCCCATTGGTGTTTAAGGTCAGATATTTTGTAGGCTCATTTCTTCAGTGCATGTCCCAGTGACTGAGATACCTAATATGAGGTTTGAACCCCATGTTCCTTAGAGATACACTCCATCTTTGTGAGATCCCTCCCACTATTGGATTGTCCCCCATTAGGGGTGGGGATTTTGGCAAGATCACATCTCTGTCTCTCCTGATCATTCTGGTGTGGCCTTTTTATCCTTTGTTGTGGAGGAGCTGTTCAGCTAGTTTTCAGGTGTTTTTCATAGAGAATTGTTCTGTATGTAGCTATAGGTTTGGCATGCCTGTGGGAAGAGGTGAGTTCAGGGTCTTCCTATGCTACCATCTTGAACTGCCTCCTCAACTTCTCCATTTCTATTTATTTCAGACAGTACTGTATCAGTATAGTTTTGGTGTTGTTAATACTGTGTGAACACTTTCATTACAATCTTAAGTCTCCAGGACTTTGTAAATGGACTACAAACCTAACAAATAAAAAGTAATGTTCAACATATAGGATACTGAGCCCACACGAAAGACAGAAGAAAGCCAAAGTTACAGACTTTTTTTTTTTATAATTTGAAATTATGCTAGAATTTGGGACATCAAATTAAAACACTATTTGTCCCCTGGAAAGATTCCCAAATGTTGGTTGAAAATAAGAGATGATTAGGCTCTTTAGAAATGTTTCTGTTGATGCTGAATGTGGTTCAAGAACAAATAATTCAAAATTATTAGATGTGGGTACATATGAATCATTCAGGCAATTGAAGAATGTGTGTTTGGGGTCTGCCCACCTCAAAATGCTTATATTTTTCTATATATAATGTAGTAATTCCCTGACATTCTCAATTCCCTTGAGAGTTTCTAACTCCAGATAAGGAGAACAAGGATCCCAGGATATACACATAGGCTGCCCTCTGGTTCTCATTCTCAATAATGGCCTAAGTTGCCACTGAGAACACAGTCTTTATGTGAGCACCCTTGGTGATGGCCACACAGCCATGCTGAGGCTAGCTGACTTTACCACATGCCACAAGGTGCTGAGAGCAGCACATGGTGTTGTATCGAGAGGTTCCAACTCTGCAGGTGGGTCCCAGCCAAGGAAGTCTGAGAAGGAGCCAGGTGGCAAGAAGCCCATGCTCACACCCTCTGGGCTCAGATTAGACATGTCTGCATTCTATACTCAGCATCCCAACAACCAGCATGTTTCATACACACACACACACACACACACACACACACACACACACACAAGGTGTTCAATGAGTATTTTAGTTGTCCCTGATCACACAGTTCTCTTCCTAGGAATAGAGCAGAAATGTCCCCAATAGGGAATTGACTAGGTGCCAGGTATCAGCTGGGTGTTTGTTTTATTTCTCCACTTTCCCAACTCACTGTTTTCACATACAGCACACAGAACACACCACCATATGAAGGCTTCCGGCTGTGTGTGCAAGGAGCTGAGCTCTTCTTGCTGTGAACTGTTTAATGCACCACCAGAACTAAAATTCAGGAGCTTTTCTGATGCCCTTACACATATAACCTTGTCTCTTTATATTTTTCCTTTTTCTGTAGCAATTCAGCTGGCCCCAGGGTTTCACCATTATTACCAGTGTCCAGTTTGGTCTGACTTCCTTCAAGGGTGACTTTTCTCACCCTGATCCATGGCACGGCTCTAGAATGGTTAACTCTTTGCACACATCTTCAGAAAGTTGTCTTGGATCCCCCACCAAGTAGACCAGCAAAAAACCTTACCTTCAAACCAAAGAAAATACTAAATCCATGAAATCACTTAAGCCATCCTTCCAAAGAGAAGGAGAATCAAAATGTTTTATGCAGCAACCTATAAGAAACTCATTTGGTGGGATGTTTCACATTCCAGCCCATGGTTTATTCCCCCATATATCCCTGCCAGTAATATCAACCAGATGTGGCAAAGAAGTCTGTGCAGAATTGTAAAAATTACAAGCATATTCTGTGATTCCAAAGCATTGTAAAGTCACAGCTTGGTTTTCTTTCTGGGAAAAAAAAAAAAAAAAAAAAAAAAAAAACCCAAAAAACCACCAAAAAGACTTTTCAAGCTGGCAGAATGTTCTCAGTACAAGTATTACCTGATCACTTTAGAAAGTTCTTCTGTCGGCCCAAAGGGCCAAAGAGTTTTAAAATATAAAACCCAACTCTACTTTTGATACCTTATAGGAAATTTAGGAAGGTCTACTTGCACATATATATTTAAGTCTATAAATTTTCTCTTTTAATGTTTCAAGTCTTAATACTTTAGATATCAGGTATGAGCATCTGCTCATATACACTCATATAAGCATAGAAGTACAAAACATTGAATCTTGAAAGCTTCAGAGATCCATGATTATTCTCTCTCTCTTTTGTAAGGTGTGTTTTAGCACAGGAAGCACATGATAAGGTAGAAAACAACCCATAGAATTGGGAGTTAGAAAGCCTTGGGTGTATTCCTAGTGAGTTAGTCTAACTCGTAGGCTTCAGTTCCATCATCTGTGCAGTAGGCACAAAAATATCTATCCCGCAGGAGAACTAAAGAAGATTGCATATGCAAAGGGTGGCTAGTACATAACAGGTGCTCAAGAGATGTCTGGTTTCTTGCCTGGTCCCAAATCTATAAAGTAAGAGGGTTTGTACTGGATCAGTATTTCTCAAAGTATGCTCCTGGGTGACATACACCAAAATCATGTAGGGTGCCTATTTACAAAGTCAGAACCCTACGTCCATTCCAGATTTACTGAACTAGATGTCCTGGTTACATGGCCTGGGAATCAACATTTTAATTATCACTGCAAGGGATTTTTTCCCCCCAAATGCTAAGTTTGAGAAGCAGTGGAACCTAGATCCTTGCTCACCAAATGTGGTCCTGGGCCAGCGGCATCACCTAGAAGTTTGTTACAAATATATAGAGACTCTTAGGTCCCACCCAGACCTACAGAACCAAAATCCACATTTTAACAAGATTCCCAGGTGTTCACAGTGAAGTTTGCACAGTGAAACACACAGTGAAGTTTGAAAAATTCTGGCCTATATAACTTATTCCTAACTTTAAAATTTTACCATTTAAAAATCTACAAGACAATTCAAAGTATTAGCTTGTAATCAATTCTGTGGATAGACAACAGGCTTCTGTGTTCAGCCGGGTAAAGCCTCAGTGGAGGAGAAGAAAAACCTTCCACGCCTTCTTTCCTGGTTCTAACTAAAAGCACTACAGACAGAGTGCAACTAACGCAAAATAGAAATCCCAGGAGTGACATGGCCCCCGCTGTAACCCACTATCTGTCCACATGCAGATTAAAGCTAAACCTGTCCTCAAGCAAATGACGAAACTTGCAGTTGATGAAGCACGCTGCAAAGCAAACAAAAACCAGGGCCTCACTGCAGTGTTCAGAGAGTAGGAGAATGGGGAAGGAGGAGGGACAGGAGCTCCACTTTGCACGGATATTTTCCATGAGCTTTTGGTGGCTGTGCCCCTGGAAAAAGTGACCCCACGTCTGCAACGGTGAGGTTGGTCCATCCCTGGCCTCTGAAGGCTGGGCTAGCACAGGGGCAGCAGGTTTCTGGGAGTCAGCTCCAGGCCGGTGGGCCGTTTCTGAAACCCCCACCATCCTGATGGATTGGTTTCCCCATCGTCTTATTATCATTTCACCACTTCAGATAACAACTCTGCTGGAAAATTGAGTAGTATGGTTTTTGTTTTCTCCACTGGTTTTTCACTTTTATAGCACTGTTTCACATTGATATAGAGTTTTATGGAGACACATATTGCATGTAGTTATGTTTTCAAGTTTAATGCAGAACTGAAAGATGAAGGTGGCTGCAAAGGGATCTATGAACAGCGAAAGGTATTACCTAGAGGTATGGGGCCCCAGTCACTCAACAAGCCTGGGCCTGTTTAAGGCTTCAAAGGCATAAAGGGACAAACATTAACTGAGCTTCTACTAGGTGTCTGGCACTTTAACTTGTTACTAACTTCTCATAAATACAGTAAGGAGACTGTGGTTAGGGATGTGGGCTCTGGAGTCTGGCAAGCTTGGGTTTGAATTTTGGTTCTGCCAGTTGCTGGCTCTGACCTTGGGCAAGCTGTCCAAATCTCTAGGACTCCGTTTCTTTATCTCTAAAATGGAAATGTTATAGTATCTGACCCTCTAAACCCGAGATTAAGCAAGAGAATATACATAGACGCAGGTCATAAAGCACCTAATCCATGCAAATATATAATATGCACCTGGGAACTATTATGGGCTGGTGTGTCGTTCCCACCCCATGAATTCATATTTGAAACCCTTGACCTCGTTACTTCTGAATGTGACTATATTTGGAGATCAGGTCTTTACAGAGGTGATTAAGTAAAGGTATCCATTAGGGTGGGACCTAAACAAGTGTCACTGATGTCCTTTGAGAAGAGGGAGAGATACCGGGGCTGAGCATGAGCAGAGGGACAACCATTTGAAGCGGCACAAGAAGACCGCTATCTCTAAGACAAGGAGAGGGACTGAGGAAACCAAGATCCTTCAAGAAGGATCTTAAACTTCCAGGATCCAAAGTATGAGAAAATAAATGCCATTTGCTATGGCAGCCCGAGCAAACGAAGACAGGCACTATTGTGCAGTCAATGAACCTAAGACTGAGAAAGCTGAAGCTATTTGACCAGCATCACTGGACAGTAGGATCCAAACCCAGGTCTATGCCCTTCCAAAGGCCACATTCTTTACTTTCCTACCAGGCTGCCTCAAAGACACACTAGAGTACTTTGTTGAATGCAGCTTCCTGTTTGTTTGGGGGTATGGGGCACGTACATGCAACGTGGAGGCAAGGGCAGACAATGGTGAAGAGGAAGGAGAGGTACACGCGAGCAGAAATGAGAGTTAGGAGGAAGGCTCCCTCAATGGAAGTAAGTTCCCTGGAAACTGAGGTTTCATAGCCTTTAACTCTGGATGGATATTGATCTATTGTGACAACAGCCCAGTGACTTGAGGCTAGTCAGTTGGCCACACTTCCGAGTGTTTTCAGCTGCCTCAGGGATTAACCTTCTAAGTCTCTTACAACTCTGCAGATTCAAGTGAGGGCCAGGAGGTTTAACCCCAGTGGCGGTTTTTTAAAAGCTGTCACATACCTTGTAGAACTGAGTAGGGAAGAATGGCTGGGCGGGGGGGGGGGGGGTCCTGGCCTGCTGCGAACATACTGCTTATTCAGCTATGGGCTTTAAACCACTCTCAAATATTGAATGGGCTCTTTGGATGTGAATCCAGAACAGACGGGCCAAAAGGACTCAGTGGTCTGCTCATCCTCATATGGGGAAGTCAAACTCTTAAAAACCACGGTCATGAACCACTGTATCCCTCGTCTCCTTAAAGCTCTCTAATTGGTGAAAGGAAAAGGACTTATTTTTTTAAGATTTATTTACTTATTTATTTATTTGGGGGGGCGGAGCCAGAGGGAAAGAGGGAGAATCTCAAGCAGTCGAGCATTGAGCACCGAGCCTGATGCCGGGCTCAACCTCACAATCATGAGATCATGACCTGAGCCAAGACCAAGAGTCAGACACTCAACCAACTGTGCCACACAGTGCTCCAGTAAAATGCAAAGGACTTTTAATCACAGTTTTTACCTCATCTTCTGCTCCTTCTAATGATTTATGGCAACATTAACACTTTAACCTCCAAATAACCAGAAATCCTTTGTTCCCTCTTGCATGTATAGGTGAAAGAGAAAGCTGGAAGGGGATACAGAAAAAAAGGGAGGAATTAATAACCTATTGACCATGTAACAGACTGCATTCCATCCTGTCCTCTCTAGATGAAACAACTGAGGCCCAGAGAGAGGAAATTACATGCCTAAGGCCACAGAGCTTGTGAGTGGTGGAGGCTGTCTGAAGACCAGGATCTTCCCACTCGAAGTGCAGTGTTCCCTCTCCCTCATCTCTTGGAACCTGAACTCTTTGCCAGGTGTGGAAGCATTAGCCACAGACACCAAAGCCCCTGGCCTACGGACTGCTCACATCAGTCAGCTAGCAAAGTCGCCCAGAGCCATCTTTCCCTGAGCATGTGCCATGTGCTAGAGTCAAAGCTGAAGGCTGTGGTGGGTTACTTTTCATTTATCCTCACAACAATGTAGAGAAGTAGGTTCTCTTGTTTATTTTACTGGCGAGGAACCTGAGACCCAGGGAGGTTAAGTGACTTGTCCCACAGCCTCACGGCCCCGTAAGCCCTTCACTCTACTGCCACTTCCTATGGTCAGCTCTGGGTCAGGAATGGTAGGGAACTTAGGAAGAGCAGACACACAGTTCCAACACTTGAGAACCTTATGATCTATGTCTGGATGGGGGTGGGGGAGGGAGCGAATATTTGTTGAGTGCCCACGGCATGACAGAGACCTTGCTGGCCCTTTATCCACAGTGATGTTACCTAAACCTCAGGGCACTTCCGAGCTCTACGATGCTCGGCTTGTACTCTCTGTGCTTGAAAACAGGATAAGAGGACAGATACACCACTAATATACATATGGATCAATGAATCGATGGTGCTGGATCTGAGGGTGAATGGGCGTGGACGGATCAGCAAAGGCCTGACAGAAACACTTAGATATATGACAAATCCAATATCAATCTTTTTTATCATCACTTCACGTCTCCACAATAGCTAGCTCGTCAAGGTTAGGAAACTGAAGAACCCTGCAGTGACACAGACACACATTCGAGTCCCAGTTCCGTTGTACCTTGGTTATACAGCTATGAGGTAAGTTATTTTAACCCCTCTAAGCTTCAGAAGAAGATTTGAGAATGATCTCTCTGCAGGATTGGTGTACAGGTTAAAACTGAGAATTGAGGCACAGCCCCAGAGTAGTGCTACTTCTTAGAAATGTGGGCCATTTGGGCAAGCAATTCAAATTCCGAGTTGTAGTTTCCTCTTCCGCAAAATAGGAGTATTTAGGTAGGGAGCTGACTATAGTAGAGAAGAGCACAGACTCCAGAGTCAGATTACCCAAATTTGTATTTTGGTTCTTTCACTTGGTAGTTGTAGGACACTGGGTGAGTTTTTAACCTCTTTGAGCCGAAGTCTCACAACGATCAAACAGTAATTGCCATAGCACCTACCTCACAGGGCTGGTGGGAGTATCAAATGAGTTCCCCATAAAGCGCTCAGAACAGCACCTGCCAGTCTATGGGTTTGCTACTCTTATTACCTTGAAGTGTTACTGAGGATCCAAAGCACTCAATTAAAGCACAGCAGCCTGCACAAAATAGATGCTCAATAAACCTGCAAACATCTGTTGTTTTCAAGTTTGGCATCACTTCCCCCATCTTCTGATAACAGAATTATTCTTTCTTTTGGGAAACCCGTACTCTCATCCCCAAACAAGTGGGATGAACCCATGACCCAAACTTGGTCAATCAAAGGACACCCCCTCATTGGCAACAGAGACGTGCTCCGACATAGACGTGGGACCAAGCCAAGTAATCCACCATTGATTTGTTCCTGCAGATGCACTGCTACACATGATGGCCAGAGTGAGATGAAGTCCCAATGACATCAACGAGCCCCTGGATCCAGTTGTTCTCAGGCATATAAATGAATATATTTCCTTTCTGGATTAAACCAACTTGAGTCACATTTCTGTCACTCACTGGTTAGCAGCGTTAATATAATAGTAGGGTTTCAATAAATATTATTTCCCTTTCCCATCACTCCTGAAAACATCTTATTACATGCCCATAGCCTTTCCAAAAGGTATTCTTTGGATAAACACTGAGTATTAGGCAGTTTTTGTCTACAGATCTAGTAAGAAAGGAAAAGGCGTGTCCTGAATTGCTACTTATCCTACATGGCATACTACGGAGTCGACAGCCACACAGTACCCACATTTAGCATTCCCTGGAAAATGGTTCACTGTGTCTATTGAGATGCAATGCTCTTTTAAAACAGAGCTAGTGCATATGTATACACACTCATGATTGCACATTTATTGATTTCTAATTTGTACCCTGCTTACTTCCAAAAAGGCCCTGGAGTGGCTGACAAAATAAGACAAAGACACAATAGGGCCATTAAGAAAAATCAAAGATCAAGCCCAGAGAGGAAAAAAGGGATTGCTGATTATAGCTGAAACCTGGGTTAATATAGTTGCTTCAATAAAAAAAAAAAAATATATATATATATATATATATATATTTAGCTCTCAGCTTTTTGGCAGCCATTCAGAATGTGTCATGATGAGGCACACAGGGGAAGTGGGCATCCTTCATGTCTGCAGCCAAAAACCCAGCGGAAGCCAGGCTGGAACAGGCACAGAGGAAGAGCTTATTGAATGAATGAATGAGTGAATGAATGAATGAATGAGGGATAAAAGACCCAGAGCCTAAGGGCATTGTTTATATACCTAGGCCTGTGTCCTTCTCTTCCCACTGAGAGCTGATGTGTGCCAGCCTCTGGGCCTGGCGAGGACCTGGAGACGGACGGACACCATATGGAGTCGAACGTCGTCCCCGCCTTCCCAGCTGCAGCTGTCCTGGCTTCCGGTAAAAGGTCAGTGTCATCCACCTCAGTACTTACAGCAGCTCCCAGTCCCTTCATGCATCCCGGAGAAAGAGAGCAGAGTGAGGCTGAGGGGATGGAGAGGGGAAGGGTAGTCATGGTCAACTTGGTGACGACCCTCACACCGCACTGGAAACCCTAGAAAACACGCACACCGTGATGATCGCAACTCCTCAGCGAGGAAGGTGAAAGGGAGGAGGGGCGCCTGCCTTTTACAGATGAGGATACTCAGGCACAGAAGGGAAAGTGACTCCCCAGCCTCTCTCAGAAAGTGACAGGAGACCACGCTGGCATTTCCCATGCCCCAGGCTCTGTGCTTGGGCTCCCCCAGCACCTCACTGCCTGAAATTCCTCCTCTGCTTGGATCAAGAGCAGCCTGGAACAAAATGGGCATCATTTCGACGGCCACGGGGAGCGGCTGGGAGGGCACGTTCCGTGAGCGAGAACCGGCCTGCCCGACATCCCGCAACAAGTGAACAGTCAGACCCCACCTGCTCGACGCCTTCCAGCAGCCCCTGCCCCACAGACACCTTCTGGGTGCCTAGAAAGTGATGCTGAGATTCCTGATGAAGAGCACATAGCCAGCCTTATTTAGGAGCAGGCTGAAAAGGCACAACGTAGTGCTGGGCGCAGAGACGGCTAGTAAGTGAACGCAGAGGGAGAGAATTCTCCAGGAAGAGGAAATGAAAAACCAGGCTGTCTCCTCTCATGCCCATTTCGTATTGCTTATCCGGCTCAGCTAGACAGCCAGGCTGCCGAATGTCACTTTGTCACCCTCATGCCCATCAGGGTGGGTTCAGAGAGGAAGGCTGGAAAGGGAGGGGCAAATTCTTGTCCATGTGTAGCAGTCAGCCAGGTGGACTGAGCCAGAGAAATGCAGTACACAGTGCGAGGAGGTACAGGTATGTACAGGTGTGTACAGGTGTGTCCTAGAGAAGGCGAGTTGTGCTGCTGTACCACTTAAACACAAGCCAACCCTTACTGTTCTCGTTCCAACAAAGTACCCTTTAAAATGCACTTAAGTATATGGTCTCTTTCTTTGTGTGTACCCACAGATATAGATACAGATACAGATTCCTAATTCAGAACTCATACTTAAGCGCACACAGTGACATGTGTTTCGTATTTCCCAATGCATCCTGGAGCCTACATGCATTGCTTGACTGCATAAATAGGTATTAAACACAGCCACCGGGAATGGGAATGGCAGCCACAAGTTTGGAGCCTCCCCAGTAATGTTAGAGTCTTCCCAGCCAGGCTGGAAATCTCACTGCTTGACGACTAAGCAGCCAGACACTGTCACTCCATTCAGAAAACCAAGGCTTGGGCCAACCCGGTTCACCCCATGAGCTACAAGAGTCACTGCCAGTATGACGTGTGGGTTCAGGATCACGGAGACCTTCGCCATCAGTTAACAAGCATTTGCCTAACACCCACGGTAGGCGAACCACAATCTCCATTCCGATGAGCATCTCAAGCTCCTAACCCTCCACACTCTCAGACTGCAGAAGTGCACAGAAGCATCTCCAATCTCCTCCTTGCATTATATTCTGGTCCATTCCAGAAGAGAAAGCCAAATTCAGGGTGTTTCTTCCTTTTCCCACAAAAGCATAGATCTTCAGACCCTGGGTTCCCAGGCTGGCAGTGGTAGGAAGCAGGAAAAGGGCAAGAGGTGTTCCGGTCTGCAGAGTGGTGAGGTTGAAATGACCGGTCCAATCCCCTGCTTTCTGACACTGCCGGTGTCTCCTGCGAATACTCCCATCTCAAATCCCACCCTCAGGGCATTCCCAAGGTAAGGTCAGACCCTTGTTAACCAGCGGCGTGTCTTTTCTCGCAAAGAAGAAATCTACTCCAAGTCACTAGCTCTCATTGGCCACTTAAGCCACCGATCTCTGAAGAAAGGAAGCAAAACGTTGGGTGTGGGGGCACGTGAGGTTGAAGCCCAGCTCCAAGTCCCCGCGCACGTGGCCAAACTGCCAAGCTCTGCCTGGCACCAGGCTCCACTCACAAAGGCAATCACAATGTCCATATTACCAAAGCCAGGCAGGATGCCAAGTAGAAAACACGATTCAATTCTACTCACAGTCTGGTGAGCTTCGGGGTACTCTGGAAAAGCAGTTCCGGGAGGACCTGGAGCTTATTCTTGTTCAGGCGCCTACAGATGAAGACAAGAATGAGAGGATGTCAGGGGACATTAAATTGGATCAAGTGTATTCACAGCTATCACTTCAACCCATTAATTTAATCAACGGGTATAAAGAGATCTTCTAGATCTTTCAACGTGGGATGGACATCATGTTAAGGCATATTCTATCTCAAAAAGCTTGCAGTCAAATTGGGGATAAAAGGCAAAGGTCAGTCACAGGCAAGAACACAGCGTCATTGCTGCCACTCCCCCAGCACGAGCCTAGGACAGACATCACTAATGGATCACACGTTCTTTCCCACAGACCCCACCTGAGGCTTTTGAAACTTTCCGGCCATGTGCTCCAGGTAGCTATTGCCAAGGGCCCAAACTGATATGCAAAGTGGGTCCCGAAAAAGAAGTAAAATACCAGAGAGAGTATTCTATCCTAGATAGTGGTGGTGGTGTTGTGGGGAGATAGCGGTTACTATGGAAGTTGAGGAGGCCGTGGGTTGAGGGGCCAAATGGAATCCCTGCCAGCCTGGCTCTTTGGCCCAGATCAGGGCTGCATTAGAACTTTCACGGGCCCTTGGCACTTTTGCCTTTGCATGTCCCTATCTCTATAAAACATTAATATATTTTATAAGTATGTTGGTATAAAATATATTAATATTATATATAATAACATTTACTTTGACCTGAAAGGTTATTTTTTCTTTCCCTCCTTATAATTTTAAAAGAAATGAAAGCATTTCCATGGACCTCTGAAAGTATCGTTGGCCCTGGACACTGTCCCCACTGTGTCTAATGGAGCAGTCGGGTCTAGGTCAAAGATCACAGTCTGGGCATGTGTGTGGCTGGAGGTAAACTCAGCCAGAAGGGATGCCCCACGTTGGATGGCAGCAAGAGAGCCAATCAGACGCCCTCCTGAGAATGGTCAATACTAATGCCAATAGTAAAGAAGGCCACGAGTGCTTCCAAAGGACACGGAACCTGTGCTGTGGCCTCCAAGAGGGCTGCTCTCTTGGGAGTAGGAGGCTAAGAGGGAGACCTTGTTCTCCGCCGGCTCCCATGCCTCCCTCTCCTAGTATCTTTGCGTAGCCTCATCAGTGAATGTCCAAACTAGGGTCTCCAAATCTGTCCCCAGAATGTCCTAGAGCAAAAGGACAGTTTGCAGCCTGGTTGAATTTCTTCCTTAGAGCGAACTGCCTCTTTGGTTACCTGGGACAACCATTATTATCTTATCTTAGAGTTAAGCAAACCGAAGAAAAGGTGAGCTTCATCTCACACTCTCCACCAGGCCAAGCAGACATGATTCCCTGGGTGGGATTTTGGTATTTTCCCCCTTTCATCAGGTTGATGGCGAAGCACTTGAGAGGGACAGGAAACTAGAAGGGGGTTAAAAAGGGCAAAGCACGTAAGAGAGGAGCATTTAAGACCCCAGAGTAAGGCTCCTGCCGCAGTGTGCTGCTTAGCCCTTAAGGGGCTCACATTGTATGTGGGCAGGTAAGGACCAGTGATGCCGGCAGAGAGCCCCCTGACAGCAAGGAGGCCAGACAGGAGGCTGGGAAGTTGGACAGGATAAGCTCAAATTCCCTGCCTTACCCCAATGGCAATCTGACTCCCACACCAGTGCTCTTTTTAAATTTCTTGTTAATTATGGTAAAAAAAAATAATTTTTTTCCATCTTAACCACTTTCAAGTGTACAGTTCAGCAGTGTTAAGTATATTCACATTGTTGTGCAGATCTCTGGACCTTTTTCATCCTGCAAAACTGAAACATTATCCCCACCGAACACCCCCCGCCCCCCGCCCAGTCCCTGATAGCCGCCACTATGCTTTCTGCTTCCATGAGTTTGACAGTATTCTTTTGATCACTACTCCCAGTATCTACTCTTTGTGCTCTTGTCACTAAAACGGAGAGAAGAGGGGAGTCGAGGGGAGGGCGAGGGGTAATTTAGCTGCTTGTTTAGATCAGTTCCCATACAGTCAGTGATAGGCCCCTTTATGTCATGGGGGAGCATGGATCCCAGGGGAGACATGGTGGTATAACCATGGGGCTGGCCAGGGCTGGGTCTAGGTCTAACTGGATCTAGATCTCTCTGTGGGACCTTGGGGCTGCTACCTAGCCTGCTGAGCCTCAGCGATCCATGTGCAAAATAACCCTATTCGTTGGGTTACTGTAATTCTTAATGACACAGTATATGCCTAAGTGTCCGGCATTGCAGTAAGAGCATGGTGATAATAATAAATGACATTTGTTAAGTCCTAACTGCACGTCCGATGCTAGGCTGCACGCTGGAGGGGTAGGATCGAAGGCAGTAGAGCCCGGATGCAGGCGCCATTATGATCCACATCTCATGGCTGAGGACACCGGTGCCTGGAGCATTTGGGCACATTCCACAAGGCCACAGCGTGAGGAAGCGGTAGGGACAGCATTTGGACCCAAGGAGTCTACCTCCAGAGCCCTGGTTCTGAACCACGAACCTTGAAGCCTTGCAATAACCGAGAGCTCCCTTCCTCTTTCCCTTTCTTGTTCTTGTTGTTATTATTTTTTGTCCCCTTCTACTTCCTTTCATCCTCAGTTGCCACCCCCTATGCCCCGGCCCAGACAACCATCCACCCTGTATAAGCTTCCCTCCCTGAAAAGGGCTCCCTTGGAGCCCTCAGCCCTTAAGGCCAGAATTGGTCTCTCTGTGGGTCTGTCTGGAACCACCCTCTATTGTCACAGTCACACGAAGCCGAGTGAGAGCTACATTCAGGCGGCCAACACTCCAGTCTAGGCAAAAATCCGGGACTCTGGCCCACCGTGGCCCGTAGCGGGTAGGGTGTTTAGTGTGCTAAAAGCCCCAAACCAGAGTTGAAGCTAAAAATAAAACCAGCTTGGCTCCAGGGCTCCAGGAAGGGAAGGAATCATTTTTCAGTATTTGTGGCTGGACAAAAATAAAAACACAACCAAACTGAGCCGATTGTGCTCTGCCTGCTGCTCTGTAAACCCCGAGGAGCCTTCCAGGGCAATTGGGCTGGGCTCTTCCCCCATAAGCCTCCAGGTTTTTCCGCTGCAGCTTGGGCGGGCCTCTTGCTGCTTCTATCACAAGGAGCCCAATGCTCTCTTTCAGTTCCAGTTCATTCCAGGATTTCCTCACGTTTACTTAGCTAACCGAGCCGGCCGAAAGGTCTTCCTTGAAGAGTCGATGAAGGCTCCAAGCTGTGTAAGGTGCGTTTCCCATGCAGCTACTGTACAGCAGCCCCCGAGCAGGAAAAGCAACGGTAGGAAAGGTGTCGCGGTCCTGGTAGGTGGACAGAGAAGCCTGGGCTGCAGAAGGGAGTACTGGCCACGAGGCCCTCGATCGCTCATGCTGCCCGCTGCTCTGTTACTCTGGGCCCAGAGCGGGGAATCTCCTGCCACGGTTCCAGCTGAAAATAGATCCACGAGGCCCAGATGGAGAAAAGGACCGAACGGGACCCACATGAGGGCAGACCCGAGGAGGCTGACCAACAGGCCATAGGCCAGGTCAGTGAGGAGATAAAGTTCACCTGGCTGTCCCCCTCCCTTTGGGATCAGTACTCTTTTTTAGCTTTCCTGCTGGAACAATGGGGAGCCTCAAGGTCAAAAACCCACTGGCTATGAGTTATAAGGTCATACTGCTTTTCAGCCTGAACTAAGAAGCTTTACAGTACTGCTGATCACCTTCCTGGAGACACCTGGGTGTAAGATCTGATTAGAGGTTTTGACACTTTTTTTGGTTGAATTAGTCCATTTATCAATCTTTTCAATCATCCATCCATCCATCCATCTAACTTTCTACCATCATCTCTCCAGTCCTTTTTCAATATGAACATACAAAGATGAATAAGAATATTCCCTTCCAAATATCAGATGGTAGTGGAGAAGACAGACATGAAAACAAAGGTATCATAGGAACACAGAGTGGGGCTGCTGAACCCAGACCTGGTAAAGGAAGGCTTCCCAAAGGAAGTGGTTTTAATTTAGTTCTGAAGCATGAGTGCAATTTTTCAGGGGACAGGGACAGCGGGTTCGAGACTTGTGCACGGCCATGGAGGGCCATGAGCTGCAATGCTGGATCGTGGCGATGACATGAGACACAGAAGCGATGAGGCTATGAAGCTAGGCAGGGTCCTACAGCAAGGACTCTTGTAGGTCATGGTAAAGGATCTGGGCTCGGGTATTTCCTGAGAGTAACGGGAAGCCACAGGAGGCGTGTGAGCCAGGGAATGATCATCTGGTTTGGATTTCCGAAAGTCCTCTTGAGTAGCAATAAACCCAGTTTGTCAGAGAGTAAAAAAGGAAGCAAGGAGACAAGTTAAGGGGGCGCCTGTGTAATTCACCTGGCTTTGTGGGGACCTGGCCTAAGGATGAGAATGGTCCTGGGGTGTAGGAGATGCATGGGAGGTGCCATCAACAGAGTCGGGAGGAGTTACATGGGTGGAGATGTTAAAACTGTCCCCCCGGGCTCCTGTTAACTGAGTGACTGATCAGTTGAGATTCCCAATCACTGCTAAAAGGAACAGAGAAGGGAGACCGGCACACAGAATGTGGCATGTTCAGATTCCTGATTTCTGTACTACTGGGGTCTCTCAAACATGTTCTGACAACTAAGATCAGTAGCTAGTAATAATAATGAGGCCATGACCCAGGCGCCGTGCTAGGCACTTTCCCCGCACTGTCCCACTGAATTCCCACAGAAACGCGTTGAGGCTGGTACTCTAGGAGTCCTGTAATAAGGGAACAGAAGACTAAAGAGGTTAAAGCACCTGCCCAGATGCTAAATCTGTGCTCTTAGCAGCCGTGCATAATGATAATATTTAATTAGCTCTTCATTATGCGCTGTCTCAACTTATCACCTAATGTGTGAGTCTCAACTTGCTATTAAGTTCAGAGGGTCCTCCAGAGTAGAAAATGCACCTAACATCTTCTCGCTGTCCCAACTTCAGCCCAGAAAGCCCTGGGCATGCAGTGGGTGGTGATTCAGGAAGGGCCTGTTGAATTTCATGAATAAATCATAAGGGAAGAATGGAAATTTGGGGAGGCTGAAGAATCAACAGCCTTCCTGGGTTAGGTGACAGAAGCCGTCCTGTCTGGAGGCGAGCACAATTCCCAGGGGGCCCACACGTCTATCTGCATTCTCCAGGAACTCCCTGCACACTCACCTGCCTCACTGCCAGGCAAGGCAAGCACTGTGGGCCTCATTCAGTACTTCCTCCGCTGGATGAAGGACGGGGCGAGAGGCCTCCGGGCCGAAAGCATGTGTGTCAGCAGCGGGCCAAGGCAAGGCTGTCGCATGGCCAAGCCTTCCTTTCCTCAGGGAACAGTGGCATGTCCAGCTGCCCGGCTATGGCCCGAAGGAGGAGAAAAGTCAAAATGTGCTAACTCCCAAAGGTCACTGGGTTGTTTACTTCAGTAATGAAATTAATTGGTTCCCCAGCCCCAGGCACTCTCCTAGACAGCCTAGATGCTCTCTAGGTCAGTTGGTACTTCCAGAAATGTCAACATGTCTAAGCCACAAGGGCCAACGAGTCCCTGTCGCTCAGAGCGGAATCTCTAAGCCTCCCCCAGCGGACAGATGGAGAGGGCCATGGAGCTGAGGCTCCAGGTTAGTCCAGAGGAAAGGCTGCCCCAAACTTCAGAGGTCTTAAATCCCAGGACAGAGGTGAGGCTGTACAGGTGTCACTATACATCCGGGGAACTCTGTGAGCCTAAGGGGAAAAAACTCGAACTTCAGCAAGTGAAAAAAGCAGACAGCCCCGATGTGGTGCTATTTCTACAGTTGCTCCCTGTAAACACTGATGTCCTCTTATTTTCTTGGTTTCCTCACTGGCCAAATCACATTCAGGCTTTTTTCCCCCGCTATGCAAACTTCATAATGCAAACTAAATGTAACCTGATAAGTTCAGTAAGAAAACTGATTTGTGATGTTGTTGGTTTACATCACTGTCATGATCAGAAATGCCTCCCACATGTGTAGACGGAAAGCCTGTTTGCTTCAGCACCCAGGGCCACCTCTGTTGGGTGACTGACTCTTCTTCTTCATCATTGGGATTTCTATTTTTAAAATTTATTTTTGTTTTTTTCGCCAACAGCTTTCTTGAGATCTAGTGGGGGCTTCCTTTTAATAGCACTTTGGTCCAAACCACAATTTATTTCAATGGCTCAGGAACAAGTTGACCTGAGTCTTATCTTCCACAGAATACAGCATTCGCTCACTGACATTTAGGCTGGCTTATGCCAATTTTGAAAATCTGTTATTTTTAGTTTGTAACTTCAAAATGTCCTTAATAGCAATTAAACCTTTATTTTGGACATTTCTGTGAGAGAAATAACTTCGTTTCCATTGTCTAAAATTCTTGCCCCTAAGCAGTTTTTTCCTCATTAAAGTTGTTTGAGAGAACCTATTTTGTTTTTATTTTTTTTAAAGATTTATTTATTTATTTATTTATTTGAGAGACAGAGAGAGAGAGAGAATGGGAAAACGGTTAGAGGGAGAGAAAGACTCTCAAGCAGACTTCCCCCTGAGCACAGAGCCCGCTGCAGGGCTTGATCCCAGGAACCCTGAGATCATAACCTGAGCTGAAGTCAAGAGTCGGATGCTTAACCGACTGAGCCACGCAGGTAGGTGCCCCAGAGAACCCATTTTAAAAATAATTTAAAGTTTATTTTAGGAACACAGTTACTATGTAATAGCAAAATGTGTACCTCATGAGGTCGCTGAGAGGGATGAGGTTTAACATCTGCAAAGGTCTCTCCAGTGCTCCTTAAAGGTTCCATAAACAGTGACTACTGCAGTGACTGCTCTTATCACCATTATCATTATTAGATGCCCCAGGAGGCCAGAAATAGATTTACTTCTCCTGGATAGACTACTGTGCTGGTCAGCAAGGCTATTAGCATAACAAATGAGTTCCCAGATCTCATTGGGTTAACACAGTAAACGCAGATTCTACTCTCACATAAAGGACTTGCTCCATCTTGTGAGATGACATAGGGAAGGCAAGGCCTCCAAGGCTGCTGGGCTGGTGGAGAGAGGAAACAAGGAGCCATACCAGCTCTTAGGTTTCTTGACCGCATAGTGACTCATAGTACTCTGCTCTCGGCCTCCTGGCCAGAACTAACGGCATGGCACAAACCTAACTGTAAAGGAAGCTGGGAAATCTACAGGGATCTTGGGTGTTTGGTGAGAACTATCATACAGCCAGCTCGTCTTAGCATCACAGCAATAGTCATGACCTCTTTGTCCTTGCTGTGTCCTCCTTCCTTCCTTTTTTTCTCTCAAGACAGGGCACTTATGCTATACTGTGTAAGATGTTTTATATGTACTCTCTCATTTTACCCTTAAAGTGACTCTTAAAATAAACACTGTTACTGTCATTATTTTACATAAGGAAACTGAGGCATAGATAATGTAACTTGTCCATGATAAACAAGATTTGGAAAAAGGTCTCTCTGACACCAAAGGCTGTGCTTTGAACAACTTCAACATTCTGCTTCCTTAACACTTTGGTGCTTGGTTGACCAGCAGGCCTTGTAACAATCCTGGGAGGGAGGTCAGTAACAGAGAGCATTTGTCTATTTCATAGCTAGAGAAACTGAGTCAAAACAGACTAGGAAACTGACCCGGTGCTCTCTTGGCTTTACTGTCCAGGACCTATTTAATGATCCTGCCCTCTGGAAGGCTCTAAGATTCCCGGAATCACTGTTCCCAGGGCAGGAGGGAAATTCAGAGCCATCTCTACAAGGCATTTATTCTTGTTCACCTTTCAGACCCAAAGGATCTGTCCATTGAGAACTTCCCTGCCTGCCGTGTAGGTGACTTTGTACTGAGATTTCTATACAGTTTTAGAGAGCTCTGGGGCTTGCCCAGGATCTCACCTTGCTGGGATCCAACTCAGGACTCTAGTGCGAAAAGAAAACCAGCACAAAGACTCCTAAACAACCTCTTTTGAACTTTCCTCCACTTCACATTGGACCAGTTTTCCTCCAATTATACAGTCGTTAGAAAGAAAGCAGAGCACATCGGTGGCCTGAACCTACTTTTGCCTCTGACCCATAAGGCCAAATATCCCTCCTTCCAGAAAATCTTGAACCCTCTTGTTCCAGGGTGGCTGACCTATAAGACCTAAGTCACTTTTGCCTAGAACAATTCAGGGAACCCCAGGCGCTGTGACCAATAGGCTGCTTTATCCAGGACTAAATTCAAGAGCCGGGGTCTCCGGGAATTTCCCAGTGGATTGTACATGAAACCACATTAGCACACTGAGGGCTCAGACTCCAGGAAAACCTATCTAGGGTGGGCAAAAACACGCTTTTATGCATGCATGAGAATGCACAGACAGACACGTACACCCGACATACACTGCGGCCATACTGAGCGTGCAACTTCGCAGAGTCATGTGTATCTGTCAGAGGGGGCGGTCCATTCCAGACAATCAGACCACCTGACGTTGGAGAAAACTTGCATCCCCATAGTGATGTCCTCACCCTGACAAGGCAGGCAGCTCCCCAGACTCAAAAATCACGCCTTGATCCCTTCTGGGACATTCTGGTCTTGCATCCTCTCCTGCCTCAGGGTGTTTACACTCGCTCCTCCCTTTTCTGGGAATTCTCTTTACCCAGTGACCAGGGTGGCAGCCGTGGAGGTGTCAAGATAGGAATGTTTTGAAGGTGGCGCAGACAGGATTTGCCAGGGATTGGAGGTGAGGCTTGAGAGGCAGGGGAAGGAATGTGGACATAAGGTTGGACCCGCGCATCTGAAACTACGAAACTACTGCTACCAGAGACGGGGGAGGAGTATGGGTAGAGCAGGTCTGAGGACCAGATTTGGATATATTAAATCTGACATGCTTATAAATATCCAAGCAGAGACACCTGATGGACAACTGGATATGCCAATCTGGGCTTTAATAATAAACGGTATTTACCCCAAAGATACAGATGCAGTACGAAGAAGGGCCACATGGAGCCCAATGTTCACAGCAGCAATGGCCAC
>CM052809.1:85771949-85879758 GCA_028533885.1 Nasua narica | reverse complement strand
CCCCCCCCCCCCCCCCCCCCCCCCCCCCCCCCCCCCCCCCCCCCCGAGCCTGGTGGTGGGTATCGAGAAAGGCACATACAGCATGGAGCACTGGGTGTGGTGCATGAACAATCAATCTTGTAACACTGAATAAATAAAATACACATATTTGGGGAAAAAATTTAAAAAAATTAAAAAAAAAGGAGGTAGATGATATTTAAAGGCATGAACCATGGTCCCACTATGGGAAATGAAGAAAGGGGAAGAGGAGTGAGGACGAGCAGTGGGCTGTACCATCCGCTGGAGAGTTGAGATAGCAAGAAACAGCCACCCAGTGTGGTAGGAGGAGAAGCAAGAGAGGGTGGAATCCTGGAAGCCAAGTGAGGGGACAGAGTTCCCAGGCGGGACGGGACTGCTGCTGAGAGGTAGAGAAAGATGAAGATGACATTGCGTCTAGCAATGCGGAGCTCAATGGTGACCTGGAGAGAGCAGCCTGGTACAGAGGTTGGCAGGAACTATTCACTGGAGTAACTCACAAAGGAGTGGGAGGAGGAAATCAAGGGGAAACAAGGATTTTCAGGGGGTTTGCTATAAAGGAGGACAGAAAACAGGTTGGTAGCTAGCAGGGGCTATGGAGTCAAGAAAGGCTTTGTTGTTTTTAGCTTTTAAGATGGAGAGGGGAGTTGCAACACGCTTCTATGCTGAAGAGAGTGATCTGGTAAACAGGGGAAATCGATGACGCAGGGGATGAGAGGAAAATTGTTGGAGCGAGGCTCCTGAACAGGTGACAGGGAAAATTCTAATGCACAAGTGATGGCAATGGCCCTCGACAGGGCCAAAGGTTGTCTGTGGCAACAGCAGGGCAGGCAGAAGTTAGGGGACAGGCTATGGCAGACACAGTGATGGGAATCTATGGAAGGTCTCCTCTGAGCACTTCTATTTTCTCGCTGAAAAAGGAAGCTAGATTGTCTGCAGGGACTGAGGAGGGGAGAAGGGTGACCAGGAGAGAAGGTAAGACATAGTTTTCCAGGAAAGAGCAAGTGCGTGAACTGAGTGGGAAAGGCTAGAGGCTGGCGGGACAGCAGCCGGTGAGGCCAGTGATCCTGAGGTGTAAGTGAGATCTGCCTCCATAAGCACGTGTTTGTTCTCCAGAGATATCCAAGCTGCCTGGGTGACGGGGCGCAAACAACTGAAATTGAACTCAGCCTAGGTTAGGGTTTTTGCAGGAACTACGACAGAGGGAGAGATGGGACAAGGGAGTTGAGGGACTTGTATTTCTTATGAAAATGGGCCATGATATCTATGTTGATTTAGGAAGTCAGGGGGGCTGTTGTGATCTGAATGTTTGTGTCCCCCTCCCCTCACCACATTCATATGCCGAGATCCTCACCCCCAAGGTGATGATTTAGGAGATGGGTCTTGGGGAGCTGATTAGGATATGAGAGCAGAGCCCTCGTGAATGGGATTAATGCTTTTCTAAAACAGGTTCCAGAGAGATCTGTTGCCCTCTCACCCAGGTGAGGAACAGCAAGAAGTCAGCCGTCTGCATCCCAGAAGAGTGCCCTCCGTAGAACACAACCAGGTTGGTACCCTGATCTTGGACTTCCAGCCTCCAGATTGTGAGAAACAACTCTCTGTTGCCTTCTGCTACCCAGTCTGCGGTATTGTTACAGCAGCCCAAATGGAGGAAGACCGAGGCCATCAGGTGGGTGTGGGACAGTGACGAGATGACAGCCAGTGAATTATAGGCCCCTGCAGAACTCATGGATCAGGCACAGGCCTGTGGCTTAGGGAGGCTGGGTGATGGTCCTATCTCCACCCCCAAGAGCTGCATGGCCGTGTAAACCACAGCACCCTGCTTTTCTTCATCAACAGAATCAATGGGTTATTGAGATGATTCCTAAGATCCTTCTATTATTTCCCTTATTCTGAGAGATGGACAGGATACCTAGATTCTACATCCAGCTCTAAATGAGCTGTAGGTCCTTAGGGTTTAATTTCTCTTTCTCTGAGAGTATGGGGCACTATTTGTACAGTGGGGTGAGGGGAAGCAAGGAGAGCTCCAGAACCGAGTGAAGCCAGAGCGAGGCTGAGGGTCCCTACACCAGGTGGCGCTTCAGAGTGAGGTCTCTGTGTCAGCGGAATGAGGGGTGCTAAGGAGAGAAGGCAGAAGGCTCCCAAAGGCAAACTCTGTTTTGTCTGTGCTGCCCGGGAATGAATATGGGAGAGCTATGTTGGGGAGGGCAGGGGAGGAGGACTGAGAATTTCTCAGACACTAGCACGGCTCTGTACAAGCATGCTCCATCAAGACATTAAGCATGCCTCAAGCAGCCTATGGTTAATGTTGAGTCATTCCTACTAGGATTTAAGAGAAAAATACTTTAGGCAGCTATGGGGATTTTCCCCCTTAAGATCCCCGAAACAATGCAGCAAAGCTGGTTCTAAGTAGGATGGCATGAGCAGAGCCTATCACAGACTTCCCATGATCTCTCTGGCTTGTTCTCAGCCCGTCATCTGGGTCTCCAACTCCTTTGACCCACAGGTAGGAAAATGACAGATGCAAATTGAAGGAGAAATACTTTAGCTGGTGGATGTCACAGGGGGCAGGTGCAACTCAGCACAAACTTTCTGGAAGTATACTGTTTGAAATGGTCCCGTTTAAACCCATTGGCCTTTGCTTTTGTTTTAAGAAAGTTCCAAGTAAGAAGAAGGAGGAGGAGGAAGTGGAGAAGAGAGAAAGAAAAAAAAGGAAAAGAGGCCTGACAGCAAAAGACTCAAACATTCCTAGCTTGTGAATGACAAATTTCCCTTTCGTTTCTGTTCTAAACACTTGCACTCTGCAAGATCTGTTAATGATAGTGTGCTTCTCTGTGTTTATCTAGGTATCTAGATACATGTCTACGTATCGAGCAACAAAAAACGATCTCTGAAGCCTTCTCAGGCATGAGCCAAGGAATGTAGAGTAATTTTCTGTGACCAATTCTCATCTATAACTAATTAGAATTTTACTTTCTCACAGCATTTCCTTCTTGGTCTAGGTCCAAGGTTTTTCCTTCTTTTTCTTTCTTTTTTCCCAGAGAAGGAAGTTACCTGGATACATTTAGAACTGTGGGGTGGGAAGGGAACAGGGGGAAAGAAGAAAGGGGACACGTTTCAGGTTGCATTATTGCTTTAATCTGATTGAACCTTCTTTGGTTATTCCTGGTTGTGAATGCTTTTCCAGCCTGGGAAGGGTTTCTCCACCCTCTGGCTGTTGCATTTGAATCGAAGTCTGCAGAACAGTTTAAGATCCCCTGCTCACCTCTCTCACTCCCACCTCAGGCGAGCAGTTCCCCATCCCAACCACGGCTTTGAGATCCCTTCCAAACTTGTTGGCGTCTCAAACTGAATCCCAGATGTTCACTTAGCAAGAAATAAATGAATGGCCCAAGCTGCGGACTGAACCAGTGAATCTCACAAATAGATTCCAGGTGTGTTGGCATCTGGATTGCTATCTCCCTTCTTCTCCATTTTACGTGCATGCACACACACATGCACGCATGTGCATGCACACACACACACATAGAGCACGCACACGCACACACACACACACACACATACACACACACACACACACACGCACGATACCAGTTCTATCCTGAAAAAGAATTCAACACCATCTCCAGATGCTGAGCTGATGCAGAATGGACAGGACTAGTTACTTAACACGAATTACATCTTTTCAATCACGGACAAAGGCAAAAGGGCTCCAAAAACATCCCCCTTTGCCTTCGATAATCAAAAGCATGACACATTCAATGTTCACAATCAGGTTAGGCCTGAAAGCACTTAGAATGCTAAACTATCTTAATTGGCATCAATTTTCATTGTCAATCTTAGCCACCTCCTGCATTTCCTATGAAACTCCCCTTATTGCAAATTTAACAAGCACCCACTATTTGCCTACCTGGGACAAGCAATATAGGGAAGGAAAAAGAGAGAAGGCAAGACTTGAAGAACAGAGTCCCGTAGAAGCAGCAAAGTTCAAGTCACTAAATTCATAAATCGAGAGATTTGTTTACTCAGTGCCTATTTCTTTTACTCATTTTTGATGTTTTCCTCTTTTAATTCCAGTATAATTAACGCACAGTATTAGTTATAGGTGCACAATTTAGTGAGTCAGCAATTCCATACCTTTCTCAGTGCTTCCAAAATAAGTGTACTCAATACCCTTTATCTATTTCACCCATTCCCCTTCCCCACCACCTCCCTTCTGGCAACAGCTTATATACTTAAGAGTCTGATTTTTTTTTGTCTTGTTTCTTTTTTTCTTTGTTTCTTAAGTCCCACCTGAGTGGAATCCCATGGTATTTGTCTTTGTCTGACTTACTTCATGTAGCATTATACCCTCTAGGTCCATCCATATTGTTGCAACTGGCAAGACTTCATTCCTTTTTGTGGCTAAGTAACAGTCCACTGTGTACGGACATCACATCTTGGGTATGTACATCGTGCCTGCGTTCTGCGTCATGCTCTGGGACACAAAGTCCAGCAAGATCCTTTCCTTAAGGAGCTCACCGTCTGTCTACCGGGCAAGGAAGAGAAGTACATTGATGACCACAGGCAAATGTGATCTGTGCTCATGGAGAAGGGAATTGAGGAAGCTGGGGAGAAGTCTGCACAGCTTCATGGAGGAGGCAATATAGGATTGGCATCTGGCAACGGAAAGAGGAAAGAGCTAGGGAATGAAAAACAGAGAAAGGGCAGAGAGACTACATGGTCGAAGGAACTTTGATGGGACACCTCTGGCACGGCATCTATGCTAATGTGCTGAGTGACAGAAGAGGGTGCCCTGGGCGTGGACGGACTAAGACTTGGCAGGCACCAGCCACGTGAGGCTAGGCACACTTGTGCGTCAAGTTGGTCAGGTCAGCTCACATGAAGCAATGAGAGAAGCATGAGCTGGAACACTGGGCGATGGGCATCAGCTGTAAGTGAAGCAGGAACGGAGAGCCAAGCGGGGGCTAGGGGACTTGGGAGGGAGGCAAGTCTTCAAGGACAGGTGGAGAGAAAGGGTAGGGTCTTCTAGGCTCAGAGGGCGGTACAAGCACAGCTAGAGGCAAATGCTTTTCCACCACAGGTGCACAGTGAGGCAACCATCATGGTCTCAGCAGTGGAAATATGTAGAGACGAAAATGAAGGCTAGATGGATGGGATGAGGCTATAGGGCTTGTGGGAGGCCAGTGGGTCCCCAAATGCAGTCATCAAACCTCTAAAGTGAGTTCAGAGGGTAGATGCACAAACATGCTTATCTTAAATCAGCATATAGCCTTATGTTTTTAGAAAAATGTGTAACTCTCTTGTGGTGATTATTACTTAAGATAAAGCTAAGGGGAAAAAGTAAGTCGATTTAAAGTCAAGTTAAAGAAAACATTAAATAATAACAGTACAGGTGTGAACCATGAAGGGGGTATAGAAACTGCTCACATTTGGGGGAAATCTATGTTGCTAAATGGCTGGCCACTGAAGTTTCTTGACCAGGACATGAAGAAAGGAACACCGTAGGAAGAAGACTCAGGGCACGCAGGAAGTTGTATCAGGGAAGCAGGAGCTGATGGGGGAGAACATGGAGGTGCCCATTATGGGAGGCAGTATGAGTCAAAGGGGACCAGAGTTAAAACTGGCTGACAAATAGGAAGATGTTGAGGATAGTTGGAATAGAGAGAAAAGATGGTAGATGGGTTTAGTGTTCTAATTCTTCCCTCCTTCTCTGTGATAGAATCATATACCTAAGACTTTGGCCACGCGTCCATGCAGTGTTTCCCATGAAAGAGGGGAGTTTCCCATGTCCTCTCCCTGCTGGTGTCCGCTTGGACATGTTCCTTGATTTGGCCAGTAGAAGGTTGGTGGGTGTGATGCGAGTAGGGGCTTTAAATGCGCTTCTGTGATTTGGCTTGATCTCATCTCTCTTCTTCCACCTGCCTTGGGAAAAAATATGCCTCTGGCTGTCACAAGCCCAAGGAGAATAAGAAATCACATGAAAGATCCTAAACCCATCTACAGCCTGAATCCAAGCCCTGCTGAGCCCAGCTGAGATCAGCCAAACCCAGTCAACTGATGACCCATAATGCAAGGAAAAGAAATGCTTATTTTCCATAAGACACGGAGGTTCTGAGGTTGTTTAGATAAAAAGGGAAACCGACTAATACAGAGGAGGGGGAGTTGCTTTCGGATTTGTAGTAGTCTCCTGTCTGGTTCCCCTGCTTCCGCCACTGCCCACCTGTGTCATTTTGTCCTCTAGCAGCTGGAACAATCCTTTCAAAATCCACATCCAGGCATTCCTTTGCTGAGAATCCTCCAATGGCTCTCATCTCACTCAGTGAAAGTTGATGTTCTTGCCATGGGCCCCGGGTCTCTATGTGCTCTGTCTGTCCACCACCCTCCCCCTTTGCCTCTCAAACTTCAGCCCCTTCCACTCCCCTGCATTCTCACACGACGCCAGCCACATTGCCTCCTGGCTTCTCCTGGGACACATCAGGGTGCTCCCTTCCTTAGGCCTTCTTCTGGATTTTCTCCTCCTAGAAAACACTTCCTTCAAATATCTAACATCTTCACCTCCAGTCTTAAAGCAGTGGAATGAATAACACGGCCTGCTCTGAATCCAACTGGACATCTCCTGGGCATCCCATTGGCATGTCTGATGTGGATACTGTCACCCCCTCCACCCCAAACTTGCTCCTACCCCCATAGTCCCCACGTGCCTCAGGGAGTGATCCTCTCTCATGCTTCACTCCTTTTCACTTGACACTCCCCATGTGCCACAAGTCACTCTATGCTGTGAGCTTTGCCTATTAAATATGTCTCCAAACCTTTCTCTTCTCCTACCTCCACTCTTTCCTTTTTTTTGAAGTTTTTTTCTATTTTTTCCCCAAATATGTTTATTTTAATTTTTCAGTGTTACAAGATTGATTGTTCATGCACCACACCCAGTGCTCCATGCAATATGGGCCCTTCTCAATATCCACCACCAGGCTTGCCCACCCCCTACCCCCATCCCCTCCAAACCCCTCAGTTTGTTGCTCAGAGTCCACAGTCTCTCCTGGTTCATCACCCCCTCCAATTTCCCCTCATTCATCCTTCTCTTCCTTCTCACAATGCCCTCCATGATTTTCTTTATACTCCACATGTGAGACCATAAGATAATTGCCTCTCTCCGCTTGACTTATTTCACTCTGCATAATCTCTTCTAGTCCCATCCATGTTGATACAAAAGTTGGATATTCAGCCTTTCTGATGGAGGCATAATATTGCATTGTACAGATGTACCACATCTTATCCACTCATCTGGTGAAGGGCATTTTGGTCCACTGACTCTTTTCCCAGTCACGCTACCATGGTCTGCCCTTGCATTACTGAAATGGGCTCCCCCCGTCAGCCTTCTTGCCTCCAGTCTTGCTCCTCACCCAACCACTCAACTCTTAAAGTGATTCTACATATTCCAGGTAAACTGATTTCCCTACAAAATGAGCCCAATTATATTGTTTCCCCTGCTGAAAATCCCTCAATACCTCCCCATGCCCTCAGAAAATATCTTCATCCTGCTTGAAAAGCTCAGGGTCACCTGTCCTCTGTCCCCCTAGCTGTGATGAAATTCACTTAGCTCCCGAAAACACCCTGCTCTCTCTTACCTCTGAGCCTTTGCCAATGTTGTTCCCTCTATCTGGAATTCTTTTCCTTCCTCCTCTACTTCATTAACTCCTACTCAGCCTCCAGGTCCCAACTGAGAGGGCTTCTCTTCTAGGAAGCCTGTCCGATCCTTCTCTCTGCCCCTACGGTCTTCTGAAGTTATTTCACTATACTGAAATTTCCTATTGACTGGCTTCTTTCATTACAGAGTGAGAGCCGTACTGAAAGGTGTCTCGACACCAGGGCCGGGAAGCGTTTTCTCTAAGAGCCAGGTGGTAATTACTTTAGGCTTTGCAGGCCTTAGGCTATCTGTCGCAACCACTCAGTTCTGCCAATGTAGCATGAAAGAAGCCATAAACAATACAGGACTGGGCGTGGGTGTGTTCCTATAAAACTTTATTTACAAAAACAGGCGTGCACTGGATTTGGCCCAGGGACTGCACTTTGCTAAATCCTACTCTAAACTGTCACTGTATCCCTGGGACTATCAAGGGGACTCGATAAATATTTCTTGAATAAAAAAGGAAAGATCATACGAGTATATGAGTAATGAATAGTATGTTTCTAAAGCCAAGCTAACCTAGCTTGAAAAACATGTTTCTTAGAATGAAATTCATATTTTAGGAACTGTGTCTTTTCTTGCTTCCTCCTATTTAAAACCCTGTCATGAAATAATAATATTTATTGAGTGCCATCCTTTTAAACACTTGATGATAATTAGTCTATTTTATCTTCAGAATAACCCTATAAGCTATGAACTATTTTATCTTAGGTTTACGCAAGAGAAAACCTCAGAGAGGTTCCGCAAAGCTAGAGCTTTGCTTTGCCTTCAGCAGAGCCCCCCTTCCCTAGAGACCCAGCTCAGTGCCAGTGATCCAGCCCCTTGGTCAGGCTTCTTCCCTCAGTGTCTCTGGGGTCGGCCTGACCTTTGCCTCCGCCTGGCCTGCCCTGGCTGTGTGCCACTCACCCAGTCTGGGGTCAGCCATTCCTAATTTGAATCACCTGCCTGCTGAACCCTCTAATTCCCTCACCCACAATCCCCAGGTTTGATACTTCTTGCCTTTTCCCCAGGAGTTTATCGCTGCTCTGGGCCCTACTGACCCTCAGAGCTCCATTCTATCACTTTTCCCCTCTCACCTTTATTCTGCCCTCCGAGGAAGTTCTAATACCAGCATGACATGTTTCAAAGTCCAGGGCACAAATGATTGTATCTAGAACTTGAAAAGTGTGAGAAAAATCTAAAAGATGAGAAATGCTCTGATAGAAGCAGTAGCAAGCTCAGCGGTCTTCCTACAGAGATTCGGCCAATTACCGAAAACACTTCCTTTGGCTGAAAAGCTCACCATTGAATCAGACTGGGGGAAGAACACGCTGTAATGTTAAACCCCAAAGGGTCTCTCTTTGCTCCGAGGCCCTGATTTCATCTGTAATTTCTCGATGTTTATCAGAAGTATGTTCCCCGTGAGGATTTAAGGGCTCCCAACAAAAGCAGATCCCTCATTGAGATGCTGGAGGCGGTACTTTTGGCCTGGATTTGTCCTCTCCCCGCTTCTCCAGACAGGGGTCTCTGCTTCTCTCCCTGAACCCAGCAGCCCCTCGCAGCTCACGGCACTGGTCTGAACCTGACTTAGGAGCCGATGGCTATCGCCTTGGCAGGATGGGAGGCTGCAATGTTAATTGCTCATTAGCCATCTGTGCGTGCTGCGCCTCAGCTAAAAGACAAGAGAAAGAATGTGAGCGGCCGATACCTGGGAGTCCAGCTACCGACACACGTGGAAACTATCCAGGGGGACCTCCGGTTCAATCCACAGCTTGGCCACATATTTATTTCTCACTAAAATAACATCTGGCTTTCATTTTTTGGTGACAACTCGTTTGGACAAGACCTTGAGTAGGTTAAAAAAAAAATTGGGCTTTCCACCCTTCCCCCAGCCTTGGGGAACTAAACTTTGTTTAAGCTCTTTTGTGAGCCAAGGGTGTGAATAAGAAATTGGCGTGGGGACTGCAAGCTGGGGTGTAAACAAGGAGTTATTTGTTTTTTCTTATTAAAAGATGATGACTTTGTGGAGTCCACACACTCCCCACTTGTGTGCAAGGCAGAGTTCCTGGGGAGAATATATAGCAAATTATGTACAGGTCCCAGGAGTCTCCAGCTCAATTACTAGGCAATTCGAAGGCTCAACTCTGTGGCCAAAGCCTTTGGGACCCAGCCAGCGTAGGATGGCTGAGTTTGGAGGGCATGTTTGAGTTGTACATTGACCCAAGAGAACATGACAGAAGGCCACAAACACTCTGCAGGTTCCACAAAGAGCTAGTAGCCCTCGCTGCTACAGCCTGGGATCTCTGGGCGTCCCCGCCATGATACAAGCTCTGTGAGGTCAAGGACACTATCACTTTTGCTCTTGACCACAACCTCCACACCTAGCAGAGCCTCTGCTTGTAGTAAGTACTGACATGTGTTTGCTCAATAACGAACAAATGGTACACTACACAGGTTCTCTTAGGATTCCAGCCCCTGCCTACGGCCTTGTCTCCTCCACACGACACCCAGAACATTTCCCACAGTCCTGAGAGGTGGGAGGCTGTCAGCCATACACATGATAAAGAAGCTTCTCTGTGACAAAAAACCAAGATTCCTTATTGATTGGAGCCTCCACAGCAGAGATGGAGTGGGGCACCTGTTTCCTGGCTCTTCAGCTGAGGCATTCCTGAGGAGGAAACGGGAGAGGCTGCACAATTAGTGAGACCTTGGCTTCACGCAACCAAACACGAAATTTAATTCCATGCTCACTATGTGCAGAGCAAGGTGCTAAGTGCTTTGGAGATTTCAAATCAGAGGCAGCATGGAGGGAGATGGTGCTTGCTCTTCGTCTCTCAGAGATCTTCTCATAGGCTATGCTCTTTTCTACCACAGGCCGTTTGCACATGCTGCCTGTTTATCTGTATGCATGCCCTTCATGCTTCCCAACCTTCTTTTGAGTAGACTCAGATCTCTGCTCAATCATTACTACCTCAGGAAATCATTACCACTTTCCCTGATTACCACCCCCATCTGAGCAGGTCAGATCCCCCCAGTATGCCTTTATCCAACCATGTACTCCTTCTGCACAGTACTTAGTACGACTATAATTTTCCATCATTTTCTGTGAGTATCTGACTAACAGCTTCTTCCTACTACCTGCAATGCCCAATAGTGTCCACTGGCCATGTGGCTATTCTAATTAAAATTAATTAAAATTAAAATTAAAAATTCAGTCCCTCAGCTACATTAGTCACATTTTAAGCAGTCAATAGCCACGTGTGGCTACTGGCTATCATACTGGATAGCGCGGAGGAGATAGAATACCTCCGTGACTGCAGAATGTCCTACTGGACACAGCACAGGGCAGTGTCCACTCTGTGAAGACAGGTACCATGAGTTATTACACCATCCTATACTGCTATAGGTAGCACAGCGCCGACCACATAGTGAGTGTTCATGAAACATCTGCTGAATAATGAGGAACCAAGGAGGCAGACTCATACTCTAGAACACAAGGCAACATGACTCAGTGCTACATGGGAGCCAGAGGACAAGACATCACAGAACAGAGTGCTATTCTAACAGGTGAGATGGAAGGCTTAGAGGAGGAGGCAACATTTGTGTTGGGCTTTGAAGAGTAGGTAGGAGTCTGACAGTAGAGAAGAGGCGGGGTATTATAAACAGCAAAAGAAAATAGCACTCACATTGGGTCATGGCATCAGGAAAAAGCATGTCCTACCTGGGGAAGAACAATGATTCATCTTGGGTGGCACATGGGTGCTTGGGATGAAAGTCCTGGAATGGCATGCTGAGGAAGCTAAATTTCACTCACATTCACATGTGAATTCACATGTATTCAGGTAAGATATGGTCCATCTACTATGTGCCAGTGCTAAGTGCAACATACATGACCTCATTTGATATTTGCAGCATCCCAGCTGGGTAGGTACTATAATGATCCCCAGTTACAGATGAGAAAACTGAAGTTTATATGGGCCACATGGACTCATATGGGTTGAATAACCCAACAAAAGTCACATGGCTAATAAGTAGCAAGGATGTGATTGCTGAAATGAAACTCCATACAGGTAGGGAGCACACCTGCCTCGCTCTCCATTGTAATCACCAGCATGTCGCATAGTGCTGGAACACAGTAGGGGCCTAAGCGGTAGCTTAGTGACTAAACTTGGGACCCCACTAGCTGGAGTGGAGATGGACAAAAAGGAGAAAGGCGGTATTATAGAAGGTTAGGAGTGATAGTTGGGTTGGACTCTCTGGGTTCAATCTTCAAGCCAAAACTTACCTTCTGGGTGACCTGGAGTGAGTGAGTCTCTTGTCTCTTGTGTACACCATCAGACCCACGGCAATACACTATCAGTTATTGATAGTGCCCTTGGTGGTAGTGCCCTTGCTGGATAGTGGTCAGAGCTCCATGAAGTAGATAATGCAGATATTGGCTATCAAATAAATAATGGCTTCTTTTATCAGGAGGTGATCAGGACCTTGTCCCTTTCTCTAGGTTTTGGAGGGCAGAGGTGTCACAGATACTATGCAGGTTAAATCAGTCTGGGACTTGACAACTGAAGGAAAGCTGGGGTTAAGGAAGGAATCAGATTCCTGAAAAGACTTGAGCCTGGGGGAATGAAAGGCTAAATGAGACCATGATCAGAGATGGGAAGTACAAAAGAAAGAAGTTGGGGTGAAAAATCAAGGTCATGGTGCTTTCCTCTGGGTCCCAAATCCAGGATCCCAGTGGAGACTAGAAAAACAGACATATCCAGGGGCACAGAAAGGCCCTTGCTCAGTCAAGTAGGTTGGATTCCTGGACCTTTTAAGAGCAGGGCACCTGCCTCATCAAGTCCATTCCCCAGACTCTAAGGGTTATTGTGTCGCTTGCTGAGAGCTCCATGAGTACTGTCAGGAAGCTGTGTGTGAAGTCAACCGTTAGGCCCAAACAAAATAGATAACATGTGAAGCCAAGGCTGGGGTGCCTTCCTGGTTTGGTCCCATGTCACTCAAAGTATCTCGGGACCGGCAGGTGAGCATCGCCTGGGAGCCTGTGAGAAATGCAGCCTCTTAGGCCACACCTGGGATCTGCAGAACCAGCCTTGGCCGGTAGCCCTGTCTCTGGGTGGCTCGTGTAAACATTAATCCCTGAGGGTTCAGAGCTCTGTAGACAGGCTGCCCAAGTTCTGGTTCTGTACTTACTACATCTGTGGCCTAGGCAAGTGGTTTAACATCTCCTAGCTTCTATTTCTTCATGGAGGCAAAGGGGAAAACAATCAAGCTGACTCATCCGGTAGTTCTCAGGCTTGCCCAAGATTATGCATATGGAAGTGGTTAACACAAGCTTATATCTGGTAAATGCCCAATTAATGCCAGTGATGGTTCTTAGAAACCCAGTGGCCACGAGAGGCAGAATGATGGTCCAACCCACCACTCCAGGTAACAGGATGTTCCCAAAGGAACGAATCACTAAAATGGAGCTACCACCCACTCAGCCACCCTCCCCAGATACATTTATTTATTACTCCAAATGTTTGGAAGGCTCCACCCTGCAGCGTACTTGAACCTGATCTGGCCCATCTCCTCGGTCTTACAGTTCAAGATTCAAGACGGACAAGATTAGGCTAAGAGCCAACATAAACACTGGAATGGGCCCGGAATCACTCTCCTGATTAGATCAGCAAACACATCAGGGCCGCCTGAAGGACACATTCCCGGAGGGTGGAGGCAGATGGGAGTCAGGTTAACCTCAGGCCCTGCCCGCACTGGTTTACGGCCAGAAGGCAGAGAGAGGCCGTAGCGCTGGACGGACCCACCTCCACTGTAGACAGTGCCATCAGCTGACCGCAGAAGCAGAGAAAATTTCCAGAGTAAGAGCCGCCACACTGAACCTTTTTTGCGCGCTCACAGTGTTCTAAGGGTTTTGTAGGTTTTGACTAATTGAATCCTCTCAACAACCCGATAAGGTTCAGATCATTATTTATCTCATTTTACAGATGATAAAACCAAGGCTTAGAGAACTTGAGTTACTTGCTATATGACTCATCACACCACTCGTAAGCGGCGGAACCAGGATTTGGGTCAGGTGCACAGTGCCCCTCCCACCTCATCCGTGCCTTAAATGACCGTTGCCCTCCTGCTGTCTGTCCTTCCGGTGTGGCCGGGACACCACGGGCTGCCCAGGAAAGGCCAGGGTGGGCCAGCAGTGGCCTGCAGCAAGGGGCTCACCCCACCTTCGGAGAGACAGATTCCAGATCCTGCCGGAGGGAGGGCTTCTCATCTTACTCAGCCTCAGCTACAAGCAAGTGGTGACACTTTCTGGGACGCCTATTCCTATCCCGAGGAACGGCAACATGGAAATTCAATAGATGAAATCGCGGAAGCAGTTTATCACCCTAAGTACAGAGACAGGCATCTGTCAACAAAGGCACACGATCATAGGTGAGTGTTCCCTGAGTGCCTCTTCCTCTGTTGCTCTTGGAAATCTTTTGAGACCCCAAGTTGTCAAGAAGTCTCTAGGTGCAGAGACTCAACGTCTCTGCGTGTGTGGAGAGAGACGCAGACTCGAGCATGGAGGCTGTGGTCTCTCCTCTATGCTGTCTCCTCCCTACAGCCCACTTGCCCACGCACCAGGTAGCCAGTGGGAGTGCATCTGGGGCTCTTGTCCCAGCCCCCATTCTGCAGTAGTGTGTCTCCTGGCTCCCCTCCTCAAACATGGCCTCACTCTCCTACTCTGGTCCCACTGCACTCGTGGCTTTCCCATTCAGCCCCTGGTGTCCTTGGGGCTCCACACTGCTCTGCACACCACAGTGCCCAGTGTGGCCAGTGCCCCCTGCGAGGCCTCCACAGACAGAGATAAGATACTAAAACCCACTTGGAGATGGGCCTTCTTCATTCACAAACTGGCAGATGGAGCCTAGTCAAATGCAAGAGTTTTCATTAGGAGGTTTTAAAAAAAAATTAAATCCTAAGCCCATAGAATGTACAATACAAAGAATGAAGGGTAATGTAAACTAGGGACTCTGTGTGATTTCAGTGGGTCAAGGTAGGTTCATCCATTGTCACAAATGTCCCACTCTGGTGGGGAATGCTGACAGTAGGAGAGGCTGTGGCTATATCAGGGAAGGAGGCGTATGGCACATCTCTGTACCTTCCCCTCAATTTTATTGTGAACCTAAAACTGATATAAATAGTCTTAATAAATTTTTAAAATCTAAAGAATAATTTTCAAAGAGTTAAAAAAAATCTTGGATCCATGGTAGGTCATGGGCATGTGTTTTTTGGCTATTGGACTTTCTGGCTTCCTTCAACCACACCAAATAAATGATTATCTTCTCCATCTATGGATAGAGTTCTGATTGGTGTATGAAATCACATATATATGTACATGTATACATATGTACATACCTACATACACACTTCTATAAGTTTGTATAAAAATAATTTCTGGAAGCATACAAAAGAAACAAGTCACCGGCTATATTTAGGAAGGGGGAACAAGGAATCGGCAACGCAAGGACGCTTCCTTTTGTTCACTTCTAATCCTTAATAGTTTTGTACCATGAGGATGTAGTACGTGCTAATTTCAATTTCAACAACAGTCAATAACAACAACAAAAAACACGTGGAATTGGTGAGAGAAATACGGTCCTGTCACGTGTCCACTCTAAATCAGTTCACACCAACCCCTCCCTGACAGAGCGCAGTGCGCACGCGTCAACAATGAGAACCGGTGCCCTTCAAGACAGACGGACCGCGGCCGCCTCAAACCCCACCCTCGACCGTGCCAGACCCTTCCGGTGTGTTACCTTGCACGTGGCCTCTACTTTCAGCTCCTCCTCTTTGTATTAATCAACTGATTTGTCTTCTCAGGACAAAGGACTTTGCCGGTGACATGTGCTCAGGTTTTTCCTTAGTGTGGGATATCTTGTGTTGACTCCTGAGATCCCAAACCTACAGGGCTTCCTGCTCCCTACCCCCCATCACAGCAAGGAGACAGGGCTCCAGAATTCACTTTTTCTATTAGGCAAAAAGGCCTTTATGCTAACTGCCGACTGCCCTGTGTAATCAAACTTGAGCTCTTTTGGAACTCCAAGTGTACAGGTAAACTAATATAGACATCAAGTTTCAAAATCCCGGCTCACACAGATAGAAGAAAATCTCGTGCCTAACTCAGAACAAATACGGCTCAGAAAAGGAGTGCTTCCCCGCCGGCTCGGTCTGTTTTGTTTACGCACTACTTCTTCCCATTCAACAGGCCGTCATTATGTGAGCGCCAGTAAACCGGGCGGAATCGTGGACACAATATATCACTGTTCAGCACTGCCAGAATTGGAACATAAAGACCACTTAACTCAGAGCAAAATCAGAGAGCCCACAAATTAGTCACTGCGGCGATGCCAAGACGCTGTTAGTCTATTCACTGCACTCAACAGTATTACACATCTGAATGGGTTTAAGGCTCCTCACAGGGCTGTGCGCTGGGGTTTATTCACTGCTTCTGTTGCAGGGGATGGGCTGTCAGTCCTGTGGCACATCGGACCAGCAGTCCCCACGCCTCAGGACGTCCTTTTCCCTCTGTCCCTCCTCTGACCTTGGACCATCTAGCTTGTGGCACTGCCTCCGCCCTTTGCCAGGGCGCCGGCATCCCCCTTCCAATACTAATGTGTGGAGTGGGATGTGCGAAGTTTAATGGGAAGCTCATTTCTCTCCACCATGTCTCCTCCGCATCTGGAGTCAAGATTGCAGGGAGTGGTCTACATCTCAACATTACTGTTGTGTGGATGATGGGAAGTACACAAGGACGTGTGTGAAAGCAATTTCATTAAAAGTCCATCACAACTCGGCTGTGCAGTGAGCCATGCAAGCTAATGACCAGGTATTGTCAAATACTCAAAGGCCCTTGGCTTACCTCCCTGAATAATAAACTGACTTACTTCCTTGGGGGTGTGTTTAAGTACATTTAGGATAGAGGCTTTTGATATTCTAATCATTCACAGACTATCTTGTTATCACTTTTAGGTATCATCTATAGTATTATTTAATATATTTCTGTAAATTAATTCACCTTCTTTATTGTCCTTAAATGCCTGCTTTACTCTCATGCGTAGCAAAATTACCCACAAGGCCATGCCTTTGAACAGCTATTTATCTAATACACATCACAAAAAATTCATAAAAATGAAAATGAAAATGTTATGTCTCTCACACCTTGGCACACTTGGAAGGCAAATCATCGCTCAGAAGTCAACAGACTCCATTGTATCTTGAACTCTTTCTATCTCCCATCATCTCCCAGCAAGGGATTTTTGCATACAGTAAGTGCCCAATATCAATTTGCCCATTTGAATTGATCTCAGGTGCCCTTTAACCAAACTCTACTTCTTGGGATTGTGATGAAAAAGAAAAAAATGATATTCCAGGATCTAAGCAAATTACTTCTCTGCTTTGTAGGCCTTGAGATTTGGAAGCTGTTCAAAGAACATCTTCGCCCTGAACTTCTTGGTTCAATTAGAAGGGGCTAAGGAAACTGACAAAGTGATGCTGTAACTTATTCTTAGCAAAACAAGAAAACATTCAGGAAAGCAGAGCTTGCAAAAAATGATGCAGAATGCTACTTCAAGTGTCTTCAGGAGGAAGAATATCTGCGGACCGGGACCTCTCATGGAGAGTCGGTATACGCATGGTAATCCACATGGGTAGGTGTAATGTTGCAGCTACTGTCATCAGATATAAGCATGGAGGGCCATGAGGAAATGCTCCCAGCCCACCCCTGATCAAAGCTTGCTCTTAACCAAAATGGTCAAGGCATGGACATTCACTCGGCAAGAATACAAAACTGAATGGGAAGGTCTGCTTCTCACGGAGAAACTAGACTATGCATGGAAAATTCCATGCCACAGTTCAAAGGGGCATTGTGACCTAATAAATTTAGCTGCATGGGTTATTAAAGGCAACTATAAATTCAGCCTGAGTTTCCTCACCAACCCCCTCCCTGACCAAGCTTTTCCCTCAGCTGAAACACATGTTAAAGTGGAGAAAGTTCCCAGGGAAGCTTGGTGCCTGTTCTCATTGCATCTGACATGCCATGTGCCAGGATGAGGGATTGCTCTTTCAGGGACTGTTGCCCGAGCGGAGACCCCGGGAACCCTGGCCTAGAGTCTCTGCCGAAGGCCTCAGAGTGGGGTTGCCCAGACCTCCAGGTAAAGCAGACCAGCAGGAATGGTATCTGCAGTCAGCCAGAGCTGGGAACATTTCCTTTTGCTGGCTGGTTGTAACACCTAATGTCACCAGAGAAGCTCCGTTAGAAAGGGAATAATTCATGTGCTCTTCCTCTGTGGGGTTTAGCAACGTAGGTGTCCTGACAAGTCAAACAACAGGGATAGAGATGTGTCTTTTGGGATTAGTTAAAATCGGACTCCTACCTGCTGGGATTTAGCTCTGCTCAGCCCCATTCTGCAACCCGTGTGATCTCAGGGTCAGAAAATAAAAAGGCAGAGCCCTGGTTTAGAAAGCATCACACAGGGAGTAGCATACATGGCCTCTCTTTTATTTTCTTCAGCTTTTTAAGACAGACCTTTGGAGATTAAAAAAAAAAAATTTGAAATTCCAAAATGGATGTACAAAATGGGTTCTTGTCAAATAAATCAACCAAGAAAAATAAAACCAGCAAAGAGATTTCTTTTTTTTTTTCAAGAGATGACTCAGAGATCTGTTTCTGCAGCAAGGCATGCGCCTGTCTCCCAGACCATCTGCAGGGATCTGGGAGGGAAGGGAGGAGGTTGCAGAGAACGGGGAGGGCTGAGAGAGGAGCCCTCCAGCTTTGGTGCTACCTTCAGAACCTGTTTATAAGTCACGCAGAACAAGCAGGCTTTTGATTTGTAACCACATCTTGTCCTCACCTCATAGAAGATACACAGGATCAGGCAATGACAACATCATCTGCTATGGAAGCAAGGAGAGCTTCTTTCAAATCTTGCCTCCACTTCTCATAGCATCGAGATTTTGGTGTCAAATCATTTAACCTCTCAGGACCCATGTCCTTACTGGTAAATAGGAGGCTAATAACAAGTACTCCCTAGGGTTACAGTAAGGACTAAATAATGAATGAATGCCAGACTCATAATAGGACATCACTACAGGGATCAGATAGTATATAGAAAGTTACTAGAGGAGGAGACTATTCAGCCTACTGACCTACTATAATTACTTGACCAGGCTCCAAATGGATTACTCAGTTTTTTAAAAAAATGCATATTCCAACAAGTAATTACATAACACTCAAAATGTATATATTTTCTTTTATATAAATTATATCTCAATCAAAAATATTTGCTGTGAAGAAGGATGTTCAAAATAACATGTTGCTAAGCATTCAACAATGTCCCCAGAACACCACCTACTATGTGCCCAGTCTTCTGTCACTGCCAGGGGAGAGGTGAAGCCAGTTCTAAAAGGGGTGTTCCACAAATGGGTTCCTCACTGGGATAAGTGGAGGGCCTCACGAGGTAATGAGTGTAACAGGCAGGTACCCTGAAGGAAGTTCTGCTTGTCGTTCCCATTGTGGGCACGGTGGAGGAGAGCCCAGCAGAGCCTATCTACATGGGGATGGAAGGGAAGCGGCATGGGGTAACCACAGGACCCTCGGTGTGGCTACATCTCTGTGAGTATTCTGCCTGGGTTTCCAAAGCACAAGAATCACCAGCGACACCACTCACGCACACGACAAATGTTAACAAGGGCAGGTTCTGGGCAGGCACAATGGTAGGGGCCAGTGCTGCTGTGCCAAGCACTGACATATGGTCTTTGTCTCCAGGGGCTTACCATCTTGTGAGGGAGACCAACATCCATGGGGCATCACTAAGGAATGTATAAATACAGACTGAGATGATCGAAGGGTCAGAGGCTTGTAAGAATGTGTGAGAGAGGCCCCAAACAGGCTGGAGGGGCACAGAAGGCTCTCCTGAGCAGGTGACCTTGTGGCTGATTGCTGAAGGATGAATGGCATTTACTAGCTGAGGAGGAGACGAGGGAGGCTGGCCACGACAGGGACTGAAGTAGATTTTAAGAGCCTCAGAAGCCTCGGAAGGATTTTAAGCACTATCTGTATTTGAGAAGCTCACTCTAGCTTGCTCTAGGGTGAAGAACTCTTTCCTTGGGGCCAGAGTGGAAGCAGGTGGGTAAGAGAGATCTATGGTCCTTCAAGCAAGAGATGATGATGCCATGGGTGAGTTCAGCAGCCATAAGGATGAAGACAAGGGGAGAAATGAGAGGCATCCTCCACCATCTCCCTTACTGCTCTGTATTCCTCCTCCAGGCCTTGCCAGCCCTAGGAATAGTGAGGCCCTGCCAGGTCCTAGGAATAGTGATGTGGGTGTGAAATCCCCACCATCATGTTCGCTGACCACTCATTGCTGAGCAAGGGAAGCTCCTGAGAACTCCCGGGTGAATCCGAGAACTCTCAGGGAGTAGGGGAGGACTAGAGAGTGGAGCTGAATGGTTGGGCCTTTGTGGCAGACAGTCTTCCACCCAGAGATGCCTTTGGGAGGCAAGAGGGACTCCTCCTTAGCCCTTGTCTTCTCCCTGCCCTTCCCCACTCTTGGGGTGGAAAGGAAGTGGCCTTACAACTACTTCCCACCAACTCAGCCCCCAACACAAAAGCAAAGACTCATAGGGACCTGGAGCACTTGGCCTTGGTCTAAGTTCAGTTCTCAGGCTCCAGTCTCTACTTTGTGGGACTGAGAAGTGATTCACTTTCCTTGAGACTCAGTGACCTCATCTGTAAAATGCTGCCAATAACCTCTACCTTGTGGGACAGCTCAGAGAATGCAGTCAGACAGTATCAGTACAGTGCCAAGCACTGTGTCTGACTAAATAAGTGTTTATTAATGCTAGTACATTCACTATTCTAAGGGCAAGGCTAAGACCAAAATCACTAATGCTAGTCTGTTATCCTCGGTCCCTTATCTCACTCTGTCACAATCTAAAGAGGTAGTAATGCTGGGTCTCAGGATGCTCAAAGACTCAAGATGCATCTTCAACTTTTGCTAAGATCCAGGCCTGCAATCTCTCTGACATCTTACAATGTGGATGTGGGAAGAGGCATTCTAACATTCTGAGCCCAGGGAAAGCTTCCATGAGATATATACTAAGGCCGGAAGAGTGGCAGAGAATTTACCTGAACTTCCCACGGATGCCCTCCATCCTTCAGTCCCGTCACTACAGCCCTCACCCTATAGGAAGTGGGGCCCAGCTGGGGAAAGGATGGCTCTCGAGCGATATAGCAAATCTATAAGATCACGGGTGAATGGGAGCATGGGGGCCACTGGGGAGATGAGGGTTGCTGTGGATATGATCTGCGTGGCCAATAGTGGATGGGCATCAGCATATACTTGAGTATCCAGGAGTGACGGAATAGCTCAACAGTCAATCCTTACATTTACATTTGCTTCCATTTTGGTAAGAGATTTTTTTTTTTATATACTAAATTGTCACTTACATCTGATCACGATGATGATGATCATATAATTAATAGTTAATATATACTAACTACTTTGTTTCATGTCAGGTGCTTTATTAGACACAAAACATGCATTACTTCATTCGATCCTCTCAACAACTCTGGGGTAGGTAATTCTACTACCCCTTTGTACAGATAAGAGATTAAGGCACTTGCCTAAGGCTACACTGCTGGCCAGTGGAGAACCTGAGCTTCCCAGGGAGGTAACCTGAGGACACAGCCTGTGCTCTTAATCACTGAGCTAATCTCCAATGAAAATCAGTGTTTTAGTAGTACAATTTGGGTAGCACTTCACAATATTCTACAAAGAGCTGCAGTCCTAGCTTTATTCAAGTGATCCCACAGAAACAACATCAGAGTATGTGCCCAGGTTCCCAACAGGGGGCTTGATGGCATACTTTTCTAGAAATGACCACAATTGCCCTACTTAATCAATTATAAATGGTATATTTGTACAATGTATGGTAGAAAGTTCTCTAGTGTATGCCTATATCAAATAAATAGAGCAGTACAAGAACCAATCACATATATTTACTCACATTTTATTTACTTAGGTGCTCTTGGGAGAAACCTAGCAGCACTGAGGGGAGGCTGGGGACTTTGAGGAAAGAGGTAAAAGAATTTTGGGGAGAAGGTCTGATTTCAGGAGCCAGAAAGAGCCCCCAAGTGAGGGCAGTTGCCATTTAAGAGAGATTTCCTAAATGACAGAAATAAGAGGACATGCCATGAAAATACAAAAGCTGTCAGGGAGTGACATTACTGGGTGACAGGGAATGAGGACGGCCAGACAGAAATTCTCTTAGTGACATGGGTGCAGCTGACAGGGGCCTCTAACGTGGGAAGCACTCTAAGCAAAGGTGTCCTGGACACTTTTTTTCAAGTCTCTCTAAAGCACATTTCACAGAAAAATCGTTTCACAACATATATTTAATATATGCTCACTTGGGGCCGTTTGGTCTCTGGGTCCCTAAAAACAAAGTGAGCACACTCAGAACATCAATTTAAAGAGAAGAGAAATGAAAATGAAAGCATCCTGGAATATTGTTCTTCATTTTAACTCTCTAAAGCTCCTAGGGATCTTCCTGGTTTGAACCTCAATTACAGAAATTCTCATTTGTATTACATGATTTATTTAAAACCCTGTCTTTCCAAGAGAATAAAATCCAGGTTTTGAAGCACCTCTCAAAACAATTTATTCTTCTCCACTGACTAACTGCTTTGGCCAGCAATCGTAAATTTATAGTACTTTATGCCAAAGCAAAACACTCTAATAACTTAATCAAACATTTAAAATCCAGCTCACAGCCATATAATATACAGAAGCAGTTCTCTCAGCTCTCTCGTTAAAGGTCAATTACCATTTTCATTCCAAACCTCCACATCTTGGAGAAACCCCCCCCACCACACACACACACACACACACACACACACACACACACACACACACCACACAGCCCCTAGAGACAGACAGAGAGACATAAGCATTTTGAGATTCAAAACTTGGCTGACATATTCCCAGACTTAGAGCAGTTCTACTTGTTATACTTTGAAATGAGAAAATGGACCTTTCAGCTATTTCTCTACTTCTAACAAAGCAGTATAAAATAAAGAGAATAAAACAAACAAACCTGAAGTATTCATTCTTTTGCCCTTCAAGGCATTCAGGGGAAAAACTGAGCAGAATCTAAACCGCTATGTTGCTGTGCCCCCCCTCAAGGGAAGGCATATAGAAATTAATCAGGATAATTTGCTTTGTTTTGTCTGTTTGCCTTTTTAGAGTATGCTAGCGGATACATATTTTCTGACAATGCCCTTACTCTTATCAGACAGAAAATACTATTAAGCCTGTTTTCCAAATGAAAAAACATGCTTAGGCAATTTTCGATAGGAAAACAAGAACAGGAGTTGGTATGTACTTGGTGGAGGGTCTTTGGCCTAAGAGATGGAAACAAGGCCATGAGTAGTCCTTTGGCTCACTTGGTCAAACAAATTGCTCTTTTTCTTTATCCATCTCTCTTAGCCCGTGATGATGAGGAAGCGAAGGAAGAGAAGAAGAGTCTGGGAGGATGCCTCAGTACATCAACTCACGGTAACTGTGCCAGTCACTGTTCCTTCCCACAGGAACTCTCCTGCCAGCCTCATGACTGGGTTAGTGGAATCCACACGCGCATTTTACTCACAGGTGAACCCACGTATAGGCATTCAGCAAAAATTAAAAGAAAACAAGAAAGGAAGAAATACAAGGTACCCAAGGTCCTGCCAATCATTCTTCTCAATGAACCCGTGCCCCAAAATGACGTGGATGAGAGCTGAGGACCTGCCCCTCCCTCCATCTCAGTCCTCTCGTGCTGCCCACCAGGAGCATTCTGTTGGTGGGGATTCCAATGGTCAATGGTGTTTGTCAGTATAAAATGGTCCCTACAGGTCTTATGAGAGACAGAACTGTCAATAATTTGAATACTTTCCGTTTTTATCTTTCACACCAACTTTAGAAACAAGCCCCTATTTAAAGGCAACTCTGTTAAAAATAAATAAATAAATAAATAAATAAATAAATAAATAAATAAATAAATAAAATAAAGGCGACTCTGTGGAGTGCCGGGCTGGCTCAGTCAGTGAGCACTCGACTCCTCGTCTCAGTGTTATGAGTTTAAGTCCCACATTGGGTGTAGAGCCTACTGTAAAAAAATAATTACAATAAATAATAAAAATTTTAAAAATCAAAATAAAAGGCAGCTTTACTCAATAATGATTATCCCCATTTAACAGACGGCTCTTGGAAGCTACTAAGAAACTTGCCTGAGGCCTCATGGCTGGTAAGAGAAATGGAAAAATTTATCCTGTTTCAAATCCAAGTCTTTCCTAACTTTGAGTCCATGTTCTTTTTTTTTTAAACCGTGTTTTTTTTAACTTAAAATCAAATTAATTAACCTATACTGTATTATTAATTTCAGAGGTAGAATTTAGTGATTCATCAGTTGCGTATAACATCCAGCGCTCATTACATCAAGTGCCCTCTTTCATGCCCATCACCCAGTTACCCCAACCCCCACCTTCCGTCTAGCAACCCTCAGTTGTTTCTTATAGTTAAGAGTCTTTTATGACTTGTCTTCCTTTCTGATTGCATCTTACTTCATTTTTCCTAGACTTCCCCATGTTCATCTATTTTGTTGCTTAAATTCCACATATGAGTGAAATAATATGATACTTGTCTCTCTCTGACTGACCTATTTCGCTTAGCATAGTACCATCTAGTTCCATCTATGGCATTGCAAATGTCAAGATTTCATTCTTTTTGTGCTGTGAAATGTGTAAGCCTGATGATTCACAGACATGCACCCTGGGGCAAATAATACACTATATGTTAATAAAAAATAAATTTAAAAAAAAGATTTCATTCTTTTTGATGGCTGAGTAGTATTCCATTGTGTGTACATGTGTATACATATATACCACATCTTCCATAATCATTCATCTGTCGATGGCATCTGGGCTCTTTCCAAAGTTGGCTATTGTGGACATTGCTGCTATAAACATTAGGGGGCCGGTGTTCCTTTGGATCACTACATTTGTATGTTTGGGGTAAATACCTAGTAGAGCATTTGCTGGGTCGTAGGGTAGCTCTATTTTTAACTTTCTGAGGAACTTTCATACTGTTTCCTAGAGTGGCTGCACCAGTTTGCAACATCTGTTGTTTCCCGTCTTATTAATTTTAGCCATTCTGACTGGTGTGAGATGGTATCTTATTGTGGTTTTGATTTGTATTTCCCTGATGCCGAGGGATGTTGAGCACTTTTTCATGTATCTGTTGGCCATTTGGATGTCTTCTTTTTGAGTCCGCATTCTTAATCTTTAAATCATTAGACTAAATATCCACCACATACTCCACCTAAACTGGCAAATTTAAGGGCCTGTGGAAACTTTTAGAGAGTGGCCCTCGTTGTTCTTGCTTGCATCCTGAATGACCCCAGATGTATTATTCTTGGCCACATGACTTGTACTCCTCTTTGATCTTCAGGCCTTGGTTCAAGTGATGCCTCCTGGGTAAAGCTTTCCCTCGCCTTACCAGTGGAAGTGGGCATTCCTCTGTACTCTCTAGGGTTCACCATATGCTTTCACTGTTGAAAGGTTTGTGTTTACATGCTTTCTGAGTAGACTATAAGCAGCTTGAAGGCAGGTGTTCCACTGTATTCTCCTCAAACACTCCTGCAGTGACACAATTCCTGGTGGCATAGTAGATGCTTAATAGATATTCCTTACCGGGAATTGTCTGGAGATGGGTGAGCTGCTGTGAGGTGAAGCGGGAGAGGACGTTGCCGGAGAAAGTTTGAAAGTACCTGTCTTAGAGGTTCTCCAGGAACATGTATGTAATCAATCTTTCTTTTTTTTTCCCCCAGATCCTGCAATGGAATGCTTACGAGCATTTACTATAAACCAGACACTGTCCTGAATCCTTCGCGTGTATGCTATTTAGTTTTCACAATAACTTCTACGAGGTTGATATATAGATACTTTACAGAGGAGGTAACTGAGGCTAAGAGAGGCTCATTAATTTGTCCAAGGTCACACAGTGAGTACATGTGGGCCAGGATACCAGAACCCACATTCTTTACTACTTCGTTACACTTTAGTCCTACACATTCACTTAAATTCCTGCCATCAAGAGGTTTATAATCCTGAGTCTTATTCTCCAGGGAGTGGCCCCGTCCCCCACTCTACAAAGTTAGCGTTAGAGTTGGCTTAAGTCTAGACGAGTCTAGGCTTAAGTCTCCCGACAACCTCATCCTCATCTGCCTTGGTCCGTCATTGCAGCCAGACAGGAAAGGGCTTGGTGGGGAGAGAGTGAGGCAGCGCTGGCCCACATGGGCCTCCAGGCCTGCCCGGCTCTTCACATTTTCTCTAGCTTTCATTTTTCCCCCTCACACTTCCCTAGTTTTAAGGCTTCCCTTCACACTGTCTTGTAATTCTTAAGGAACCAATGGAGAATATATTCCAAGACAGAAGTTATGTTTTTTTTAAAATAAGGAATAATAACATAAACCCATCAAAAATCTGTCAACAGTGGTGTTTCTGGTGTTGGCAGCTATACGCCCACACAGACACTGGGGTTTTTTTCAGGGACGTAGAGTAATTTAAGTATAGACACCGCAGGCGATAAATTGCACAAAGAAAACCCTGTCCATAATTCTGAGTTAATAACAATGGTCAGTGTTTGATGTTGATACAAATGAGGCCAAAGGGAAGAGAAAGCCACATTCATGGGCTGTTGGAGTGTCTGGCTTCTAAATGGTTGGCTCAAGGAACATAACACATCTTAGTTCTGGTGGGACAAGCAGGGTTCTATCTTACCAAGAACAAAATAAGACTTGCAATAATTTAAAAATATATATTAGCAACACACATACGTTCAAGTACATAATCTAATTATTTACTTCACATCTAATTAAAGGGTAAGTGGGAACTCTGGCTTAGAGCTAAGAACACTATTGTGTTCTGCTCTTTGGAAAAACTGAACTAACACCAAGGCAACTCAACCCCTCGGACATCGCCTGCTGCATTAACATTTCATAGAAGTCAAATTCCTCTCTAGCCCGTTTCCTTGTCTGTAAAATGAGGAAATTGGATAACATAATATCACAATCTTATTCCAGTTCCTGAAAGTTATGTTTTCTTTACCTAGCACCTGAATTTGGAATAGTCCTGGATTTAAATCTCAGCGTGGCAAGTTACTTTAATTTCAGAGTGTCTGGGATTTTTTTTCTCTGCGAAAAGTACATGATAATTTACAAAGATACATTTAAAATTTTTTAATAAAAAGTGCTGAAACATACAGAAAAGTTAAATAATGTATTTTGAACTTTTGTATACCCACCACTTAGATTCAACAATTGTTTTCATTTTGGTGTATTTGTTTTACTCTGTGTTCTTTATGGAACCATTTAAGGTGAAGTATGGAAATCAGGCCACTTGATCCCTAAACACTTCTGGATGCACCTCAAAAAGTTAAAAGGTTTTCCTCCACAACAAGAGTACCATTATCACACTTAACAAAGTCAATAAACAACTCCCTGCCATCATGTTCACGATACCCAATCCACGTTCAGATTTCCCCATTTGTCTCAAAATTCTATTTTATACATTAGTTTCTTCAAACCAGGCTTCAATTAAGAGCCAGGCATTGAATTTGGTTGTTACATCTGTCTCTAAAATCTCCTTATAAAATAAATTTTTTTGAAGTATAGCATATACATAGAAAAAAGCACAAATCTAAATTTTATGGCTAGAAGCATTTTCACCTGGTTGAACAGATCCACAAAACGTCTACCCAGATCCAGAAACAGAAGATTCACCCCAGAAACCCCTTAGTGTTCTCGCCCATTTACAGCTCCCCAATGACAAACACTACCCGGACTGGTGGTACCATAGATTAGTTGCGCCTGTTCCGAAGATTATATAAATGAAAACGGGTAATATATATTCTTTTATGTCTGGCTTATGTCACTCATCCTGTTCCTGAGATGTATCGTGTTGTTACCTACAACAGTTTTTGTGTGTATGAGTTGGGGTAATTTTTCATTTTCCATCAGGCTCTCCCGTTATATGAAGAGACCACAAACAATTTTTGCTCGTGCTGATGAGCATTTGGCCTGCTTCCCTTTGGGACTATTACAAATAGTGCTGCTATGAACATTCTTGTGTAGGTCTTTTTCTAGGATGTGTATCCAGGAGGGGAACCGCTGGGTCATGGGGTATGTGTATGTTCAGCTGTAGATGATACTGCCAAAGAGTTTCGCAGAGTAATTGTTTTAGTTTTCTTCCTCAGAGATTTGTATTATAAATGTGAGAGAATGTCTTTGACTTCTGTATCTATCACTTCCTCTTAAATCTTAACGCCTATATTATTAATAATAAACAATAATTAATTAGAGGATTAATGTTATTAATATAATTATCAATACATTTATAATTATTAGTATTAATATTATTAATTAATGAAAGATTAAAATCATTTTCCATTTCTCTTAAAGCATTTATCTGCACTCACATTGCATCTAGATGAGTATGTATGCATGCATGTTTGGTGTAAAACAATAACATTTCTTTTCCTTATCAATCTGTAATTCAAGTAGGGTTTGCCATAGTGAACTTTTTTAAAAATAAACGTTGCATACTAGAAGAGATTTAGATAGACATAAAAGTTGGTTAGACAGTACAGAGCAATCTCATACATCCTACACCCAGTTTCCCTTATCACTAACATTTTATATTAGTATAGTGTATTTGTCACAATTAATGAGTCAATATTGATACGTAACTATTTACTAAAGTCGATACTTTATTCAGATTCCCTTATTTTTCACCTGCATCTTTTTTTTCTGTTTGAGGATAACATCCAGGACGCCACATTACATTTAGTCTTCATGTCTCCTTATGCTCCTTTGCTCTGACAGCTTCATTGACTTCTCCTGTTTTTGATGACTTTGACAGTTTTGAGCAGAACAGTTCAGACGTTTTTAAGAATGTCCCTCCGCTGGAATTTGTCTGGATGCTTTTCTCATTAGAATGTAGTTATGGGCTTTTGAGATAGAGATCACAGACGTAAACTGCTATTTTCATTACATCATACCAAAGGTACATACTATCAACATGACTTAGCATTTTGCATATTGGCCCTGATCATCTGGCTGAGGCAGTAGTGTGTGTCATATTTCTCTACTGTGAAATTTCTATGCTCTGCCCTCCCCTTTTCATACAGTACTCTTTTGAAGGAAATCACCGTGCAAAGCCTACATTTAAGGAGTGGAGAGTTATGCTCCACCTTCATAAGGGCAGAAAATCTACATAAATCACTTAGCATTCTTCTGCATGGGAGATTTCTCCTCTCCCCATTCATTTATTTGTCCAATTATTTATGTCAGTATGAACTCATGAATATTTTATACTTTGTTTATAATCCAATACTGATTTGTTTCTTTATTGCTGAAATTATTTCAGCTTTGGCCATTAGGAGCTCTTCCGGTTTCCTTCTATGTCTTTTTAACATATGCCCTAATTGTGGCTTCGTTTTTGTTTTGTTTTGAGCACTTCCTTTCTAGCACAATCTATTTCATTCCCAGTCCAAGAATCACCCCATTTCTCCAAGAGCCTTAGTTTCCTTTTATTGGGGGAATGATATTAGAAACCAAGATCTGGGCACTGGGTGTGCTCATTGCTATTGTGGTGTCATCACTTCGAGGCTTTCCTGTTAACAGCAAGGAAGTATGTGCTTATATACAAACATGTCTATTTACATACCAATATATTTCTATGTATATATCCATCTGCATTAAGTGAACATATCTATAATAGGCTAAACATTTGTTCATACTGATATCTCCAACTCTAATCCAACTCTAATGACACAGGATCATTATAGTTTTCTTCATCACCTGTCTGTAACCACCCATTTCAGCCACAAGAAATCTGTCTCTACCATCCACTATCCATTGTTCAATTCCAATACACAGGTACAGTGGCTTTAGAACTGTTAACTCAGACTCCTATGGGAAACAACTTTGTTAACCACAGTACAGTTCTTATGCGTGGTTCCTTTTGTCTTTTGTCTCACAGACTCATTTCCAAATCTACTTAGGTCAGCACCTTTCCCCCATCACCTTCAGGAGGTTGACTCATACATACATCAGTGTCTGTATTCCATCTTGGGGTCCTCCAATTTTCAAAATAATATTTAGAAATGTTCATGCAGGCTGCCTGGGTGGTTCAGTTAGTTGGGTGTCTACCTTTGGTTTGGGTCATGATCCCAGAGTCCCAGAATCGAGTCCCATGTCAGGCTCTCTGCTCGTTGGGGAGTCTGCTTCTCCCTCGGATTCTCCCCACTCTCATGTTTTCTCTCTCTCATTCTCTCTCTCTCAAATAAATAAAATCTTTTTTTTTAAAGAAATGTTCTTGCATTAAGGTTTACTCTGTATGTTATAAAATTCTATGAGTTTTACCCTCTAGTTCCATCCACATCATTACAAATGGCAAGATACCATTTTTCTGATGGCTGCATGATATTCCATTGTATATATATATACCACATCTTTTTTATCCATTCATCTGTTGATGGATATCTAGGCTCTTTCCGTAGTTTGGCTATTGTGGACAATGCTGCTATAAACATTGGGGTATACGTGATAAGTCAATCAGAGTGACAATTATCATATGATCTCACTGATTTGAGGAATTTGAGAAACAAGAGAGAGGATCATAGGGGAAGGGAGGGAAAAATGAAACAAGATGAAATCAGAGAGGGAGACAAACCTTAAGAGACTCTTGGTCTCAGGAAACAAAACTGAGGGTTGCTAGAGTGGAGGGGCGTGGGAGGAATGGGGTGGCGGGGTGATGGACATTGGGAAGGGTATGTGCTATGGTGAGTGCTATGAATTGTTTAAGACTGAAGAATCACAGACCTGTACCCCTGAAACAAATAATACATTTTATGTTAATAAAAAAATTCTATGGGTTTTATCAATGCAAATGTCTTATATTCACTATTTCAGTATCATACAGCATAATTTCACCATCCTCAGCCCCTCTATCCCCATGGCTTCACCTATTCAACCCTCCATCCCCTCTTCTTCCCTGAACCCCTAACCACTGAACTGCACTGCAAGATAGGACTGCGTTTAGCTTTGTAAGAAACCGCTAAACTGCCTTCTAAGGTAGCTATAGCATTTTGCATTTCCACAAGCAACAAATGAGAATTCCTGTTACTCTACCTTCTCACCAGCAATTAGTATTATCAGTCTTTAGTATTTGAGCCATTGTAATGAAAGGGGACAATGCTATTTTTGTTTAACTTATCTTATCTTAATAAGATTAGTTATCTTATATCTTAGATATAGGTATATCTTAGATATACCTTATCTTAATAAGAAGTGTTATTGAGAATTTTTCATATGCTTATTTTATATACATATCTTTTGGTACAGTACTTGTTTAAATCTTCTGCCCATTTCCTTCACTTCGTAGGGTAGGGGTGTTTTCTTGCTGTCAAATTTTTCAAGTTCTTCATATATTTTGTATGCAAATAAGATAAGCATTTTGCAAAAATTTTCTTCCAGTCTGTGACTTTTCATTCCCCTACCAGTGCCCTTTATGGAGCAGAAGTTTTTAATTTCAATAAAGTTCAATTGATCATTTTTTTTTTCTTTTGTGGATCATGTTTTTGTTGTTATGTTGAGAAACACATCCCCAAAACTAAGGTCATGTACTTTTTTTTTCTTGTCTCTCTTGTAAGTTTTATAGTTTTACATTTCACATTCAGGTCTATGATCCACTTTGAATTAAATTCTGTGTAAGATGTAAGGTTTGTGGCTATGTTGGATTTTCTACATATGGACATCCAATTGTCCCAGTACCATTTGTTGAAAAGACTATTCTTTCTCCATTGAATTATCTTTGCACTTTTGTCAAAAGTCAGTTAACTATATTTCAATTGGTCTATTTCTGTTTTTTTTATTCTGTTCTGCTAATTAATATATCTATTGTTTTATCAATGCCATGCTGTTTGATTACTGTAGGTTTATAGCAGGTCTTAAAATTGGATAGTGTGATTCTTCTGAGTTCATTCTTCTTCAGAATTCACAGTATTTAATTTGAAATTAGTTCATTTCAAAATTGTTCCCTGAGTTCTTCATCCCTCCTTTCACATTCTATTTTTCTCTCATCAGCTAATTTCTGAGTTTTTTCAATTCAAATTTATATTGTACTTTTACAGTTTATGAGACCTTAAATTTGTGTGGCTAGTTTTGAACTATTTTATTTACAGTTTTCATGTTTTATGGGTACCTCTTTCTTGCATATTTTAGTTGCTTCTAGAAGGGTTATTACACTTCTTACTCTTTTTTATTTTTCTTATGAAAAACACTTTGTATGTGCTTCAACCATAATCTTTTTGGTTGCTTATTTCTTAAATGAAAGAAATTCCTGTAGTTTTATGAGGGAGGGGTGGGAAGTGATAACTTTTTTAGCTTCAAGAGTCTAGAGTTCATTCTTTTATTTTTTTTCCACAAACTAATGAAAAACATGGCCTTGGATTTTCTAAGATCTAACTCTTCTGGTGATTTCTAACACTTTTATCAAGAAGTTCTCTTTTCATTTCTACTATTGTTCCTGTTCTGATCAACTACATTCAGGAGTTTCTTATTAATGCTAGGCCTTTCTTTGAAAAAGAGCCCTGTTTTCGTTAGTTTGAAGAATTTATAGGGCCTGGAATACTCCAAGTACTATCAGTCATTATCACATCATGGTTCCTTTGTACTTACCATGACCTGGAGCTAATCCAACTCCCTTCCATTTTTGGCAGCTTTTCTCAGGTTGGCCACTGCGTTTTCCAATGAGTACATATTGGTTATTTAAGCAATCTCCTGTTCTCAGAGTCATAAGAATTTCAGTTGGCTTCCCTCTGCTTTGTTCCACACAGATGAGATAATACAACAGTCTTGTAACCACCAGTTGTTTTTCCCTGCCTACTTTTATTGGGGGTCTAGGGGTTTACTAAGATACTATGTTAACTAGTTTTATTATAGATGTTGTGTATGTCTTTGGTTTTGCTATCCTAGTTGTTCAGCATTCTTTAATTTGGGAGAGGATTTCCAAATATTAAGCCAACCTAGTCTTCCTTCGATAATCCAGACTTGGTTGTAATATATCCTTTCCATGTACTACTAAATTCACTTTGCTAATATTTTGTTAGGAACTTCATATAAATATTCATGAAATATGTTGGTTTATATTTTTTCTTGAAATGTTTTTGTTGGATTTTGCTATAAAAATTATATTGTCTAAAAAAAAAAAAGAAAAAAAATTATATTGTCTACTCTCCCACCTGCCCTGGCCTCAGCAGGAACAGCCCCCTCGCTGGCCACTACCTCACAGGTTTGGGGGACATTCCTCTCCCTGGTAGTAGCTGAAACCCTGTAGTACCCAACATCAGCCTGGGCCCCGCTGCACAAGTCCATAGAGCCCAAGTAGCCAGTGCCCTCCTTGGCAGTCAGACACCAATAAACTCTGATTGGGAGAAAAAAAAATTATATTGTCCAAATGACAAATGTCTATTCTTTTTACAGAATGAATTTATGTTAAGTCGTTATTATTTATTCCTTAAAACTTTGGTAGAATTCACTAGTGAAGCCATCTGAATCTCGACTGTTAAGTGGAATGTTTTAATTAAAGATTTAATTTCTTTAATAGATACAGGACTATATAGACTTTCTATCTCTCCTTGCTTCAGTTTTCAATTCTACTTAATCTTCAAAATCATTGACCTAATGTTCTTCAAAATCTATTCTTATTATCATTTAAATCTGTAAAATCCATAGGTATGTCCTCCTTTTTATCCTTCATATAGGCAATTTGGTCTTCTTTCTTTTCTGTTTTCTGATCAGTCTTGCTAGTTTTTGTAATTTTATTGTGTCAAGAATGAAAGTTTGGCTTTTCAGAGTTCTTAAACATTATATATATATGATTCAAGTTCATATACTTCTGCTCTTTTACTGATTTCTTCCTCTTATTTTTTTTGTTCTTTTTCTAGCTTCTTGAGATGGACATTTTTATCAAGATTTTATCTGGGTGATAGGTATTAAGGAGAGCATGTGTGGTGAGGAACACACTGGGTGCTATAAGCGACTAATGAATCCTTGAACACTACATCAAAAACTAACGATGTATTATGTTGGCTAAATGAACATAATAAAAAAAACAAAAAAAAAAAAGATTTTAATCCTTATTTCTTTTTAAATATATGATAGCCTACATATGTCATAAATTGAATAATACAACTTAAAGGCTATCTATTTTCTTCTGAGCATGGCTTTGGCTGCAATCCACACATTGTGATATGTCGTATGTTTATTAACATTCAGAAAATATATCTTCTAATTTCCCCTATGATATGTTCTTTGATTCAGATGTTATTTTGAAGTATATTACTCAATTTCTAAATATTTTGAAATTTTCTTGTTATTGTTTTCTTATTGACTTCTTGAATATTTCTGCTGTGGCCAGAGAAAATACTCCATATGATTTCAACTCTTTGATATTTTTGAGAACTGCTTTGTAGACCAATGCTTAATAAAGATTTCATGCTCACTTTAAAAAAATGTTTATTCTACATTTTCCTGGTTGCAGTATTTTCTACATATCAATTAGGTAAGGTTTGCAAACTTCGTCATATTGTTCCATATTGTTACTATTAATATTTCATATTGTTACTAATATTATAGTACTCTAGATTGTTACTAATGATTATATCTCCTTATCCCATTAATTACAAGACCAATATCTTAACCCTGAATGTAAACTTGTCTATCCTTTTAATTCTGTCAATATTTGCTTTATGTATCGTTAAGCTATGTTTTTAGACATACAAATACAGATTCTCTGTATCTTTCTGGTGTATTTATTCCTTTGTCATTTTGAAATAGCCCTCTTTCTCTCCAATAACGTTATGTATTTTTGAAGTCTATTTTATGGGTGTGCCTGGGCCACTCAGGTAGTTAAGCATCTGCCTTCAGGAGCCCCTGCCTTCAGGGGCTCCCTGCTGAGTGGGGAACCGGCTTCTCCTCCCTCTGCCCCTCCCCCAACTCAGATTCTCTTTCACTAGTTCTGCATGCTCTCTTTCTCACTCTCTCAAATAAATAAAAAAATCTTAAAAAAATAAAATAACAGTCTATTTCATGTAGTATTAATAAAGCCACACCATCCTTCTTTTGGTTAGTATTTTCATAGTATCTTTTCCATCCTTTTACTTTCAATTTTTCTCTATCTTCTTGTTTGGTATTTGTCTTTGTAAAAAGCATATAATTACTGTTTGTTTTTTATCCACTCTGTCTTTTAAGTGGAGGATTAATCCATTTATATACACAATAATTACGATATTTTTGTGTTTAAGATCGTCATCTTACTACTTGTTTCTTCTTTGTGTCATTTGTTCAACGTTCCTTTTTCTTTCCCTTTATCCCTTATTTGAATTAACCATACTTTTTTTTTTTCTTGCATCATTCTATTTCCTTACTCCCTCTATTAGGTTATTATATTGTTTAAACTGTTCTTTTTAGAGGCTATCTTACAGGTTGCAACATGCATCCTTGATTTAATAAGGCAATAAATCTTAGTGCTATTATCACTTCCTGGACAATTCAAAGATCTTAGAACACTTATACTCCATTGACCCTCCCAACTTTTTGCTCCTGTTTCTATCTTAAGCTTCTTTTAATCTACAACAGTCAACTCCCATCTCTTTCATGACATTGATTTTTTGAAGAGACCAAGGCAGTTGTCTTGTAGAATGTTCCATCTATAGGATTTACTTGTTCCTCTTGATTTCATTTAACTTGGTCCTCTATCCTGTCTACTCTTGAGAAACCAAAAGTGAGATGTAACTAAATTAGATGTAGGGGAGACATGCTTAGCAACAATACTTTAAAGCCAATGCTTTGAATTTTATATTGTCACATCAAGGACACAGTAATTATAACTTTGAAAAATTGTCGTATGGATTAAATGGGATGGCATATGTCAAGTGTCTATGATGCTATCTGACACATAGTAGGTAAAGAGCAGAATTTCTCAACCTCAGCACTGTTAACACCCTGGACCTGACAATTTTCTGTTGTGGGAGCTGTCCTGTGCCTTGTAGGATGTCCTGTGCATTGGCAGCATTCCTGACCTCTACCTGTTATACACCAGTAGCATACTCCGGCTGTCACAACCAAAAATAGCTCCAGACATTACCAAGTGTCCTCTGGGTGGGGGTGGGGGGAACTGGTTCCAGTTCAGAACCATTAGTATAGAACAAAAACCCAAGTAGGTGATAAGTACTCCACAAGTACTTAGTATCAGGCCTAGTGCAAAGCTTTGAGATTAATCGTTAATTATGATGATTTACTGACTTCTGATTTCTGACTTCAACATACTCCTGGTTTTGGAGAGAGACAACAGGCAAATAGGAATTAACAGATGGCATGATAAGTGCTGTGATAAGGACAATCATTGTCATATGTGAGGAGAGGCACGTGACTCAGTCTGCAGCACAGGCCCTTTCATGGAATAATGGAGAACTCTGACTTGAGGCCTGAGGGACAGATTTCTCTCCCCTTTCCCAGGAAGTCTCAAGAGATCAAAGGAATAAAGACCATTCATAATGAAAATCAATACTTCAGAAATGAATGATCAAAACCCGTATAATTTCCAGGCTGTATTTCAGAGTATGATCGATAAAGATGAATCTACTACTAAATATAGAGACACAAGTAAGGTAAGTCAGGAGTGAGAGCTACAGATGGCACAATGAGCCATCTCCTTCTTCAGCTGTTAGCCACAGATATGTTCTGTTTTCCCATTCTCTAGCTCTCAGTCTGTCTGGGGACAGACTGGATAACCAACACCAGATTAACACGTCAGGATAATGTCACACACACTCTCTCTCATTGACATTGGAAAGCCTTAACTAAGGGGGCCCATCCAACTGTGCATACTGGTCCACCCACCTATACTCTCATTCTCCTTCCTCCCCAAGTACTTCTTTAGATCACTCGCAGTATAAATCAGAGACGGGTTACCTGTTCGCTCATTCAGTGTCCTCTATTTCCTGGGCATACAGCCTGATTACCTTTCCCAGCCTCTTCCGCAGCGTACTATGGCCATGTGAACAATTGCTAATCCACGGTATGTAACAGTGGAAGTCATACATACTCTTTCCAGGTCTGGCCCCTAAAAATCTCCCACCTACAGTCCTTTGTGCTGTTTTCCCTTCCATACATTGGTAACGTTGTAGCCAAGGTTTAAAGATGGCAGAGCCGAGGAGTGAAAGGAGCCTGTGTTCCTGAGTCTCCCCTTGAGGGAAAGAGGCCCAGCAACCAAGAACGCCCTTCCTGGGTTGGATATGAACAAGAAGTCAACTTCTGTATTCAGCCGCAAGATCTGAGGGTTTATCTAGTATGGCAGTGAGCATTAGCCTCCTACTACACAAAAATGGAGAGATAGCCAGGTTTACGCTGCAACTGCAAGCTGCTTGCTTCGGCAGACGTGTGCTGGATTTCTGCTGTGTTCACCAAGCCGAAGAAGAGCGCCTTTTTGCCCGCATATTTCGCTGATACTCCCCGGAGTTAAGTGGGTATGTGAGAGGCTATTTGCAGGGCCATTGCTAAAGATCGCACTTCATCTGATGTCCGCAGCACAGAAGTATGAAAGGCCGTGGGCTTTGATGTCAGACAGATGTGGCTTTGCATCTTGGCTTCCCACTCCCTCACCCCTGACAATTCTTTGGCTTCATCTCCCTAGACTTCTGTTACCTCATCTGCAAAACGAGGGTAATAACACCTCATAGGAATTTAGTGGGGATAAAACAACAGATAGCATGTAAAACATCGGCATAGTCCCAAGCATGTCCAAGGTACTCAATTATCAATTAGTTCCCTCCCCACAATCATGAAATGAATAAATCAGGAGTTTATTTACCCTCTACTCAGAAGACTAAGCAAGAGGTGGCCTTTTCACAAAGAACTATATATTTACTTCTCCACAGAAATGTTTAATGCTTCATATAAAAAGAACAAGGTTTGACTAATACTTTTATCTTCTCCCTTGGTCTAAATAAGGAGAATTAAAGTTTCAAGCAATTTAAAAATATAGGCATAAACAGAGGCAGAATTCATTATTTTTAGAACTCTTTTCCTTTACAAGAAATAAATGTCGTATTTTTAAACCAACAACAGAAACATACACTGCCCTTTGACCCAGATGGAGAGCAATAAATGAGACGGTTCGCACAAAGCAGCGGGAGTACAGGGTTTTGTTGGATAATACCCGCGTCACCCCAGATGCAATGAGCCCAGGGGAAAAGATGGCAGATGACAAAGCTAACATGTTGGTGGCAGGCCCTCCACCGGACCCAAGCCCATGTCTGTAGATGGGATTTGGCAACAGGACAGGTAAATCGAGCGGGATCCTTCTAGGGAGGCTGTGGCAGCCCTGTGCCCCAGCTGCCGGAGAAAGATGCTGAAATGTCAGGCCAACCAGGATGCAGAAGGAAATACGGAAGAGAGCCGCCCACCGGCATGACTAAGTGCTCTTGGGGACAGGCCCCACTTAGAGGGCAGGAAGCAAATATCCAGATGTTATGAGCTGCCAGATGTGATTAACTGAGGAAAGGTGAGGCTGCCCACTTAACCATCTGAGCAGCAGCCCCAGCCGAGTGACCCAAGAGCTTTCTGCAAAAACATTAATCATCACAACAAATGGAGGCTCCATCCATCTCCATCCCCGCCCCTCTTCGTCTCTCCCACTGATAGTCAGAACAGCAGCCTATTTTTAAACCCTGGCACCACACTCTCTCGTGGAAACATGTGGGCTTCCTGACACAGGCTGATGCTCAGAGGAGATACAGGCACACTGAAGGTCCTGCCCACTCTCCCATCCTTCCTCTCCCGCGGCTCTGGGAGGAGGGGCGGTGAAGAGCGAGTATCTAGCACTGGCCTTCATGACAGCGAAACCTGCTACTGGCTTCCATCCTGTGCAAAAGGGAAGAGGCTTGGGCAAGAACCAGCACCATGTACAGATATCAACAGTAAGAGCTCAAGCCTGGGAAGAAGAAAAATAAACCCCAGATGCCAACTCTTAACATCTTTTAAAGAAAAGGAGTTTAAAAAAAAGAAGAAAGAAAAAGAGTTTAAAAGGATCTCCGTGTCTCTTTAACATGTATCTAATAAGCTTTAAATAAAAGAGCAAACATTTCATTAAGCATTGGAGACTTTTTTTTTGGCAAGGTCGCAATGAAGTCAATTTACCAAAAAAAAAAAAAAAAAAAAAGACTTTTCAAGAAAGGAGGTTGTATTATACTTACAATCGCTCCAGCTGCTTCAAATCCTGGAAGGCGCCTCTCTCGATGACGCTGACCTGGTTGTCTTCCAGATGCCTAGAACCACAGAAACAGCAATGGTCAAGGACAAGGGGCCTCATGGGTCTTCAAACTAGGCAGCAGGCATGGTCACTCAGCCCCTCCCACAACACTCTGCCCGCCCCCTGCCCCCCAGCCAGGATCAGTCTGGTGGGACAAGATAATTCACATGCCAGCTTGGTGTCACGGTAACCAGGGTTTCGCCGCCTGCACACTTCTACCTGACAGATTGGTTTCCATGCCTCTATTTTAAGAATGTTCTCAGCAAATGTCCCCCCAAGCACTGCAGGATGTTGCACAGAAAAGGAAGAGGTAAAAGCTGCTTCTTATAAAAACCACACATATATTCAGCATCTCTTCCTTGGAGCTCCCTCCTCTAAGGATGTAAAAATACTTCATTAAAAAGGGCCTTCTCTGTGTACTCTGTCTCTGGGTCACCTAGTAGAAAGGGTGACCTTACTGTTGGACAACTGCCCGTGCCAGGAACTCTCCTTGCCGAGGGCCTAGCTATTCCCAACGTGACGGTGATAGTCCCAAAAGCTAGTCCAGTCACAGGCTCTGCTGACCTCCAAAGTCTTCCATGCAGATGATTAAAGTCCTATACACTTCGCTTAAGTGAAGTTGATTCAAGCATGTAGTATATATCCTAAGAATTGAGTATACAATGAAACATTTGTTTCCCTAACTTAAAAAAAAAAACAACAAAGAACCAAAACACACACACACACACACACACACACACAAAATGGCAGCTTAAATTGGATTAGCCAGGCTAAGGGAAGCCATGAGGGAACGGAAGCAATGAGGTTGCCCAGTTTTCATCCAGGACCAATCCTGCTGGCTGAATAAGACTTAGGGGGATGCAGTTGTGTTTGAAAGATGTGTCTTTGGAAGGCAGAGTTTTGGAAGGGCTGTGGGTGCCCCTGGATTAGGTAGGAGGAGAGGTGCCCCAGCACCTACAGGAAAAGCAGAAGGATGGAAGGCAGCTTTAAGGAAGCTTGGCCTTCATCTCAAAAGGATTCCATCCATGCCAGCCCCACACCTCCAAGGCATTTCATCACTTCTGTACTTCTTGGGCTTAACACTGGGGTCCTGGTGTTTATTTTCAAGTCCATCTTCCCCACTATGTCTAAGGACTAAGAGGGTGAGACCTTCTGTTCATTATCATACTCTTCACCCTAACCGTTGCCTAGTGCAGCAGCCGCTTAATAAAGGCTTTTGAATAATGAAAAACTAAAGATGCCTTGGGGCCATATAACATATTGATTTTCTATCAAGGAAAAGGCTAGTCGAGGACGTATGAAGTGTCTGACTCAGACTATCAGAGTGACAAGGGATTTTGTTTGGGTTCGATGACATTTTACATTTTTGTTAAGTTTTTTGCAAACAATTAAAAATCAATATCTCACACACACACACACACACACACACACACATATCACAAAAGAAACTCCTTTTGAAAACTCAGCTCCTGTATTTCCAGATACCAACAATTGGTGGGAAGTGAGGATGGGGTCAGGCAAGGCACAAGGGCCCCTCAGTCTGCCTCAGTCCTCTCTCGCTCCGGTTCATACATCCATGTTCCTCTGGCCCCTTACGGTCTTCTCACTTACCCAACATGGACACCATGAAGTAGGGAGGCTAAGAGACCTGCCCAGGGAGAAATTATTTGGATAAGGTCACACAGCCATCTAGGCTAGACTCTCTAAGCCCCAGTCTAGTGGGCTTGTCAAATCTGTTGTAAAACCTCTGCCCTGCTTTCTTACCAGCGGATGGTGTGACACTGGGTTATCCAGTCAACCTCTCAGGGACTCCATTTCCTCATTTGTAAAATTTAAAAAATAAATAAATAAAGCATCTCGTAAGTCCTTGTGAGGGTAAAAATGGAATGAAGTGTGTAAACTATCTAGTCTGGGGTCTAGAGTACAATTAGAGGCTTAATAAATGTTCTTTTCCCTTCCCTTGTCTTTCTCTCTATTCTGCCATATGGCAGGGAGGAATGCCAACACACTCACCCTAGCACATCTCACTACATAGGGAACCAGTTCAGTATTAGCAACTGGGAATTTGTTTAGCTGGGTTTTTACTGTCAATCAATCCATCGCAGTGCTTGTTGTCTTAAGTTCCCAATTATAACAAGGAACAACACTAGAGTGACTGAGTGTGATATTCTTGCTGGGTTTCTGAAGGAGTTTAACTCCAACCTCCTCTGATGAATCTTTCAGTTCTGTACTAATTAACCTAACACCACTAACTTCTTTCAGAAAGGAGAGCCAAAAAACTCACATACATCTGTATTAGATATTTGCCCCTTCTCTACTTTGCTCAGGCTCAGGGAGGCTAATTTTTATCACTTCAAGAAGCTTCTCTGACTCTGGTTTCCAGCTGAATCAGCCAATGGAAGTCACCAGCAGAAAATGAGAGGGTGGGATGGAGGGATATCCTAGGATTTATTCCCACCTCCTTCCCCGCCAAGTAACTTCACATTGACGGTGTCCCTCTACCCAAGACCACAGATCCGGTCAGGTAGTTCCAACACTGTGGGCCCCTTGAGGCCCAGAGGACTGTTGTACCTCCTTGTTGCTAGCCCTAGGAGACTACACCCCATCTTCTTGGTCTCTTTAAACTTTGCCCAGATCTTTGTAAATAATTCCCTATTTAGCTTTCCTTATTTGTCCTGAGTGAGTGTTCTCTCTTTCCTGCTGGAATCCTGGCTGGTAAGGTAACTAGGGTCCCTTTCTAGATCTACTTCCTAGACCTATCAGAGCCCAGCCTAGTACCTGACTTTTAAAGGTGCAATAAATAATCAACATCTGATGAACGAATGAACAAATGAATGAATGATGTGAACCTTCCATCCAGACTTATAGGCTGAGTTCAGGAGCTTGGGCCAATGCCATTGATATCACTCCCATTCTACTGAGCAGATGCAGGAGGTCAGGGATCCAGGAAAGGTTGGATGCCCAGAAAGGCCATCCAAAGACTGAGTCTGTTCTGAGTTAGAGACACACAGACTGTGTTCATTTTCAGCTCTTTTGGCATTGATATTTTTTTTTTAGTTTTAACACTGGATCAGAATCGGAAATCACCCCATGTGATGATGGCTGGGGAGGAGTTTAACTCTTTTATTAACCCCATTTGGGATAAAGTTGGCTCCCACATTGTGGGCACAGCAGAATTCTTGCAACAGACTACTAAGAGAAGAAATATAATTGATAACACCAGAAGAGATCTTTTCCTACTCTTACCCTGTGGGAGAAAGAATTGTTATGGGCAATTCTTCTATCTTCTCCTTGAATGGGATTGTCTTTGAGTTGATAAGGAAGATAATGAAACACAGTATATTAACAGTCTATAAAGGGGGGGAAGAGGAGGTGTTTTGGTGTTGCTTATCAAAATAAGAAGAATGTGCCAATTAAACTGGAGTCAAAGGAATGTTTTGTAGACCATCTAGAGGATAGTAATGCAATCTTTTGTGATTATTTTAAACTTTCTATTTGCAGAGAGCAGATATGGAAATTGGAATTTTTATTAGCCTTTTTGATGTAATGGTAAGAAAATCAAAGGGTTTTCTTTTCTGACTTGGTTAGAAAATGAAGCATTAGGTGAAATTTCTGACTTGTATGAAAGGTAACCTCTCACAGATGCAGGGGGAAAAATGGAAACAAAGAGAGAAGTTACATATCTGTTTTTTAAGCTGTCAATGACCTGCAATCAGTTTACTGCCTCTAACTCTTCAATAAAAATTACTCTAAAACTGAGCCATGGAATTCCCTCAATCCAACCCAGTCTCAAGTCTGACCCACACACGTCTCCTGAGCGCTGCCAGTCATCTGGCAGACGCATGACTGCTTAGGGCAAAAGACTTGGCAGAGGGTAGAGGCGCCCCCGTCTGCCCCCACCTTCCTCCTGAGGATGGTGAGAGGAGTATGAACATGCCCCATCTGGGGAATGTATCAAGGAGAAAACATCTGCTATCTGGAGGCCCAACATTTAGATCCTAGTGTCCCCACACACTGGCGTTCAGGGAAACTCAGGTAAGCCACTTACTTGTACATCAGGGCTGGATTTATAAGATGGGGGGACTACTGCTTCTCGGTTTTCAAAAATTTCTATAATGCAGATGGACAGCAGCTCTGCACAGAGGTTAGAAAACACACGTTCTCGGTTCTGACTTCTCCTTAGCATAGTTACCTGCCGTGTGAAGCTGGGACAACTTAACCAACTGTGCCTCTGTTTCCTCTGGGCGGACAGGAGTCAATAAACATATAACACAGAGCTTGGTCTGAGAAAGGTACCTCGTATATGTTGGTTATCATCACCGTCATTACCGCTACCCACTTCTCAGTCAGAAAAGCAATGCCATACACGTAACATTCCACAAGTTGCAGTGAGAATAAACAGACTCCATGAAAATGTTAAAACCATAGAGCATTAAATGTGCAACCATGTGAGTTAGGAGGACTTCTGACTATTTGTTATGGGTGTAATTATACCCACCCCCCCCCCCAAATTCATATGTTGATGTCCTGATCCCCGGGGTATCATAATGCGACCTTATTTGGAGATACCATCATCACTGAGGTAATTCAGTTAAAAGGGGGTCCTTAGGGTGTGCGCTAATCTAATCTGACTCGTGTCCTCCTGATAGGAAAATGTGAACAGAGACCGCATAGAAGGAAGACAATGTGAGAGCCTCAGGGAGAAGACAACCATCTAGAAACCAGGCATTCCTGAGGCCACCAGAAGCTAAAAGAGGGGCTGGATCAGATCCTCCCTCTCAGCCCTCAAAAGGAACCAACCCCATTGACACCCTGATTTTGGATTTCTGACCTCAGAAACTGTGCACAATACTTTTTGTTGTGTAAGCCACTCAGTGTGTGGTATTTTGTTACAGTAGCCCTTCCTGAACTAGGGCTATTGTTCCTTAACTTAAACGATGAAAAAAACTGAGGCCCAAAGAGGTATAGTGATTCCCCCAAGATCACATGGACTGTTAATTTTGAGGCAGGACCAGAATCTGGCACTTCCTGTCCCTACGATAAAATTCTTTGCATTATAATGAATTGTTTGTAAAGAGAAGGAGGTGGCTTCAGACACCAAGACCTTGGCCGCTGCTTCTAGTAGGGATCTGCCACCTAAGATTCCATCACACGACAGACACCAAGGCAGTGGCCGGATGGCTCCAGGGCTGGAGCCACACTTACGGGGCAAAGTCAGCCTCTGAGCAAAGCAGGAAGGAGGCTCCAATGGCTTCTCTCCTGTACCTCTAAATGCCTCACACGTGCCAACGGACAAGCAGTGAGGCACATTCTTATCACCCACAGACTTACGCGTGGGTGAAGGTGCTCAGTGTTTAGCAAGGAAACCTGACATTCCTCGCTCCCCTGCTGCATCCATACCCAGCTCCCATTTTGCTACCTGGCGCCCGTACAGCTGTGTGTGTAGAGCAGGGGCGCCGACCCTGCCTGACTCCCTCCCTCCCCCCTCCCCTCCTCTCCGGTAAGCAACAAGATAAATAACTTTCGTTCAGATGCTCTTTTAATGCACAGGCTGGAGAAGAAATTATAATCTCTACAGAAGAGTAGCATGGTTAGTCAAGCTGACGTTGCTGTCATCCTAGAAGCCGGGCATGTTGATTTATTCACGTAGAGCCTTCTGTTTTCCCGTCACTGGAACTGACTTCTTCCACCGGTCTAGCCCACCCGGCAGCACGGAGACACAGAATGAGATACCCGTGAAAACCTGGGTACGCTGACGAAGGGTTTTCTGTTGCAGAATGATACGTTCCTGTCACCAGGCGCACAGGGGCGTGATGTCAGGGCAGTAGAACATTTTCACAAGGCCGAAGAGCCGAAAACGAAAATGTGTCAAAGAGCCCTGTGTTACTTACAAGACTCGGAGGTTCTTGAGTCCAGCGAAGTCCATCTTGGTGATCCTGGTAATGTTATTTCTGTCCAGGTCACTGCAATAGAGAGCAAATTTGGGTCAGATTTTTTCGCAGGTTATACTTATGGTCTATTCAGCCCAGACTGGCTTGAAGGAATGTTGCTTGTCAAGCAGAAGGTAATTCCAGTGATTAATGTCATCCCCGGAGCATACTCAACCAAACTTAAGGATACTGTATGAGAATAAGCTACCCATTATGTATGTAGTAGAGCCCTGCTATGTTTAGCTGCCTGGCTTCTGTTGCCCCTTCTTTGGGTAACAACTTTTGCTTTGGAAGTCCCCTCCCCCAACTCTCAGATCATGTCATGTAAGTGAGCCTGACCCCTCTTCCCAGGTCCAGAGCTAATCCAGGTGAGGCTTAAAAGCATCTTCACTCCCAATGACCACAGTACTTGTTTCAGGAAAGTATACATGACTCAAATTCCCAATAGCTCTCTCCCCACTGGGTTTCCAAGCTGTTCAGCATTGCCAGAAACCATCTTGCCACCAAGAAGAGTTTTCCAGAGTCAAAGAGAGACTGATTCCTGGTGCTATCCCATGAGTATGTGGATCTACCCATGCCTGAAACCAGGCACTTCCTTATTTTGAAATTACATGAGCCAATCTATCCCATCATCCTTATATTTTGTCTTAAAACTGCTTGAGTTGAATTTTCTATCACTTGAAACCAAAAGAATCTTGACTGACTTCGGTACCTACTTAGGTATTTGCTTATTTTTCAGCTGGTTTGCAAACTCCCTGAGGACCAAGGCAATCTCTCGTTTAACTTCCACAGCCCAATCTAGAGAGTATGTGCCTGGCACAGAGTAGAAGGAACTTTGCTAATCTCATACATTAGGTAAAGACCTACATGGATTGCTCCTGCCTCAACTGGTAGGTTTACGCTCCTAAAAATGGTCCCAAACAGAAGAATTTGCTATGGAAGAACTGAAAGCAATATGGTAGTATTTGTACTGGGGGGAAGGGGCCCCATGGGTATTAGAAAACCAAGGTTAGAGAAAACTAAAGTCAAGAATGAACCTATGAACAACTGTACATATATCCTGTGTTCACTAACATTATCTAAGACTAGATGCTCCAAAAAAAAAAAAAAAAAAGACCGTGAATAATATGTTACAGTGCTTAATAATGGATGCTAAATGACTAATTCCTATGTACCATACCTTCTTGAGAAGATTTTCAGGGTTTTGGTCACATTAGAGTTTCAACAAAGTTACTTGTCAACTGGCTTTGCTCTTTTCCTGAACATTCAGAAACTAAGGAGGCCATTTTCCCTATGACAGATCCCCATCCACATGGTCACTGCTTCTTAGGGTTTCCTAGCCAGGGCCTAAAGTTGCCATCCTGCAGTCAAGCCTCAGAGGGACCTGTGAGCTCTACAGCTATATCAAAGGAGCAGGGAAACAATCTTCAGATTCTAGCACTGTATATGAGAGGGCTTATTCACCTGATACTGAAAATAATACCAATATAAAAATCAAACGAGTCCTTGGGTAGCCTCACCTGGGAACCACCTCCCTTCCTCATCCAGTTTTCCACTGCCTAAAATAGTTTCTTGACTAGCCTATGATGGAGAGAGGCAGGACATAGTCTTCTCAGACCAAGCGGAGTGTTTGAGGCTGAGGAAGCTGAGGAAGAGCAAGGATTACCCAGGAAAAGCAAGAAAGGTTGCCTGTGTGAGGGTGGGACAGCAGCACGCAGCTAGGAATGTGTGCGTACTCACACTCTCCTTCAGTATTCTTCCCAACTCCTGTCTCAGTCGGGACTGATGTTTGGGGACACTGAAAACTGCAGATATGACAACGCAACTAAGGGTTTAATTACCAGGACCCAGCATGGTATCTCAGCAGCTTGTGCTGGTGGCGTCCGTGGCACCAATATTTTCAATTAATATTTGTTATGTGAAGTGGCACAAAGCATGCTGCTGAAACACTGAGGCCTTGGGGGAGGGGGGACGGGTTGTGGGGTTGCCCCAGGCAAACAGGCCGTGTCTGGGAGGCAGAGCTTCAGGCACAAGCAGCCCTGAGTTTGAATCCCTGCCCTGCCACCTGCTGAACAACCCATGGGCAGTTCACTTCGTCTCCGAGGCTCAGTATCTCCATCCACAAACCGAGGGCAGTCACCTCAACCTCCAGGGTTTTTGTGAAAGTCAAATGAGATGACACATACACTGTGCCTGCCCGGGGCACCCCTTAGAGACTCAGTCGTGGCAGCCATTGTCACTCTCGTTAATCGAACTGCATCCTTCTTACCTGCAGTCGCCACTTCCACCCTGAAATTTCAGTGCCTTAAGACCACTGCCTGCACCACCCCAAACCCTGTGCCTACAGATGAGTCCTGGGAGCTCCCGGACACTATCTTCCTGTGGATGTAAGAGGGGTACATTTTGTGGCCAATGAGGAGTCAGATGGCGCCCAAAGCAGCCCCCTCACGCTGCCCGTCCCTCTCGCATTTCTAGGACACCTATTTCCAAATCTTCCCTGGGCCCTCCAGCGCACCCACTGCCCGACTGCCAGGAAGGAGGTAAGGGAGCACGTTCCTGGGCTTTGAGGTGAGACAGGTCAGGGTTCAAATCTCTTCCGTAACCCCTACTCCCAGCTGTGTGAGTTTTAGTATCGTACTTAACTTCTCTGAGCCTTCAAGCTTTATGTAAGCCTCTCCTACTTGCAACCTTGGAATGGCAAGGAACATAAAAACTTGACTGCAAGCATGCGTGGCTGAAAATGGGAATTAATTAAATGGACACTGAGAAGATGCTATACTACCTCATGTGCCCATTGCTCTCCCAGCCTGCACTGTCCCAGTCCAGGCTACTCTGGAACTTCAGCCTGATTTCTTAGCCTTCAGCCTTGGCCTTTGAGGGAATCCGAATCAGTATATCTTAGCCTCACGCGAGTTTTGAACCGCCTACAAGCATGATCACTAAATGGGAAGCCGCTGCAGTTCTAGCTGTGGGGGAGGGAAGTGGGGTGGTATGAAAACATGTCTGCACGTTGTTTCATTGGCAAGCTTGCCATCGAGAGGTGGGGCTCTATGTCCCTTTCCCTTGAAAGTGAGCAGGTCTCACGACCGCGTAAGCCTGGGGCAGGAACGACGTTGTGGAATTTCCGAGGCTGGATTAGAAAAGGTAGTAAGTGACTGCCTGACTCTCAGAGCACTTGTATGGGAGCCCTGAGCTGCCGTGTTGGAAGACCAGAAGGCCTAGAGCCACCGCTGGGAAGGCCATGTGAGAGGACCAGAGAGAGGGAGAGAAAGGGAAAGACAGAGAGGTGCTGGAGGAACCCTGGCGGTTCCACCCTGGCTGTTTATTTCCAGCCTGGAGGTCCGGCACGTAAGTGCAAACACCTTTGAGATTCCAGCTCCAGCCATCATCTGGCTATGACTTATGAGAAACTCGGAGCCAGATCACCCAGCTGAACTCCTCTTGAATTCCTGCCCACAGAAACTGTGAGGGAGAATACTAAAATGAGCACTGTGTCTGAAGCCATTAAGTTTTGGAGTGATTCGTTTGGCAACAAAAAAAGAGATGGAAGAGAAAAGAAAAGAAAGACACCTTCTGAATGTTTAATTTACCATTAACAATGGAACTCCCTTCACATGACTCTGAATGGCATGTCCTTTCTGTGCTTGCCTGTCACCCTTGAGATCCTGAGTCCCGTTAGTATGGTCAAAGATGGCTCACAGGGGCAAAAAACACCCTGTCATTCTAGGAACGAAGGGAGAACCGGCCCTTCTCTCAGGTTCTCAGGAGTAAAGACTGCATAATTAGGGTTGCCCATCTCTCCGAATGAGCCTTACGATACCAGGAGAATCACCCCAGTGTTATAGTAATAATCGCAATAGTGGGTACCATTCATCAAACATTGTGGTAGACACTGGCAAGTTGTCCACCAAACCATTTGTCCTCTGTCTGGTGAACACACATGGCGGAACATTTCTGAGTTTCCCTGGCAGGGAGGTACAACCCTGTGACTGAGTTCTCACTATTACACGGGCAGAGGCAATATATACTGCCTTCGGGCCTGACCAATAACACTTCCTGTCCAATTCTCCATGCTCTTTTTCTTCCCTCTGCTTGGGCTGAATTCAGTAAATCCAGTGGAGGACTCTAAGAACGGCAGCCGGAAAAAGTCTGAGTCCTTGAATGACTGCATGGAATAGAGACCTTCTCTCCCCTGTCTCTCCATTTACCTATATAAAAGACACATTCAAGAAATAATTCTTGGGGCACCTCAGTGGCTCAGTGGGTTAAGCCTCTGCCTTAGGCTCAGGTCATGATCTCAGGGTCCTGGGATCGAGCCCCACATCGGGCTCTCTGCTCAGCGGGGAGCCTGCTTCCCCCTCTCTCTCTGCCTGCCTCTCTGCCTACTTGTGATCGCTCTCTGTCAAATAAATAATAAAATCTTTAAACAAACAAACAAAAAGAAATAATTCTTAAAGCCACTGAAATGTCGGGCCTATTTGTTATAGCAGTCTACGCTGACAAATACAGTATCTTTGAGTCAGGATCTTTCCCTCTTTTTTATTTTTTCTTTCACTTTGCAATAATTCTGAAAGGTGGGTGTTATTATCTTTCTTAAACAGATAAAAATACTGAAGATAAGCCTTAATAAGAGCCGATGTTCGCTGGGCCCAAACCATGCACCAGGCACTGTGTTAAAAACTGTATGTTCAGGGATGCCTGGGTGGCTCAGTCATTGAGTGTCTGCCTTCAGCTCAGGTCATGATCTCAGGGTCTTGGGATCGAGCCCTGCATTGGGCTCCCTGCTCGGCAGGAAGTCTGCTTCTCCCTCTTCCACTCCCCCTGCTTGTGTTCCCTCTCTCGTTGTCTCTCTCTCTGTGTCAAATAAAGAAAAATCTTTTTTTTTAATTGTATAGTCATTTTCTTTTATCCAAACAGCAATCATATGTGGTACGTACTATTATTATCCCATTTTTCACATGAGGAAGCTGAAGCATAATTTCCCCCACCCCAATCTACCTTATATTTCACAGATAAAGCAACTTGCCATGAAGTCACACAACCAGTAAATGGCAAAGGCTGGGATGCAAACTTGGGCTCTCTGAACGTAGAGGACATATTTTTTATCACATCCTGCTCTCATCTATAGCTAGACTCTAAGCATTTTCTACTACATCAGGTGAGCTACTGACTGAGAGAAAAATGAATGAATAAATTAATAAATAAATATAATAGAAAAGTACAGAATAGAATTTCCCATCCCATTTTAAAGAAAACAAACGGCATTCCTGGTGACTTCAGTGCTTCCCATTTCAGCCATGATAGCCCATTTCCTTTTCTGTCTCCCAGTGAGGTCTGGGCTAGTGGGGGTGTTGAGACCTCTGTAAGCTAGAGGGAGTGGGGGTGTTTTCCTGCTTTTTTTTTTTTGCCTATGTCTGGTTTCTGCCATGTTGCTCATCATCTACCTTATTGCCTATAGAAACAGGCATCACCATGGTAATCTGCATTATTTTTCCCCATCCCAATCAGTGAATCATAAACCAATGCTGTGAATTGCAACTTTGTGGTACTTTCACATCTGTTTGACACCTTGGGTGGGGTGGGGAGGATGAGGAATTCAGAACAGCATTGAAAAAATGAGACAAAAATGTTCTAGGGCAGGCTACTGTCCCTAACTTGGCACACGTACATTCACATTCTTCTTTTGATTCATTCTGTGGCATTCCAGCAAAATGTTCTTTTTGCTGTGGCACATCTGGGAAGAGGGAGCAGCAGAAACAGTGTAGTGTGGAGAAAAGGGCTTCAATACCAAACCGAGAAGACGCAGATTTCAGTCCCCTCTTCCTTCTTAGCTGGGTGACTTTGGGAATGTTACTTAAACTTGTTTAAACCCAGTTGTTCATATTGTTGTTGAGACTTTTATAAAATATGACCAAGAACACCAGCTCTACAGGATTACCATGAGGCTCAAGAGATAAACTATGTGAGGAACTATTTCTAAATAGCAATCAGAGTAGTTAATTTTTCAACCACTCAACTTGCAGGGAGAGGACGCAGAGGTGGAAGTTAGGACTGGTGTCCAAAAAACAAAAAAAAATGTTTCTCTATGATGGTGCAACCTACAGAGTTGGAGAATACACCATCAGTTCAGATCAGAATTTAAGACCACCTGCCCCATACAGCAAGTGTATACAGAGTGATGCCATCTGAGTTTCAGGAAAGACGATATCTCTGTCTAAGGTAAACTTGGAAGGGTTGTCTTACAGTGAACTAATTCCCTATCATGGGGTATATAAGCAGAGATTAGTTAACTCATGCTGGACAGGATGTACTTGTGATGGGTAGGAAGCTGGGTGACATGACCTATAAAGTCCTGATAATTTTAAGATCTATAATTCTTGTATTTTGGGATCCCAGAACCAAGTGGGCTTAAAAATATGGCCTGGTCCTTGCCCTCATTTTGGAGTCTAGTTGAGGAGATGGACTGAGACTTATGAGTTACTTAGAGAACAATGTGGAGTATACAAAAGTAGATGTTAAGAGATGTGGTCTAGATTCCATGCAGAGTGAGCAATCAGAGATTTGACATATGAAAACAGGAGCTCAGAAGACCTGGAGCGGATGAGAAGGAAGTACACTGTGATGTGGTGGTGACAGCAAGGGCCACGATGGGGATCACAGAGAAGTAAAGGGTCTGAGGATAAGAACAGCAAACTTCTGAACAAGGATGGTGTGATGCATTCACGTTCAAAATCTCAAAGCCTAATCTGGGAAATTCTGCTTAGGAAAGTGATAGGAGGTGCCAGAATTAAGATGTCTTGTGGTCCAGTCTGACCCTTTGTTTACCAGCAGAAAAGAAGAAGTTCCAATCAAATCAGAATAAATTAGTGAAGGGGCTTTAGTCTTCACTTCAGTTATTCGCTCTCTACCCCAGCAAGGCCAACCTGAATGAACCACATCACAAGGCTGGCTGCTGTGCCCTTCTGCTTCACTTTGAGTTGAGCAGGAGATGGGGGAGGAAAACAGAGTGAGAAGAATGTATTTATTCTCCTGGTTCCCTCCCTGAGAGGTGGCTCAGGTTAGCTAACGTCTCCACCAAAGGTCACTGACCATTTCCTGGTTCCAGAACAGTTGCTTTCTCTAATCTCTTCTGGCTCAGAACATCTCTATTGCTTCTAGTCCTGGTTCCCTGAACCACACCCAACTGAAATAGTCACACCCAACTACTGAAATAGTCCCTTTATAAATCAATCTTCTTTACATAATTCTAATTTGAGTTTTTCTACCTATTTTCATTTTCTGACTAATACATCATCATCATTCACGTCATTCATTCAACAAATTTTCTTAACCACTAAGTTTCAGGTACTGTACTAAATGGTGGGACACAGGTGTAAATAAGACTGGCATGGTCTCTGACATTGAGCAAGTATAGTGGGGAAGAAATAAACAAAGGCTCAACTCCCACAGACTGTGCTAAACAGTCTACACTAAGTGTCGTCAAACTTTTTCTGTAAAGGACCAGATAGTGAATAATTTAGGTTTTTCCAGTCATATTTTTTATCACAACTATTCAACTCAGCTCTGTAGCACAGACAATACACAAACTAACGGGTATGGCTGTGCTCCAATAAAACTTTATTTGCAAAACAGGCTGAAAGCCAGGTTTGGTCTGGGAGCTACAGTTTACAGACTCCTGTTCTATATTGTGCCAGAGCTATAAACAAAAGCTTACAGGAGAGTATACGAAGTTTTAAGGGTCAGAAGAAGCTTCCAGGAGAAGGTAATGTTTTAATCGAGACTTCAAGAATGAGTTGGCTATAGTTAGGTTGGTTGGCATGGGAATATGTGAGAGAGAGGAAAAGGATTCTAGGGAAAAGCAGCAGCATGTGTAAAAGCCCAGAGTCATTGCTTTAGGATAACTACAAGATTTATTTGGCCATTAAAGCATGTTACAGGGGAAAGCAGGACACTCATTCTTTCTATCTTTCCTTCCTCCCTTCTTCCCTCCCTTTCTTCATTCCTTCTATCCTCCCTTCCTCCCTCTTTCTCTCGCTTTCTTCATCTTTCCTATATTCCTACAATATGCCTTTATTATGCACCTACTCTGGACCTAATACCGTTTATGGCTAGGGATAGCATGTTGAACAACAAAAACTGTTCCTTTCAGGGAAGTTTTATTCTCTTGCTGAGCATGGCAGACAGACACTAGAGTGGTTTACATGATCCCTATCTCTTGGTATTAGTACCCTTGAGTAATCCCTTCTCCTTAAGCAAAGCAGGACCTACTGACTTGCTTCTCATTGATATTAATATAGTAAAGGTGACAGGATGGCACTTCTGTGATTATGTTATATACAACTGTGATTCCCAAACTGCTGGGACACTCTTGCCCTTGTTACCTATGAAGAACAAGCGACCCTATTAGGATCAGATGGCAAGGAATTGAGGGCAGCCCCCACAAGCAACCAGCAAGGAACTGAAGACAACCACCAAGAGCCTGAAGTCTTCAATCTAACAGACTGCAATTTTGCCAATAACCTCAAGAGCTTAGAAATGCATCCATCCCAGCTGAGCCTTCAGATGAGACCATATTCCCCCACTAACAGCTAACAACCTCAGCCTTGAAGCAGAGACCCCTAGCTAACTGTAAGGTAATAAATGGGAGTTGCTTTAGGCCAAGCTTATGGTAGGACTGTTACACAGCAGCAGAAAACTAACACAGGGGGACTGAGGCAACCACAGATTAACAGAGGAATTACAGATTACAAAGAAATAACTAGAAAATCATTTCAAGGTGAGGTGAGGATAATGAAAGTGGGCACAGGAGGAGGTAGGGCCATTAGGCAGGGTGGTCAGGAGGGACCTTTGGTCTGAGCCTTGAAGGGAAAGAAGGAACCAGACAAGGGGAGAGGCTGAAGGGAGACATTTCCAAGTACAGAAGAGAATCACAAAGGCCTGAGGAGAGAAAGCATTTGGAGGGTCCAAGCAACAGAAAGGTCAGGTGACTGGAGCAGAGTAACACCAAACAGGATCACAGAGGCAGGGGGCAGCCAGACTGTGGAGCATCCAAGGGGCAGCTCTCATGCCTTTAGCCCTCAGAACCACAGAAGAGGTCAAGCAGGGAAGTAGCTGGTTTAATAGCCCTCCACCTCTTTCCCCCCGGACATCAAACCTGCCTCCTATATATAACCAGATTCATTTCTCCCAAGTATCAATGTTTTTCACAGGGCAACAGCACTGCAGCTGGGTGGGTCTCACGGCTCTTCTTAGCCTGCCTCATTGAATTCTTCCTTCTTTTGGTCCAAAGACCTTTACTGAGCACCTTCCTGATTTGGGACTCTGTGAGACACTCCATCAACATTTATGCTCCTGCTACTTGCTGGCCTCTGAAGCCCTCGACACCCTTTCTCCATCCAAACTCTACCACTATGTTGTGGGTTGAATTGTGTTCCCCGAAAAGATATGGTGAAGTCCTAACTGCTGGTACCTGTCAAAGCGACCTTATCTGGAAATAGGGTCTTTGCAGATGGAATTAGTTTCAAATGAGGCCATTAGGGAGGTCCTAATCCAATATGACTAGAGTCTTCCTAAGATTAGACAGGGACACAGGGAGAATACCAGGGAACACCAGAAACAGACACTGGAGTGAGGCAGCTGCAAATCAATGAATGCCAAGGATCACCAGCCACTATCAGAAGCTAAGAAGAGGCAAGGAAGGATTCCCCTCCACTACAGATTTCAGAGTGAGCAGGGCCATACTGACTCCTTGATTTCGGACTTCTAGTCCCTGGAAGTGTGGCAGAATGCATCTCTGTTGATTTAAGCCACCCAGTCTATTATACTTTGTTTCGGCTGCCTCTCTAAAAACATGACCTCTCTTCAGGCTTTATGAAGCCCTCGCCCACCCCCCCAACCCCCAAGCCTTCTCTCTGCAGCTTTCCCAGCCTCTCATCCTGCACTGATCTCTCCCTTCTCTGAACTTCTGAACTTCTGCATCATTTAGCCTCTGCACAATCCATTTTGGCCTTTCATCACATTTCCTTCCACCTCGTGTGTGCTGCCTGTTTCCTGTGTGTTTGCCTTGTCTCCCAAAGGAGTGTGAAGCTCTGTGGGAGCCAAAACCACAGATCATACTCCCCTCACTTCCTCCCAGACACCTTGGATGAAGTGAGGTCCCTTGGAGACACTCGGAGAAATGTACACTAGTATTCTCTGGATGCTGGGGCACAAAGTTTTGTTGTTTTTTTTCTTAAATATTTTACATTTTGCTTCTTAGGACTGTCAATGTTTTCCACAGTAAATATGTATTACTCATGCACTCTCCCCTCTCCCTGCCAAAATGCTGAAAGAAGTGACCCAGTTGAAATAGGACTCTTCTCATAGCTAAAGTGACAAGCAGAGCTAAAGCCATTTAAGACCTGGAAATCTGGCCAAAAGAAGATACTCTTTGAGGGGCCCAAGGGCAGTTCTTAGAAGCTGCTCAGGTGGCCCTACCCATACAGATGTCTTCCTTTCCTTTGCCTTCTCTTCCCAGTTATCCCTGATGGAAGAGAGAAAGCAGTACATGTTCAAGAATCACCAAATCACCATCCCACTAGGTCACACGCAGCCACATTTCACTGTGGATCCCCCTCATAGAGTTTCCATCTCATGTCTTACTGCACAACAGAGACATTACTGAATTATTCTCTGACTTTTTCACTTCATCCTCATCAGTTACATAACCACATACAAGTTTAAAAACACATACACGCATTCGGGAGAGAAATGACTGAATTTGATTTAAAAAACTGGCTTCACACTACCTCAGTTGTTTGGGAACTAAGCCTCCCTGGGCTAAATTTTGGCTTGGCAACACTCTTGCATATATAATTTTACACCTGCAAAAGTTTGCAGCCAGTGCTTTGCAGACAGCTACCTGCAGGGAGGAGAACAGTCAGACAGAGGGGCAACCTGGATAGTTGGATGTGGGGGTGGTGAGGGCTCTGCAAGGAGGAGGGGCAAGTGTGGGTCTCCACTATCCCTCTCACTGCTGCAGGAGGGCTCCCCGCTGGCCCCTGTCTCACTCTGTTCAGTTTCATGCTCCAGCATGGAGGGCATACAGGGGACATATCTAGCTCTCTGCTGGAGGCAGTAGAGTAGAACTTGCAAACTCGTAGCCCATGGGCCAATTCTGGCCTGCAGACATGTTTAGTCTGGTCCTCAGTATGATTTTAGCATTTATAAACTAATTGCCAATTTGGAAGCATTTCACATACAAATCTGGATTCTAGATTGTCTCTAAAAAATCAGATGATCTGACCCCCTGGGCTTTCATAACCACTGGAAACTGGAGCTAAGAGGCAATTGCCCATTTTGGATAAGGTATGGACTTTGCTATTCATTAGTCCCATTCATCTGCTTCCCTCACTTATGCCACTTGCTTGGCCCTCACAGGCATTGGAGTTTGAGATCTCTACTCCAGAGCATAATGCTTAAGAAAGCAGGTGCTAGAATCAGACAGCCTGGGCTCAAATTTTATCAGACAGTGGTAATGGTTTTAGGCAATTTCCTTAACTCATCCCCAAGCTTCTGTTTTCTCACCCATGAAATGGGTATATTAAGAGTACCTACTTCCTAGAATGTTATGAGGGGTAAATGAGATGATAAAGGGATACAGCACAGGGCTATTCATGTGGTAAATACTCAATAGGTAATCATTACCCTCAATTTGTTGATTATTATTCATACGAAATGTGAGCACAGAAAGATGCAGAATAGGTTAACAGGACCTCAGTGCTTAACTAACCTTGAAGGGACATAAAGTCTAATCCACAGCTCTTTCCCCAAGATCCTCCTAGTCCACTCAAGCACATCCTTCTATCTCTCCCTTCATGACAACTCCCAGACTATTCTAGCCTTGAGTCTCAAAAAACAAAAAAATAAAATAAATAAACCATTCCCAAATTCCTCGTATGATGACTAAAGGCAACTTATTTCTTTCTGAGCAATAACCTCCAAATAACAACTATCAACCTAAAAGGGTTCAGTCTATAAGCCCACTTTATCATGCCCAGAAATCTCAAACCCTTCCAAATTCTTCCCAGAATCCCCATTCTTAAAACACTTCTCCACCCCATATATGAGAGCTCCTAAAAAAAAAAAAAAAAAAAAAAAAAAAAAAAAAAAAATTGGCTCTACAAATCCCTGGGAATTAGGAGACCAAAATCTCAAAAGAGATTGGGGTCAGCCTTTGAAAATCGGTCAAGAAATGTAGGACACATAATATGGCAGGTACAATGCTATGAGTTCACCGTTTCATTTCCCTCTTAGGTAAACAGCAAGATTAAATTTCCTGGCACTCCTTGTATCTAGGTGGGACCATATGATTGATTTCTGATTAAAGAAATGTAGATGGAAGTGATATAAGCCATTTCCAGGCAAGATCATAAAACAGCCTTCACATTATACTCTCTTCCTTGTCTTCCTCGACATGTGTAGACCATGTGTCAAAAATGGTGGGGTCCTATGATGGAAGGAGAGACTATAGGGAGCACAGCCCACTACCCAGACCAACTGCACTGGACTCTGGTATAAGGAAGTAATATAATTTTGTTGTTTTGCCACTGCTACATCTGGATTTATTTGTTTCTGTGGCATAGCCTTATCCGTGCTGACTGATACACACGATAGTTTGGCAGAGTGGGAAAGAAAGCTTCGAAGCTAAACATCCATGATTTTTCCTCTGTGCTCTGTTTCTAACCCATAGCATGATCATGGAAAAGCTACCCACCCCCAATCTTTAAAAGGAGGAAAATAAACTGACTGATTCCCACAGGGTCAGAATCTCACTGACTTTGAACTCTTACCCATGAAAAATCTCACAGGCTTTGAACTCCATTAACATACTACCTTAAATTATGTTTTTAAGAAGGCCACCTAAGTTCTAGTCAACAGAAGTGGAAAAGCTGAAGCCAGCCCACATTACAGTCTAAATAAATATCTGTGGAGTGAGTAATTATTATACAAGAGCCAACGTGTGTTGGGTGTTTACCATGTGCCAAGCATTATTCTAAATACTTCACATTCAGTGCCTCTTATAATCCTTACAACCAGCCTGCAAGGTTGATGCTATTATTAGTCCCATTTTATGAATGAACAATGGAGGCACAGGGAGATTAGGACCCTTCTCTATGATCACAAGCTGATAAGTACACCAAGGGCATTTATATCTAGACAGTCAGATGTCAGAGCCTGAAAACTTAGCAATCAACTTGCGAGAAATAAATACAGAGTCCTGAAGGGTGAAAGGCAAACTGAAATGACCCGATTAGAGAATTTCCTTAACATACCCCAAATTTTAGCTAACCCAATAAACTCCAACTTCTTGGGAGTTGCAGCCCTATATGTTTGAATCCCCAGGGTCCAGCACAATGTCTGGCACATAAAAGCACAAATAAACATTTGTTGAATGACTGAATGTTCTGAACCTAGTTCTTTACCAACACTCTTAACTGGGTTACATTTGCCTTTCGCTCATTGACAGTGCCTTGAAATCCAAAGTTAATCTTAGTATTTCATTGGTACCAATAAAACTGAGGAAATAGAGTGATCATATAATTTCTCATCCAAACTTGAATGTTTCTGTGAGTCAAAGGGAATGGCATTAATGATTATATCAGGAAAAGAGGCAGGAGTTGGGACTATATTGAGAAAATCAGCACAAATGGTCATCCTTGCTAGAGCCACAATAACCTACAACAGAGGTGCGTGACAAAGGGAGAACTCACAAGGTGTCCTGACTATCCACAATGTCCTTGTTCTTTAAAGAATGCCCCTTCTTGTCCACTTCAAAGTCTGTAATATTTGCAGGACATGTTGTGGTTAAGTGTCATTCTATGAATGGTGCACATCTCCAAACCCGACAGCCATAGAGCACGCGCACTATTAACTTTTAATATAGGTACAGCAATCACTTTAAGAAAACGGGAAGGAGCAGCCCAAGGAATGCAACGATTGCGGCAGGAATATAAACATGGATCACATTGGAACAGACGACATACTTTGTATAAACACTAATAAAGTGAGTTCAGGCTGAGCTGTGACTTTAAAGGAAATTCTTCCCCATAAACATGTCCTGCCATGCCCTAATAACTCTTTAATTTGATGCACATTTGGGAAGGATGATGCGAAGTAATCACAGAATAATGTTAAGGTCTGTTGCGAAGGAGGAGGGGGTGGAATGTGATGCAACTTGGAGCTAACACCATCCACCAGATAGTTGGCTCCATTGCTCATTTCACACATGGAGGGAATTTGCTGAGTGACATGCAGGAAATCAGAGACAGGTCTTTGCAGGTTCGGTACAAGAAAATTCTGGGTGTCATCTCATGGTACCATATTAGACTCCTGGCCAGTCCATTTCTGGCCTGCTTTCTCTTGCTGGACACAGTAAAAGTGGATTTCACTTGTATGTAGGCTCCCTACTTCCCAGAGCAAGGTTCTTCAAATCTCAACCAGACTATATGTTCCTTGAGAGCAGAGAACATATCGTACATATCTGGACATCACCTGTGGGGCTGATGTGGCCTTGTACCCCTGCAAGGAAGCAGAATGGCACAGAGTTGACAACAACCAGGCCAGGAGCTGCAACCTCGGGGCTCACGACAGAGTTCCATAAATAATTGTAGAGTTGGGGTGAGTCGCTCTGCTCATCTGCAGAGGGGGGTTAATAGCACTGACTGAACCTCAGTGGACTTTGGAGATGATGAAATATTCAAGAGAAAGGCTTTGTTTATTAAAAGAGAGTTGTACAAATGTAGGAGATTATAGCTGCTGGAAAGCATAGTACTAATTAATAATAATAATAGTTTGACATGTATTGAGTTCTCACTCGGTGGCAGGCATTGTTTGTCTCCTTTAAGTGCTATAGCAATTCTAAGAGTTGGTACTATTATTATCCCCATTTTACAGAAAACTGAGCTCCCTCAAGGTTAAGTAACTTTCCCCAGTTCACACATCTAAGTATTATCCCCAAGGTAATGATTCTGGAGGGCAGGCTGGACTGTCAGGGCTCCCTGCTCTCTGCTCCTCTATGTCCCAGGGAATTGAAGGAAATAAAGGAATTGAGTCTGTCTACTTTATCATGAACAAACGGAGGGCAAGGGTTGTGTGGGACTTCCCTCCACATGTCGAGGATCCAGCAAAGAAGGGGGAAATGAAGATTTTTGGATCAAATGACTGTAGCTGCTCCCTGACCCAGCTACTCTCACTGCTATATCAACTCTTGGAGTCCATGCCCAACAGCATCATCATGCTTCTCTACCTTCAGCAAGGCAATGGACCTCGGCCTTGTGCCCTGGCTCGTCCAAGTGTAGTGCAAAGAGCTCATCTATCCAGGTGGGTCCCCCACACCCACTGGGCTCATTTCAAGCACCATGCATTTGCTCAGGCAAGTCTCCCATTTGTAATGCCCTCTCCCACGGACCACATGAATGCAGCTATCAGGAAGCTTGGTTGAGGAACAGGGACCTTTTTCAATAGTGTGCTGAAGGAGAAGAGCTGGAAAGACAGAGGGTGTCCTTAGGGTAAACCACTGAGACAGCGATGGACCCACCAACCCCATTCAGGCGGGAGCCACTCTCCCCCATCTGGCACCGAGAAAATGCCTAGGGACAAGAACTAGGTTGGGAGAGGGAAGGGCTCATCTGATTCTCCAACCAGTCCTGCATGTCCAGACCCAAAGAGGCAAATATCCCTTTCATCATTCATGAAACCATATCTTGCTTATTACGACAATTTAAAAAACTTCTCTGATTATTCCTTTGAGAATCCAATTTGTTTCCTTTGTAAAGAGGAAACAATTCTCTTCTCAGTTTGGGAGGTGGGGACATTCCATTTATCTTCGGGGGAAATCTGTTTCCTATTACGAATCACGTTCTGTAGGTCTATTTGCAAAGAATAAATCTCTACACTTCACGTAGAAAAAAAAAATCCCTTTTCACTGTTCTACAAAAATCCCTGAAGGGAGGCTCCTGCCCTCTTCTAGCAATTGTGACAAGGACTGGATTTCCAATCCTTGCTTTGAGAAAAGGAAATCTTGTACTCATTCTCTGAAAAGCAGCAGTATCCCAGAATCATCTAGTATACCTGAGAGAGAGCCTACCATGCAGTTATTCATTCAATCAGCATTCACAGATGGAGACTGAGGGTCAGAATCAAGAGAGATCCTGGGAAGGCACGGATTTAAAACAAATACCAAACCCTCCAAATCCCCGTGCTCTAGAACAGGGGTCAGCAAGCCACGGCCCACAGGCCAAATCGAGCCCATTGCCTGTTTTTATATGGCCCCTGAGCTAAGAATGATTTTTATATTTTTAAATGGTTGAAAAATCAAAAGAAGAATAATATTTCATGACACATAAAAATATATGAAATTCAAATTTCAGTATCCATAAATATAGTTTTTCTGGAACACAGCCATAGTCATCCATTTATAGATTGTCTATAGCTGCTTTCATGCTACACGGGCAGAGCTGAGTAGCTGCTATTGAGACTGGATGGTCCATAGGGCCTAAATATGTACTGTGTGGTCCTTTACAGAGACTGTTTGCTGACCCCTGATCTAGGAGCTTACATAGCCCAGTATGGTTCAAAAATAAGGAAATCTCAGTGTTATTGTCTCCCCAGAATTCTTTTTTTTTTTTTTCCTCCCCAGAATTCTTATGTTGAAGGCTCAATCTCCAGCATGATGATATTTGGGGGTAATGTCTTGGAAGGTAATTATGTTTAGATGTGATCATGAGGATAGTGCTCCATGATAAGAGTGCCCGATAAGAAGAGGAAGAGACATCAGCGCACCCTCTTCTACGTGTGAGGACACAGAGAGAAGGCAGCCATCTGCAACCTGGGAAGACAGCTTTCATTAGAACTCAACCAGGTTGGCACCTTGACCTCGGATTTCCAACTTCCGCAACTACGAGAAATAAATGTCTATGGTTTAAGCCACCCAGTCTATTTTGTTATAGCGTCCTGAGCTAAAACAGGCAACACTACAATAACAAGAAGAATAAAAACCACAATATTAACATGGAGAGTGATGCATAATGGTTAAGTATGGGCTGGACTGAAGGTTAGTCTACACATGGCTTACTTAGCATCCTGATGAGGAAGTAATTTAAATTCTCTCAGCCTCCACTTCCTTATCTGTAAAACGGAGATAATCACAGTGTCTTCCTCCTTGGGTTGGGTTGTGAATTAATCTAGTTTTTGAATATCAAGAGGACAGAATAATGTCTAGCCCATAAATACTTAACATCTCTTTGTTCTTATTACCGCCAGTAGTGGCGCTTGCACAACTCCAGGGGATGTTGTTCGGGAGTATACAGTGAGAATGTCACCCCTGAAGTATATAATGTGCATAGCGACCCAGGAGTTGAGCAGCATGGTGGCTCTGGTCATAGCTAATATTACAATGATGCCTGCACAGAGTTTCGAGGAAAGAGGGGGAGCCGATACACCATTCCAGATGTCATGTATTTTTGTTGCCATGTTATTCACTCTTCCATTATGAAAAGAGATTTGAGAAGATAATATTAAATGAGCTGTGGGGGACTCCAGCCCAGACCCCCAACCTCTATGCCTGTCTTTCTCTCAGCCCATAGCCACCACTCAGTCATCCTGGGGTGGGTCTCCTATGCCCATTCCTGCGATTACACCTTGCTCCTGGTCCCCCCAACTCTCAGGCTGTGGGTTATTTTAAGCCCAAATGAAAGACTCCTCTTTCCTGAATGGTTGCAATTTCGGCCTGTGGTTTGTTTACTGTGACGTGGCTTGGGGCCATGGTGTTGGATGTGTGGGGCACTGCAAAGGGGTAAATTGTTTTAGGAAGGAGGCAAGGGGCTTTACAGAAACCCTTTCACTGCAACACATTCACTGTGGAAAATACAAGCACATGGGTGAACAAATAAAATGAAAACGGGAGTGGGAGTGTCCCATATATCTGGAGAATGATGCTAAAAATAGCATCACGTCAGAAGCAAGTAAGCGCTGGAAGCTACGCAGTGCTTCAAACTCCAGATAAAGGGACTTGCCACTCCAAGTTCCTAAGCCCAAGTCTGTTTAATTCATAAGTCTCTTGAAGGAAGGACACTTGAGGCTCTGATATAGGCTTCTTGATCTATAGAAACTTCGCCATTGACCCTAACATTGCAGGGTAGAGGTCAGGAAACTGAGGCCACAAGCAAAGCCTCCAGCCCTTCCCCCTGGGAGATCTGAATCCACAGTCCAGTGATGGGCAAACGAGCACAGGGCTGATGAAAGCAGCCAGGTAAGAAGAGGAAGACCAAAAGGAAACAGGGTGGGGACAGGGCAGAAGTCTACCCAGCTCTCCTAAGTCTAAGTTGGAGGAAACATGGACAAGAGTACTCAGGATCCCATTCTGTTCCTTCCTCTGTCCCTTGCTTCTCATGTTCCTAAAGAAAAGGAGAGGTAAGCCTTCAAATCACACTTGGAGGGCAGAGTCACTATAATTTCTTCCCTATCACATTTGCAGCCCAATCAGATACCTCCACACTGACCCACCACACCAGGCCAATTCCCAATTGGGCCAGTTGCATTCTGGAAGCTTGTTCAGATACTCAAGTCAAGGTGGGCTCCCTAAGCAGCAATGGCAGATGGAGCTTGACTCCAGAAAACTTCCAGGATCATGAGTTCATTCTGGAATTTGGGTTTCTAGATCCTCACATAGAGGAAGCTGTGTCCTTTAGCTGAGTGCTTGCCCATCCTAAGTGGTTAGAAGTGGGTGTCATGTCACATAGGCTCCCCCACCAGTGAATCTCACTGTACAGACCCTGTTTTATTTGCTTGGCAAAGAGGGTTTTTAAATAGTGACTTTTTGCTGGGCGTGTGGTCCCCAGTTCACTGATGGCCCCCATCAGCCTTCCTCACTCCCTAAATCTTCAGGGGCAGCCCAATTCACCCATTTATATCACCTGTCTGACTCAGGTAGGTGATTGGATGTGATCCTAGACTTTTTCACGACTAAATGCTTTCCTACTAGTGTAACTAAGTCTTATGGACCAGTCTTTGCTCCAGTGGCTAGCACAGTGTGTTACCCAGGGCAACTTCTCAAACAACAGTGGGCAATTTGAATGTACTAATGTGATCGTGTCTCTTACACACAGCTCCTGAGACCACATGAGGAGAGAGAAGAGAAGAGGCAGGAATAAAGAATCACTCACCCAACCACCTCTCTGGGACACTTGATGCTACAGGTCTACTGGACCACACCCCAAATGCCCGGGAGAAATGCGTGGAGATGGCTGTAGGGGAGCCAAATCTTGGCTCCAATAAAATTGAGAACAGCTGGTACTTCTGAATACTCTGGTCCCTGGGGGCTTGGGCTGAGTGCACACTGGTAACCACCAGCCCTTCCCCCTTTTTCTTCTTGTCATGCTTAATTACACCAGGATTGTGCTGAGTCAAGCAACCTGCTAGGCTGGGGGCCCAGGCATGACCTTTCCCATTGCTCTCAACCACTTCATGGGTCTCAAGTAGCCGTGTGTATTTCCAGCAAGAAACCCAAGAATAAACGCAGCCCTGATGTGCATGATGCCAAATACTAAGCCCCACACCTCAGCCCCTGGGAGGACTGCCCCTTCTGAACTGAGGGTGAACAAAAGGGCCTTGCAAAAGCCACACCACCTGCATTCAGCCTTGAAAGTGAGCTACCTCAGCCGTGGAATGGGGCAACCAGCGGTCAGCTCAAGGCAGCCATAGGAGACTGAGGCAGGCCTGCTCAACGCTCTCAAGTACCCTCTGGCTTTGCCAAGTTTTTACCTAAGGCTTGACTTCTAATTCTGTACCCTTATGCTCACGTTGTGCCACTCAAGGAGTGCAGAGCTCTGCACTTCTCTACACATGTGTGCACCCATATTCCCCACAGTCACATACGTGCACAGCCCTCTACAAATGCTCAAGAGGAATTAATGCAGCCAAATGCTCAGGGTTCCCATTCTTGGCTGCACATCAGAATCACCCAGGGAGCTATTAAAAACTTGCTGCCCAGGTCACACTGAGCACAATGAAGTCAGAATCTCTAGGGTAGATATCAGGCATCAGTATTATTTTAAAGCCCCCCAGGTGATTCTAATGTGTAGCTAGGATTAAGAATCATGACTACAGGTGAACTGAAAACCCTGGAAAATTCCATCCACCAAACTATGCTTTGAGGGTGATCTCCCAAGCCAGAACTGGGCTTAAGATATCAGAGAAATCTGAGGTTTTTTTGGCCAAAAAGCCACAGACTGGTGATATTCATTCAATGCATATATATATATATATATATATATATATATATATATATATATACTATATAATACTACTATATATACACCAACTATATACCGGGTCCTCTTCTAGGTATCTAGAGATTGTCTCAAGAACTATACTCCCAGAGTTCAAGTGGTTTGCAAATTGGGTCTTGGTAAGGTTGGTCTCTGAATCAACCAACCAACTGACATTTACTTGACATCCAGTGTGTCCAAGGCTGGCTCTGCAAAGGGTCCTTAAGAAGTGTAAGGTGAAATTCCTGACCCCTAGGAGTTTAAATCCTAAATGGCAAAGCCTAAGAATTTACACATTGAAAAATAAAAACATAACGTGATATACAAAGAAGAAATGGATATGCGATCAAACAATTCAAAATGACAGGGATGCCTGGATGGCTCAATAGGTTACACATCTGCCTTCAGCTCAGGTCATGATCCCAGGTCCTGGAATCAAGCCCTACATCAGGCTCCCTGCTGAATGGGGAGCCTGCTTCTCCCTCTCTTTCTGCGCCCCCATGCTTGCTCACCTTCTTTCTCTCTCTCTCTCGTGTTCTCTTTCAAATAAATAAACAAAATCTTAAAAAAATATTCAAAATGACAAGTACATATCAAGCAACTACTTTGTGCCAGTCACTGTGTAATGGTAGAAGAGCAACAAAGATAGGATCCCTGTCCTCGAAGAGCTTGGACTAGAAGTGGTTCCCAAAGTGGGGTCCCCCAGCCAGGAGCATCAGCATCATCTGGGAACTTATTAGAAATGCTCATTCTTCAGCCTCATCCCAGCCGAATGAATGAGAACTTCGGGAGGTGAGGCCCACCATTCTGTGTTTAAACAAGCCCTCCAGGTGGTTCTGAAGCCTCCTCAAATTTAGGAACCACTAGTTTAGAGGACTAGTTAGTGCTACAGGCATTAAGAAAGGGAATACGGTTCCTTGGGTAAAGAGTTGATGAAAGGATTTGACTCCTAGTTCTGACATACTTCTTGGAACCTTAAACAACTACTTTAACCTCCTTATGGCCTCTGTTTTGTCAACTGTAAAGTAGTAATAAGTGGTAAGTGGCAATGAAGTCTATCATGTAGAGATGTATTAGGAGTACCAAGGAAAATGTGTAAAGGTCACCAGGACACTAGTGGGGCTAGTAAGTACTCAATAAGTGATCTCCAGCACTAATAGTCATGGTTCAAGGGAGGTGTTGAGCAAATGAATGTTGACAGAATGAATGAAAGAATGAAAAAATTAATGCATGATTGACGGGGACTGGATCTGGCAAGCCTGGAAAAGCAACAAAAAATGGGTACTTAATTTAATGGGCAAATGGGGAGATTTTCAAGATAAGACAGACATGGGCTTCTAAGACTGAGCAGTCAAAACACATGACAGATCTTGGCATCTTGGCTTAGCTTGCAAAGCAATCCCAAGGAAAGTTTTCCCGCCCACAACAGCCAGTATGTTGCTTATGTACCTGGGCTCTGAAGTCAAACTATTTGGGCTCAAGTAATTACTAGTTGAGTGGTCTTGGATGAGTCATTTAACCTTATGAAGCCTCAGTTTTATCTTCTGAAAAATGGATATAATAATAGTACCAATATCATAGAGTTGTGAGAATTGAACATGATAACTTGCATAAAGCAATTAGCTTGGTGCTTCAAATATAGTGAGTGATCTCTACACGTTAGCTCTTCCTATCATGGCACACAGCTGGGCGCTACTGTGACCTCTGCGAAATTATTTTGGATTTTTTCAAGCAGACCAGCCTCAGTACGCTTTAGTGCCAAATCCAAACAACACAAACTGGCTGCTTGGTATCTTCATAACAGCTCCCAGGTACTGGGCAGCTGCTTACTTACAGGTTGTGTGCAGAGGCTGCTCATGTAAGGTACTGTATATGGGAACCCTGAAACATAGGTATCCTTGTGCCCATTTTACAGACAGGAAATTGAAGCTTAGTGACTCATCAAAGTTATACAACTATTAAGTGTCAAAGCCTGGATTCAAATTTAGCCCGAACTCCCAACTCCATGGTCTTTGTACGATCATGAAATCAGCTCCAGACTTCCTCCAGAGGCTGCCTAAGGACCTTTCCAAATGGGGTTTACCCAGCAGCTGTGTCAGAGTGCCAGGCTCTTTCATGGTGTTGCTGTGTCCAACACATGAGAAGGGAATCTAGCTCACAGCTCTGAGTCTGAAAGAAGGAAGTCATAGATGGGCTGGGTACAGGATGGTGGGCACTGCCCGAGATCAGGCTCTTGGATTCCAACACTGCTCCCTGCTTGCTAATAGTAATTCAATGTGTATATTGCATGTGTGTGTGTGCATATCGATCGGGAATGGGTTTTACAGAGGGGGAGAGATGATGACTTTCCTTCCCAATCCAAAAATGGTTATCTCGGCCTCTGTTTACAGAAGAAGCACAACAAAATGTAACGCAAAACTTGCATCAGCTTTTAGAAACCATTTTCTTCTTCTAAAAGAAGCATTTGGCCCATGAAACGACACAGCAAGACGAATCCCTCTTCTCTCCTCCCAGCCTATCTCCTTAAATGCCAAACTGTGGTCTTTCTTCTTCCCCCCTAGAGAGCGGCTGTGACTCTGCTAACCGCCAAGGACATGTGGAGACCTACAACACCTCTTCCTGAGGATTTGAACTGCATGTTATGAATAAATGGAGAGAAGTACAGCTGGCCTCCTGTGTGCCCTTGAGAGCTTCAAACAAGATTCCTGGGGTCCAAAACCAACGTGGACTCCACCCTTCCACGCTCTCTGGCTCCACTGGTCCCGAGAGCTCTCTGAATGCCTCAACCAGAATAGAGAGGACACAGCCCCGTTGGAATTCTGAGTTTTTATAACAATTACTAACAATTCACTCTCCTTCAAATCTTATATTTACCTGCAATGGGTCGTGTTACCTCCGGCTGACCCTACCTGCCAAAAATATTACGGCATTTTCATGTTTATTGTCTTTGTGTTCCACAGTTGCCATGGTAGTAAAATTTACACTCAACAGCCTCACTGCCATTTTCAACTACAAATGGAATTAGTCTGTTCCCAGTTTGGTTCAGCAAAAAAAAGAATATGCATCCACTATATACCAGGCCCTGTGCTAGGGGTAAGGCCTGGGTGCTGAGATGAATAAGGGATTTCTGCAAGATTTTGCTCTTTTACAAAAACGACTTTTTGCTTCTCTTGTGATGAGATTGTTTTTTGTTATATTGTGGTAAAATATATATAGCATAAAATTTATAATTTTAACTATTTTTTAATTTAAATTCAATTAGCCAATGTATGGTACCTCATTAATTTTGATATAATGTTCCATGACTCATTAGTTGAATATAATACCCAGTGTTCATCATATCATGTGCCCTCATTAATTCCTATCACACAGTTACCCCATCCCTCCACCCAACTCCCTTCCCTTAACCCTCAGTTTGTTTTCTGGAGTCAAGAGTCTCTCATGGTTTGCCTCTCTCTGATTCCTTCCCATTCAGTTTTCCCTCCCTTCCCCTGTGGTCCTCTGCACTATTCCTTATCTTCCACATATGAGTGAAACCATATGAGAATTATGTTTCTCTGACTGACTTATTTCACGTAGCATCGTACCCTCCAGTACCATCCATGTTGATGTAAATGGTAGATAATCACCCTTTCTAATTTTAACTATTTTTAAGTACATAGTTCAGTGGTATTAGGTACATTCACAATATCATACAACCATAATCACTATCTATTTCTGAATATTTTTCATCACCCCAAACAGAAACTCTATACTCATTAAGCATTAAGTTCCTATTCCCCACCCCACTCCCAGACCCTGATAACCTCTAATCTATTTTCTGTCCCTATGAATTTGACTATTCTGGATTTTTCATGTAAGCGACATCATGCAATATTAGTCCTTTTGTGTCTAGCTTATTTTGCTTAACATATTTTCAAGGTCCATCCTTGTTGTAACATGTGTCAGAACTTTCCATTCCTTCTGAAGGCTGAATAACATTCCATTGTATGCCTAGATTACGTTTGCTTATTCATTCATCTGTTGATGGACGCCTGGGTTGTTTCTACCTTTTGACTATTGTGAATATTGCAGCAAAGAATAGTGGCATAAATATTTGTTTGAGTCCCCCCACCTTTCGGTTCTTTTGAGTGTAAACTCAGTGGAACTGCAGGATCACATAGTAATTCTACATTTAACTTTCTGAGGAACAGCCACACTGCTTTTCACAGAAACCATTTTACGCTGTATTTTAATTTCTCCACATTCTCACCAACCCTTGTCACTTGCTGGGTTTGGGGTCTTTGTGTGGTTATTTTGATTACAACCACCACGGTGGGTGTGGTGAGGTTGTTTTCTGTAGGAGCAAACTGAGGAGATGAGAAATGGCTTGGTCACTGGAGTGTCACGGGTGCACCGGGGGCACCGAGTACAGCTATGCCCAATGAATGGGAACAGGCTCTCCCGTCTACAAGACCCTATCACTCCTTTGGACTCATACAACTCCTTCCTGGTTCTCCTGCTCATAGGACATGAAACTTGCACAGGGAAGCACAGCTCTGCAAAAGAGACCCAGGCAGCAACTGAGATCACAAGTGTCTCAGGGCTTTAATCCAGGGACCAGCTGCATCAGCTTTCTGCATTTGTTTCCACACTAGGAATCAGTAAAACTTACTGCTTTAGAATCAAGGAAGCCCACTTGGTAGAAGCCCAAAAATAAAGACAAGAAGGTGTAGAGTGTGGTGATTAAGAAACCAAAGCTATGGGTCAAGTGGATGGCCCTGAATTTCAGCTCTACTCTTTGTCATGTTTGTGACCAGGGGCAAACCCTAAGTCCTTTCTGTGCCTCAGTTTGGCCCTAATCCTAGTCTTGTGAGCATTAAATAAAACAATAAGAAGCACTTAGCACAGTGCCTGACACAATGTGATGTTACTCTAGAATTAGGGCACAGACCCAAATGACTTCCCACCCCACTTCAGCTACTTCCTCTAGTGTCCAAGACCCCTGGGAAAGCAGAAGGGCTCTGGGATGAGGGCAGACTCACCAGTCTCCTAATCATCTTCCAGACTGACTGGAAGGACTCAGAACACCCGTCCAGATGCACAGCTGGGATCTGAGATGAGGACTTAGTCTTATTTCTTCGTTTTGGCAAAAGGTTTAGGGAAAGAGTGGGGCTATCACCACGCGGCTCTCCGGCAAAGTCACAAAGCCCACACCCCAAAGGACCAGAAAGACTTTCATAAAACCTACAGATGGGACTCAAGTTGAGTTTCCAAAGAGAAGACTGACTGACGAAAATTCAGTAAGAACAGCAGGGGGCTTTACCATGTGGACCCAAGGGAAAACAAGAGGAATAAGCCATGAGGCTGGGCAGGGTGGTATTTCATGCTGGCAGCACCGTAAATCTTAAGTGAGTGGAAGGCAACACATTCAGCCTGGCCTGACAGGAAGCTTTATATTAGACTGAAGCATATTGAAAATATCAAAGTCCATGGAATGAAAAATAGCCCTTGAGCCTAATACTTTGCCTATAACTTAAAAGTTTTATTGGACATGGACACCATCAAGCCAAAAGCCAAACCACTGGGGGTGAGAGAAGGGCTATTACATAGCAGGACCCGGCAGGTGTGTGGGGAGCCATGGCTGTGCTTGGAAAAAAACAACGGATCCTATTTCTCGAGCACTGTGCTAGGTGCTTTCCACGCAAGGTCTGACTGATACCGTAGAGCAGCACCATGTGTTTGGGATATTAGCCCCAATTAATGGAGGGGGAAAACTGAGGTTCAAAGTTAGAAAACTGCTGAAGGTGAGAGAACGAAAAATCTGTGACTTATATATCATTTTTTAGGATGAACTCTACGAAATTACTACTAGTCAACCTTTTCTGCTAACAAGAATGGCGATTCCATAGGATTCCACCTAATATAGCCCATTATATATTAATTACTTATATATTAATTATTTTATGTACAATAAAGTGTATCACACATAAATGCCTTATTATATTGATGATACAATGTCACCTATACATTATATAATATGTACATGAGGCAGATTTCTCAGTGGTTAGGGTGGATTCTTGACTCAGATTGCATGGGAAACTTGACTCTGCCACTTACTAGCTATGGGACCTTGAGTAAATAATGTATCCTCTTGGTGCCTTTGTTCTTCTTCTTTAAAATGAGCTAATAATAGTACCAACCTCAGAGAACTGTTATAAAAAAGTAAGAGAACATAGCAATGTGCTACAATAGTGCCTGGCACGTATTACTTTAAGCAATCATTGTGCACGCTTGTGTTCACTAATTTTTTGCAACAAACCTTGACAATGGCTAATGCTACCTTGGTTTCACAGTGAGAAGCCCAAGACTCAGAGATCTGCCCAGGATCACACATGGGTCTTTCTGAGTCTCAAGTATTGCTGTCCCTTGAAGCTGCCAGCTTGCTCTGGCGGTCTCACTCAGCTCTCACTGTCATTTGGTGAAAAAAGAGGTTGAGCCAGCTGATTCTGTGGTTCCTTCCAGCATCCTTGCGCAAAATGGGGTATATCAAAGCACCCAGCAGCAGAAATAACAGGATCCAATGCCTTCGGTTCCACTGAACACAGTATCCTTAGCCATGCGGCCAGAGGCATTCTGTATTTAGAGTTCCAATTTTTTTTTCTTTTTCAGCTATTTCTTTCCAGAGTCCTCAGTACATTTCCTAATTAATCACTCCCACTTAATTTCCTAAAGCAATCACAGCCTCCCCACAGGCAAGCAGTCTCATCGTAGGCAGAAGCACACACACCAGCTGGCCCCTCGGCTAAGTGGGAGTGTGTGCAGCAGCCCTTGGACACAGACCAAAGAAAGAGTGGCACAGACACAGGGGCAACGTAGCTTGGGAGCACCACTTGGAGGACACTCTTCCTAGGCTGGTGACATGCGGTTTCCTGGTGAGCAAAAGGACAGTGGGATTTGGTTCTCCGAGGAAACCCTATGATACAGAAGATCTGGCTGGTGCGGCCCAGGACGTGGGGAGAGCCCACCAGCAGCTACTCTGTGATGGCTGAAGAGGCTGTGCTGGCGAGGGAGGAGGCTCAGATTCTCTCCCAGCTTCTTTGTTGTGTGAATTTGGACAAGAGCTTTCCTTTGGTTGAGCTTCAGTTTTCCCATTTTAAAATGGGAACAGTAATATATACAACACAGTGCAGATGTACGGAAGGAAGCCACAAATACAACAACCTAGAGAAACCAGGCAGATGATATCAATGAGGGAAGTGGGGCTAAGCAAAAGGAAAATAACATGATGCCAAATGGCATCTAACATACAGTTGAAGTTATAACAAGGAATGGGAGGGACCGTGGTGCAATGGAGACGCGCCTCATCTGCAAGCCAGTCAATTACCACCATTGAGCCAAGTTGACCCCCCACTGCCACATTTACCAATTTTTAAAAAGAAGCCAATTATATGAATTCACCCAATCTTAAAATGTTGGCAAGAAATTGACTAAAAAGACCAATTATATGAGCCAATACCATGTGAGCCAAGTACAACACATTGGAAGGCTTGGCTTGGCCTATTGGCCACTGTTTGTGAACCCTGTCAATGTAACTATTAATTGAGACAATGTAATATATAAAGCACTTAGCCATGCACATAACACATAATAAACACTCAATAAATGGTAGCCAATGGTTATTATTATTACTATTAGCTTTTCCGTAATTCAGAACCCCCATCCATAACAATGGATGTAAGGATTCCTGAAAGCTGTATGGCTCCCTGGCATTTGAGAACATCTGTGAGGGCACTAGAGAGATTAACCAGTATGCATTCGCAATATTTATGCTGCTTTGTTAATTAAACCCACTTCACTCTGACTGGGCTACAAGAGTGGTCCTCGATCTGAAATGGTTTTGTCCCCCAAGGGACATTGGGTAATGTCTAGAGACATCTTTTGGTCGTCAGACTAGAGAGGGGTTGAGACTGGAGTCTAGTGGGCAGAGGTCAGGGATGCTGCTAGATATCTAAAGATCAACAGGACAACTCCCCACAACCAAAAAATACCCAGCCCCAAATATCACCAGTACTTAGGTAGAGAAACCCTGGGCTAAGATGGAAGTTTCCCTTTGCATCCTCCCTATGGAAAGCACTTTATAAAGATAGAGGTTTGGATAGGCTCCTACGTGGTAGGATATGGGAGAGGCTGTGGGGTAGAGGGAGAGGGGAGATGGCAGATGGGAGAAGTGAGATCTATAATTATCTTCTCTAAGAGGCTCAAGGCCCTGCTTTCTCTCTGCTTCCTATAGAATCTTTTCATTAGTGTCTTAACAACTGTCACATCAACATATTTCCTTAAAAACTTCTGTTGAAGCTGTACCGATTGGCAAATGGGCTCTGGGGAAACTGAGGACTTGAGAAATGAACTACCTGAGCCAAGGTCACTCAGCAAGTTGCAGGACAGATCTGGCAGACCTCTTGGGTTCCTGATCCAGATCCCTCAGGAAGACATCACTCTATTTTGTTGTTGCCATGGTAATTATAAATCAATTTCATCTCTCATTAAAGCAGTTATAGTTCTCCATAGAACGCTCTCACAAAACGCTGTTGAACTCATCCTAGATATTGCATGGATGTGACGGTAATCACATTTGTGTATATTCTATAATTCTGGCTACATCTAGGATTGGCCTTCACCTCAAATGGCATAAATAACGCAGGGTTACATTGCACTGTGCTTGTCATGCATGGCTCTGACTACTCCAAACAAAGAAAACTATGCTAGAAGCCAAGAAAGGCAAGTGATTCTGGTTCACCTTAAGAGACGAAAGGAAAGGAGAATGACTTTTATCAATCTCTCCATTATGCCAAGGGTTTTACATAACTTACATCATTTAATCTTCTCTATAATTTGAAGGCTTTCTTTAGGTCAATTTTCTCAAGTGCTGCTGCACATTAGAAATACCTGGGAGCTTTATAAAATCATAATACTCAGGGAAGCACCCCAAAATCATTCAAAAGAATCTCTGGGGACCAGACCCAGGCATTGGTAATTTTAAAATCTCCCCAGGTGATTTTAAGGCGCAGCCAAGTTTGAGAATCAAGGTTTCAGGACTCATTATCCTTATTTTGCAATGATGCTGACATCCTAAGAGAAAAATGAACTTGCCTAAGGGTACCCAGCTGGTGAATTGGTAAAACTGTGATTCAAACCCGGGTCTGCCTTTTTCCAAATGCCAGTCACAATCTTTTTCATTATGCCACTTTCTACCCCAAAAGTTTATTGTCTGTGGCTTTCTCAGAGTTATCTGGTGGCAAGTTTATGAACCTGAGCAAAAGGGTATTCATTCACTAGAAGGCTATCAGAAAATTCTGGACTCAAAGGGATTCTTAAGGACAGGGCTGGGAGGAGGAAATTGCAGGCATTTCTGGTCATTTGCACAAGTGCCTGGCTGAAATGGCAAGCCAACGTGGCCAATCTCTCTGTCCCTTTGGTCAAGATTCCATTTCCAGGGAGGAAGCTCCTGAGGGACCCGACTTCGAGCTCATCTTCTGACCAGGGCAGGGCAAGGCCCCAGATGACAAGCCCACCCAACTGTATGCTGTGGGTGCAGAAGATGCTGCTTGGCTAGGAAGGAAGACTGAATCCTCAGCAGTCACACACAGCACGTGTTTATCACGATGGAGGAAGCGCAAGACGTGGAAAAGCGGGAAGACCTAAGTCTCACAGGGACACTATGACCCTCAAGTAGAACTTAGCAGAAGACCAGAAGCCCATGAAACAGTCATGCAGAAGAAATACACCACCTGGGGAGGTGGCAACCAATGGCCTCAAGATCACTTGCAAAATATTATGAGTTTGTGCATTTTTCTAAGAACAATTAATTTTATCAGATTATCTAGACTTGTTTAAAAAAAAAAAAAAGGCCTAAGGTTGGGGCTTTGGGGAGATCTTCAGGAAGAAAGGGAGGAGCTCGTAGTCAATGATTCCTAACAGAGCCTCAGGTCCCAGGAACCAACTGGAAACATTAAATTGGGTGTCCTGGTTGGCTCCACACAGACAAGACGGGTACAGTTCGACACATGTGAGCTAGGAAAACAATGCTTTTTTAAAAGACCACAACAAAAACAGACACAAAGAACTTGCATGTTGCCCGTAGTTACATGGCTGTAAAGGAGAGGGTAGACCCAAAGAGGAAAGGACACACATGGATGTCTGAGCAAAATGGCTGTACCTAAAGAAGCCAGGGCGCATTCTGGGGTCAAGAGTCAACAGGAGCAATTAAAACTCAACTGCACCTGTGCTCAAAAAGAATCTTGTCCCAAGCAGCTGGCCTGCACCCACGAGCTCCTTGCCGAAAGGCCAGGTCTCCATGCGTGAATACATCTCCCCAGATCCAGGCATCCACAGACCCCTAGCATGCACGGACTTGAGAAATGAGTCCATTATGAGTTATGGGCATTAAATAAATGTTTGAAGCATCAATTCATGGATGAGTCAATATATGAAAAAAGTACAGCAATTTTAACTGTGGTTGTTCAATGTACAGATGCTAGGTATTAAGTCCCTACTAAGTGTCAAGGACTGAGCTAGAAGCTTTACATAATGTAATAATTATTCTTACAATAAACCTAAAATGTATATACTATTACATCCATTTTACCCATAAAAGAGATGAAAGGACTTCTCTGTAGTCCCACAGTAAGTGATGGGATTTGAAACCAGTCTGTCACCCTGAGCATCCATGTCCTTGCCACAGTGCCACGATGCTTCACAAAGTCCACTAACATCAACTAACTATGTGTTGGCCATTTTGCATATATTACCCCTCATTCTTCCAACAATCCTTGAGATAGGTTTAAGTATCTTCATGGTGGAGTGGAGGGAGAAAGTTGAGTCTAGAAAGACAAGTAATTTGCCAAAGCGCTCACTTTTGAACACAGATTTTTGAATCCAACTCTCTTTGGCTCAGGGTCTTTCCACTTAACCTCTCGCCTACTCAAGTCAATTTGCTATTTTAAAATGTGTTGACTTAGTCTTGTGTTCACAAGCATTGTACTAAACCCCTGTAGAGAAATGTACAGCTTCTGCCCTCAAGAAGCTTTTTATCTAGTTAAGAGATCAGTTACACAGTATAGAAAACAACAGGGAGAATTCTATGGCTGTAGAGGCTTTAAAACAAGGTGGCAATGGTCACAAATTTGGGGGGACTTCTTTTGAGAGGTAATCCTCACCCTTGAATCTGGGCTAACTTGTGCTGCTTAGAACAATAAAATACAAAATAAGAGACCCTTTTTTGCCTAGTTCCTAAAAAGTCATGCAACCTCTCTACTGTTTATTGGCACATTGTTTTTGGAGCTCTGAGCCTCCACGTGAGAAGTTAGAACACTCTAAGGCCACCATGCTATAAGCAAGCCCAGGCCACATAGAGAAGTCACATGTAAGGGCTCTGGTCAACAATCCCAGCCAAGGCCAGCCTTTAAGTCAACCCAGCCTATCTGCCAGGAGTGTGAGTGAATAGCTTGTAGATGATTCTAGCACCCAGCCATTCAAGCCTTGCCCCAATCATCCCATGCTGTACAGCTGATGCCTCGGACATTAAGAAGCACAGAGAAGCCATCCCATTTGAGCTATGTCCCAAACCCTGACTCGAAGCAGCACAGGGCAACAACCAACGAAACGGGTGTTGCTCTACAACCCTAAGTTTTAGGGTGGTTTGTTAAGCAGCAATAAGTAATCAGGATAATGGCTTTTTGAGTGGTTATTTAAGGTTAGGCACTGTCCTCTAAGCTTGACATGTGTTACCTCATTTGAACCTTCCAGCAACCCAATGAAGCAGCCTACTATTAAAGATGCCCAAGATCACCTAGTTAGCTATGGCATTTGAGCCCAGGTCACGCCGGCTCTGGTATCGATAACTCTACACTGCTCTGTTATAGAGGGAGGGAAATTATGTCTGTGCATAAAGTCTACAAAACCCAAAGCCAATCAGTTTTAAGAAACACCAACTGCTATTTTTGAAACTAAACATCTTTTTCTTTCTTAATTTCAGAAGGCTAACTGTGGAGCTGAGCTAATTATTTGAGCCTTAATCAAGGACCAGCCACTCCCTGAAGCAGCTGTCCTGGCCATTCTATTGCCTCTAGAAAGCCCCTTGGGTTGGTTGGATGTTGGCTTAGGTCTAAACCTCAAATCCCAGCCCCCAGAAGTGAGGATGCATAGGGCTGAAAGGATCCTTGGAGATCATCCAGCCTATTCCCTTCATCCCCTCTAAAGATGAGGAAACTGAGGCCCAGCGAGGTCAAGTGACTTGTCCGAGGTCACATGGTGTGTCGGAGGTGCAGCCAGGTCTCCGAATTCCCATGCAAATATTCCTGCCACTACACCATGCTGCAGTTGCTAAAAATTCCCCAGAGCTGCCTCCCTCGGCTCTCTTGACAAAGCTGTTTCCCCCCCGCACAACTACACACAGTCACATTTGGCAAGAGGTGCTATCAGCCCCGCTCTGCTCGTGAAATGCTGTTTTGCAGTGGGGCCTCTTTGTTCGTTAGCAACACAGACAAAGAAAACTGTAGTGCAGTCTTCTCAGAAGGAGATGTTTCTTGTTTTAAAGACGGGAAGAGAGCTTCCTGGCCGAATATGGCTTGAATCAGCATGCAGCTCCAGTCGGGAAAGAACGCAGAGGAGATTTAGGTCTTTGCAAAATTTCTAGAACATACAAGGAGGGCCATGGCAGAAGGAAGCTTATGGGAAATGTTTCAGAAAGTTGTTTTTTTTTTTTTTTCGTTTCAGAAAGTATTAAAATGTAGGCCTAAACAGAGTAAACAGAGCAGATTGGTTACCATCTTGTGGTATGAAGTAATTAGAAGGGGGGGGCACCAGACTCATTAAAAACTCCCATGAAGTAATGGGCCTTCCCAGTTTGGATTCCTGCTCCAGGCCTGGTTTCCAGTGTTCCTTCCCTTGCAGTTTTCCTATCTGAGGTCTTCCCCTTCTAGACTCTAAACAAGCTACTTTGCTGCTTAGGGTCTTGAGGACATACACTGCTATCCCAAGTCACCCATTCTGTGCCTCTCCCCTCCAGCTCCAGAGTATTCCTTGCTTTGTTTGTTTGCTTGTTTGTTTTGTGGGGTTTTTGTGTGTGTGTGTGTTGGGTTTTTTTGGTACTAGATTTGGTCCCTCTTCTGTCTCCCTAGCTTCTCAGATTGGCAGAGGCTTCCTAAGGCTGAGAGATCTTTATTCCGGACCAGTGCTGTGAGCAAGGCTGAAATGAGAGGAAGCAAACTTCTCAGGAGGGCAGCTCCCACCACAAAGCTGAGGTCACCTCCTATGACTTCTCTAAGACACCTATCTGGTCCAGGTGAGTTGGATCTGTGGGGAAAGGTCAGACCAGAAGATCTCTAGAGATACCTCCAAAGCCTAAAAGTATCTTGGCAAGGGAAGGAAACGAGAGGGGGGAGGGACAGAGCCGAGCTCCACGGCAGAAATTCAGGACTTTTCAGCTGGCAGCAGATGGAAAGAAAACTGCCAGCTTCTAGTAGGAGGAGATGCGGTGTACACATTTCTGAGGGCTATTACAAGCCGCAGGTCTGCCGTTCCAAAGGGCCAGGTGAATGCTGTCCGAGAGGCACCCTCCTATACATATACACATCGCCAGGTCCCAGGCACAAGACTTTCTCCAACAAGAAACTGGGCCAAATCAAAGTTCTTGGACCCTTCCCCTCCAAGCTTAGTCTTGCACACAGCCCACCCCACTCACAGGCAAACTTGCACAAAGAGCCCATTTCAGGCCAAAGCCCCGTTTCATTTTCCCCTGGGAAAATCCCTACCTGCTTGTTAAACCTAAGAGAGAAGAAAGGGAATTAACACCCTGGGGAAACTGTGTCCAGTGGTCTAGTTACAGCCACAAGCACCCAGGAGGGGCAGCTGGCCGCCAGGAGGAGGCCCTGGATCTCCTCGTGGCCTCGAATGCTGCTGCGCTGTGTGTCCGTGTTTATGAAATGCTTCTCAAATAAGGTCAGTGTTCTACACAGTTAGGGCTCTAATAAAATGCAGAACTGGTGCTGTTTGCCAGCTAGCTGCAGAGGCATACTTAAATGCTTTCTCGGATACAATTGTTCTCAGATTAATATTTTCCCCATGAGTTTTTTTTAATTCCGCTTGTACTGTTTTTTTTTTTTTTTTAATGACATGTGAGTTTTTCTGCATATTTGTATCCACTAAAAGAGATGAGTGGGACTCGCTTTCATCAGTGGTTCCCGAGGGCTTGGTGTCGCCTCCCTTATTGTTGTAGCATCTCTTCCCCGCCATCCCATCCTCTCCGAAGCTAGCATGGTGGCCTTTGCGCCTTGTCAGTCACTGGGTGGGAAGCACCAGCCCAGACTGCATTCCATGTTATTTTGAGCTATTCTAGTTATGAGGACATTTTGCTTGCTTTATTCATCGTTGTTCCTGGCACATAGTAGGCATTCAATAAATAGCTCCTTTAAACATCTCCATCCTTCATACAATCCCTTATGTGGTTCTACTTTCTTGGAAACTGCCATTTCTTAATTACTCAGGCAAAAAGTCCTCTAAACTTGCCCTGGCTGGGTTGCTGACTTGGCCTGGTGAGGTACTTTATTTGCGTTTGTAAAAGATGCCCCTTAAGAAGTGAAAAGGAAAACCTAGCAGGAGTCTAAAGGCATGGGTGACTTTGAACTCACTGAGTTTCCTCTTCTGAAAATGCACGCTGATCGTCTTTCAGATATAGGATTTAGTGGTTAAAATCAGATATCGTGGGTGGACTCATTAAGGTATTCGCAGAGCTCTAAATTTAGGAGGCATCTGCAGACATCTGATCTCATAGAAACCCTGCATCAGCCCCATGGGAGAAGGATTAGTCCTACCATTCTGAAGGTTACAGATGAGAAAACTGAGACTCAGAAAGATATGTACAAGGTCCCACAGTTAAAAGAAAAAGTGGGAGGTGGTGATAGAAACCAGAGTTTGGCCTCAGTCTTTTTACTCATTTAAGGTTACATCAAATTGTATTCATTATTGGTTTCTCATTAATACCAGTTAGAAACCCCATATACATCACATACTCTCCTTAATGCCCATCACCCTGGAGCTCTGGGTGTTATAAACAACTGATGAATTATTGAACTACATCTGAAACTAATGATGTACTATATGTTGCCTAATTGAATTTAAATTAAAAAAAAAAAGAAACCCCACATTTAAACACTTATCTACGTACATTCTAGAGCTGGGCAGAGATGGGGAGGAGACGAAAGAGTATTAGCAAAGTGCTAGATAGGCCGAAACTTCTGCCCCACATTTCTGAACAGGACACCTCTTCAATGAAATCATCATTGCTGAGCTTTTAAATTGCAGAAAATCTGCTCTATTCTCTCTTTGGTTTGTAGGAAACTCGACAGCACACTGTAAGTAACTTATCAGGCACAGAGCCCAGCCCTGGAGCATCTCTACACTTCACCCTGGGCATCATAAAAGCCTTTAGGTGGCCATGAAAAGGAAATCTGAGGTTGTTTCCAGGACACAACCACAAGCTGGACATCTCCAGTCTCCAGTGAAGGTCCAGACCATAAAGAACCCCCTGAAATCCAATTCCAGGACCTGAGGCTTAGATGATGAATGTCCAAATTCAGTGTCGATGCTATGGAGAGCTACTTGGTGGGGAGGGGAGGGTGAGAAGGCAAGAAGCCAAGTTGGAAGGGTCAAGGCAGGGGCCAGGAGTAGCTCAAGTTCAAGGAGGGATGCACAAAATGCACACGTCCATGGTTAGGCCCACATACCTGAGATTAGTAGAGGACCATGGGCTCCACATCTGGTAGACCAGCCTGAGTCAGGGCACACACTAATTTTAGAGTGCAGGGGAGCAAGGAGTGGGTATGCCAGGTAGCAGACAGGAAGTACAGGAACTAGGGAGGCCGAAAAGCTCAAGAGGGAGTCAAGGTGGGTGGTTAAATGTGCTGGCTGAATTTCAGGAACCACAATCCACACTACTGCCAAAGTGCAGAATGAATCAGGGGTCGAGAAGCCAGACTGGCGTTTTGGACAAGAGGAGTCAAAGCCCACACAAGCAGTGACAGGGTTGTGAAAAGTGGAGGCATATTTACTCCAGCCGGGATGCATCTTCTATATTTCCTGCTCTACCAGGACCCGATCTCGGGATGGGGGAGCCCAGAGAGCATGGCTGGGAGAAGCCCAGTAGTATATCTAACTGGAAAGGAAGGCAATGCCTACAAAAATTTAAGCAAATACTTGTGGGGGAAAATACTGGTCAAGAAGCCTCATCAGAATTCTTCTTAGAGGGCTTATCCCCTCAAATCCAAAATAAAAATATTAGCCATATAACCATGGTGATACTTTTCCTAATGGATTCTTCTCTAAACACCCTTGTTAGATGAAACTTCTTCAAGTACAGTTTCTATTCATTTTAAATTGGGCTCAGGCTCTCTTTTGTTCAATGTAACCATGAACTCCTGCAAATCTGTACCACGTTTCCATCACTCCCTATGGGAACCCTATTCAACCTTCAAGCTCCAATTTGAATGCCGCCTTCTCCCCCAAACTGGACATGATGGCTCTACCACCAACTATCCAGAACGCAGCCCCAGCATTTCTTTCGGGATGCCTTGCATCCAACAGGTGCTCACTGTTTCAACCGGAACTCATTTTTTCCCTTCTTTCCTCCTTCTTTTTTTTTTTTTTTAAAGATTTTATTTATTTGACAGAGAGAAAGAGATCACAAGCAGGCAGAGAGGCAGGCAGAGAGAGAGGAGGAAGCAGGCTCCCTGCTGAGCAGAGAGCCCCATGCGGGGCTCGATCCCAGGACCCTGAGATCATGACCTGAGCCGAAGGCAGAGGCTTTAACCCACTGAGCCACCCAGGCACCCCTTCTTTCCTCCTTCTTATTAGAATTGGGTTTGGAAGAAGACAAGAAAGGCGGCTGACCTGGAAGGCTTGTTGAAGAATGGCATGATCAGTAGGGGGGGAGCACAGACCTAAGACCAGTCTGCCTGAATGAGCCCTGACTCTACTGCTCCAACCTGGGGAAATTACTTCACCTCTCTTAGTTTCCTTAGCTGTAAAATGAGGACAGGATGGGTTCCTGCCTTGCATGCTTGTTAAATTGAGAGAAAGTATGTAAAGAAAGTGTGAGAGTAGTGCCAGCACAATGAGGGGCTTCATAAACAGCGGCTGTGGGGGTGGCAGTGATTGTTGTCGTCATTGCCATTGTCATTGTTCAGAAATTTGGGGAGAGCCTGTGCACCTCTATGCTTCATTCCCCCTCACATTCATTCCCAGCACTACTCAAGCAAACGTGCTCTGTGCCAGTGGGCGCCCAAGACGTTAAAGGAAATCACTTTGCAAGAGTGAGGCTTCTCAGTGGAGCTCTACTGCTGAAGAAGAGCCTCAGTTCCCAGGCTACAATAACTGTATTGGAGAGAACACACACATGGGCATGCGTGCACGCATGCACATGCGCACATCACATCAAGCCCCATCCTATGCTGGTGCGGCTTCTGGAACCAGCCCAACAGGACAAGGATGAAGCTCCAGTCACAACAGAAAGTGCCGTGAGAAACCACGACTTTAGAGAATAATCGACAAACAGAGGAATTAAGTATTAATAAGAAATCATTCCAGAGAAAATATGAACAACAGAACCCCAGGGAAAGAAGATGCTACAGGCCGACAAGACCACAACATTTCTATCCATCCCAGCCAGAAAGAACAGGACAATATATTCATGTAATCCACACCCCAGCCATGGAAATCACTTGAAACAAGCAGAGAGGACTCTGCTGATTCTACTGACAACCTGGGTAAAGAGCCACAGGACAAGCTCAGGAACCCTGCAGAGGGAGTGAGGGGAGGGGGAGGAGTAATATGCTACAGGAGAGAATCAAAATAGAAAATGTCGCTGAAGAGCTGATGAAATTAAACTATTTGCCAAAATTTAATTAGGATAATGCAAACTGTTGCACTTAGACTCCAAAAAGTCAACTGTGCAAATCTGGGATGGAGGAAAGAGGATCAACAGCAGGGAGGGCTGGGAGATACCGGGGATGCAAGGAACAGCCTGGTGGGAATGAGCCAAGCCAGAGGTGTGGCTCTCGGAAGTGAAAATGCCCCTTTGGGATGTTGATAGAAGTCAAGATAGCAAGGGAGTGGAAGGATTCATGCTAACTCTAAGACAAGCAAGGAAGACTGGAACCTATTTGGAGGAAGATAACTAGGAACGGGAAGGGGGGCCTGTCTCGGAGTCTAACACACACAGAATAGTTGAGGCAATTATAAAAATTTATGGAAGAAAGAAGAAGACTAAGATAAGTGGGTAGTGAGAAACACGACAGCGGTAACATTTTTGAAATCCTACCATTTGGAAGAAGGATTATATTTGCTCTGTGTAACAACAGTCAGGGGGAGATAAGTGCAACCCCCAGGCAAAGAAAATTTTCTTGTTAAAACTGTTTTCCAAAATGGAATAAATTGCTTTAGGAAGAACTGAGTTCCTCCCCACTAGATGTAATCCAGCAAAGGAGAATGGCTGCTCTCTCCAAAATTATGTTGGTGGAAGAGCAATCTGCACGTGGTTAGAAAGTGAGTTAGAGGAACCCTTTCAACACTGACTATCTATATTGCTCCAATCAGGCTGTGACTTGGGCTTGCTCTGGAAGGAAGGCTATAGTCAGTTAAGAATTACTACGTTAACCACACTAGGAATACTTAGGGAGGATGCGCTGTGATTGGGGCAGTCCGTCCATGTGAGTAAATTCAGTGCTCACAGCATCCTATGAAGGGGGTAGTTTTATTATTCCCACTTTACACATGAGAAAACTGAGGTCACCCAGCGGGTTAGTGGAGAAACCAGGAGTGGCCCTGTCTGGCTGTGAAGTCTAGGCCTTGACCCAAAGGTTGTTAGTTTTCCCACCTCCCTATCCACTCACTATTGAGGGCTTTTAATTACACACTCCTGACGAATGCTTCCCAGCGAATGATGTATCAAATACAGCACAGGCCACAGAACTACAAAGACCACAGTGAGTGGGAAGGAAAGGGCAGCCTTTGGCAGACCAGCCATAGCAGTACTTACAAAACACAATCCAGGTCTTCAGAACGGAGATTTCCATTATGAGCGCTTCCCACCTGGGCAAGGCTGATCTAAATTTAAGGCTGGAGAATGCCTTGAAAACTCAACACCATGCACCCTAGCAGGGTATCCTTTGCCTCTACCCTATCTGGAATTAGGAATGGTCCAGAAAAGCTCTCTGGAAAAGCCTCAATGCCTCTCTTTTTCCTTTTCAGCGGTTCTAGAAAGGGTTAAGACCACCTTACATAATGAGGGTGGAGCATACTAGTAAATACAGCTGTTTCAAGTAAAAGCAGTAACAGGCAGACACGGGAAGTCAGTAAAAGGTATTTAGGGAAAGACAGAAGGAATGAGCTTTGAAAAAAAAAAAAAAAGTCAGGGCCAAAAATTCCCCCATGAAAATCCAACCCCCAAAATAAATAAATAAAATGCATTCCTTATTTAAATATACCACAAAGCAGCACGCCCATGGAAAAGATATAAACCACTTCAACCGTAATCCCCCTTTTATGGAACGGAGGCCAACCTGGGCTTAGCTGGAGAGGGAGGGGACCAGGCACGAGTTGTGCTGGGCACCGCGTGCGTGCAGGCGAGGAGTTTGCCTCGAGGGGGCACACTGAGAGTGGGCATCTCACACTTTCCGGCTAGATGGGGCCTGAGATGAAGCCATAGAAGAAAGAGCCACGGTCACCACTATGACGAGATGGTGGAGGCCTACGTGCCGGGGACTGTGCTAAGCACTTCCGGTTCATTGTTCAATCCGTGCCGGGGACTGTGCTAAGCACTTCCGGTTCATTGTTTTATCCGATCCTCCCTAGAGGAGCATTTACCACGCGCACTTTACAGGTAAAGGGTAGCAGCTGGAGAATCAAAGTGCCTGGCACTGGGCTGTGTGCCCGACCCGGTTTGTCCGGGGCCACATTCGCAGCATGCCCACGGGGCCAGTGTGATTATCATCCCTGTATTACCGCTGAGGAAATACAGTACAAAGGGATTAAATAAACTACAGCCCAGAGGAGTGGAGTAATTCGCCCAGGGTGCAACAGCAAAGCTGTAACAGAGCCAGAATTCAAACCAGAGCTGTCTGTCGGCAGAGTCCACAGCCTGAACTAGGAGGCATGGGCTTCTGAAACCTTGCCACAGCCGACTTAATCCTTACAAAAGAGCCCCAGGCTCTCAGATCTACCATTCTCACTTTCCAGGGGAGGAAGAACTCAGGGACAACAAACAGAACCGGAGAGAAACAAAATAACAATCAAAATGCAAAAACTGCAGAAATATACAAGACCCAGATGATGTGCAAAAGCAAAACTTAATAATGATCCTACAAATACATCAATTAATACAAGAAGAGCAGCAATCAAAAACCACAGAGAGCTCAGGATGATGCTGATGAGTTCCTGATTAGAAAGGCCTGCAGTTTAAGTGTTCGGGACTTCTAGCTCTTTTCATGGGCATGTGCACAGTAGGAGTTTTGCAAGGTTGCTAAGCAACGCCTGGCAACCAGACTCCAGAGTGGATCACTCATTAGGAGTCCTTGGTAACTCTAGTAAGGCAGTAATTTTAGCTCATGAAAGCCAAATTTTAGAAACCCTTAATAACTCGCATAATAGGTTACTAGTAAGTCGCCCTTGGCCATACATAAAAAACGCAAAACCATAATCACCCATCTTTCACTTGTAAGAACTAAAGAGAAACTTGTATTTTTGAGACTTACTCATCTAATCAACACATACCAGTTGAAAACCTACCACGTGTCAGACGCTAGGGGAAAGGACCATACAGGGAAAGCTATTAGGACTACACTAGACTTCTGCTTTCAGGACAAGAAGGCCCAGGAAGGCCAACCCATCTGTCCAGTTGCACAGCACACCGGAGGCAGGTGCGCTTAACTGCTCACGTCCGACCCACGACCCACACCACTCACAGGAGAATACTGTGCTTCTCTGAAAGGCTGCATGACCACAGCTGGCTCAGAGAGGGCCCGAGATTCACCGAACTGCCCCTCTTCCGCTGGGCTGGCTCCGAGGCTAGAAGTACCAGGATGCAGGGCTTGGCCGTGGAGCATCTTGGAAAGTCTCCCACTTGACCTGGAGACCTCTGTGGTCAAGTGAGGGAAAGCCTGTGACACGGTGTCGGTTTTTATTGGACGCAACCACCGGCGAAGCTTGCCATCATCTGGAGTGATGGAGAAAATTAAGTTACCACATTCTCACGTTTCAGCCTTTCGCCCGTTTTCCTTTGCAAACAGGAAATGTTTATTTAAATACAGCAGTCTCCAGCATGTTCCAGAGCCAAGTGAAAAACCAAAGATGTCCACTCTTGCCCCACTCCGCGTTCAGGCCACCACCTCGCCGCGGGTGAGAAGTAGGCCTCTGCCTGCCTTTAGGCGGCATGGGGAGAAGGGGCCCCTTGTGAGAGTTCGTTTTCATCTGTCTCCTCTTTTTCCAGGCTGAGATTGTGGTTGGAGAAGAATTACATCTGCGGGCTCCTTTTGTACTCAGAAGGGTAAACGCGACATCTGTTTACTCTGTGCTCCGTGGTAAATGTTTTGTTTCAAGCACCACCATTCACTTCCTCTCCTCTTGTCCTCTATCTTTGCTGTGCGAATAATAAATTACACCGAATTCTCCCCTGCGTTTATTTAGCTTTCTTGTGGGTGTCACCTCCTCATTGAGAGGGAAAAAAATGTCAGTAGTTTATAAACGATAGAGAGTTTCTCTTTCTGTGTAATGTGCTGACATTATGGAGAAGAAGCTGGAACACAGCCCCCCAACTCTGAAACCAGCTTAATCATGAACAATAAAACAAGCCCCATTCCAGGCCTGAAGCAAAGTCTAAATGGTGACCACATTATCCCTATGCAGATTTTCCTTAAAAGGTAGCATGAGCACATACGGCCTCAGAAGTCAAAACCCCCAGAGAGACAATGATACACATACACATACATATGCACACACATGTGCAAACAAACACACACACACACACACACACACACACACACACTCACACTCCTACAGAAAAGCCTCTCTGGGAGGCCAAGTAGCAGGAATGGAAAAAGGGAGAAAATGCTTCTCCTTTGTTATAAAACACAACATAAACATTAGAGATCAGAAAACTGGATTTTAGGAAGGTCTTGAGCATGTGATGCCGACGCTGACGGACCATATGTCCCGTGAAGAAACGAGTCCTGGGGAGTTTCAAAGCCTGACTAAAGGAAGTTTCCTTCTTCTGTCCTCTGCTTACGTTAAGTTGAATTGCTGGTTTTTTTCTGTAGATGCAATGATTTTATATACAGTTCCTGGAATGCAGTAGAGGTTCAAGTAATGTTTGTTGAATGAATAAAGAAAGGAATGAATGAGAAATTCCTCCCTAAAAATAAATCCTTCCCATACCTTAGAAATGCCACACATCCCCCACCGAAAGTTTGCAGAGCTCCAATGTTCCATCTGCGTCGACTGACAGAGGATGGGAGGTGGTGGAGGGCTACTGGTGGGCTGCTCCTCGCCCCTGCAGCACCCCTGACCAAGCTTTCTTCCAAAGGCTGTCCCCTCTCCCGGGGAAGGAAGAAGACCAGAATGAGGAGCCAGCCTTGGCAGCTGCGTCACTCCACGCACCCCAGCCCAAGAGGCACCAGTGACCGGAACCAAGGTAGATGAGACTCGGATATTCCAAAGCACTTCCCACTCTGCCGGTGCCTGCGAACGACCATGACTGCAGGAGGGCGCCATGGGAATGCCCAGGACTCGGTCTCCACCCAGTGTCTCCAGTTGGAGAGCAGATGGGGGGCTCCAAGCTGCTTGGGTCTCCCAGGGAAGGTGGGTGGGTGGCATGTTGGCTGCAGTGCTGTGCCTACAGCTTTTGAAGACTTGCTACATGCCAGCAGGAGAAGGGCCCACTCCCCTCGGTTTCCCCAACATGTACCACGATTTCGAGGATGGAGGGGAGGTAGTCTCAAGACTCCAAAGAGGACAGCTAACGTCATAACAAGTTGAATGTTGGCAGGATCCACCCGAAGCAGTAGCAAGAGCAGCCTATTCTAAGACCCAAGCCCAGCCAGAACCCTCCCAGGACCATCTATTTACAGATCTTGGCCCAAACTGACCCCTGTTCCAAAGATGGCTAGCAGAGTGGGAGATATCCAAAAATACCGCTACAATAAATTTTTAACTGTAAAATATAAGGTCTGAATTAAGCTGTAGACACCTGGGTTGTGGCCCCTTTATTGCCACTAACTTGCTGCATTACCTTGGGCAAATCTTTTCAAATGTCTGAGCCTCCTTTTCTACATATGTTAATGAAGGTTCAGCTCCAAGCTCTAGAATTGCATGACCACACAGAATGATGAATGCACTCGGGGGGGGGGGAAAAAATGTTTTGAGCCACAAGAAAGCTCCAGGAGAAAGGTAGGCAGTTATATTGCGTTGGAGGAAGAGAAGTGGGGTGACAGAAGGTGATCATTAGGAATAACATGCTGTAGGACAACTCAGTCTCCTGCCACTCTCTTCCAGCCTCAAGGCAAGAGAGCAGAATGGAAGACCCAATGCACTAAGATGCAATGGGCAAGGGAGAAAGAGGGAGAGTAAGCCATGGAGAAGTGGATTACACTAGAGCAAACCCTCACCCGCTTCTGGGCTGTGTTCCCAGGCCGGTTCCAACCTCCTCCACCATTTCTCCTTCTTTCCTTACTCCCCAACTGCGGGCTGGGAAGAGCCCACCCTCGGAGTCCAAGTTTTGAATTTGGTCCGAGGATCAAAATGATAAATGTTTCCAAATCGTTGACATATGAAAAGTAAATATTTGGTTGCACAATTGGGGTTAAAATGAGGGTCAATCCACCCCATTCTCCAAACGCCTCTCCTCTCGCTGCCAAACCCAGGATCCGAGGCTGAGTGCGGTTTGTAAGATTATAGCGCTCGGTCTCATTTAAAGGGCTGTCAGCATTTCCATTCTCCGGCCCCGTTTGGGGAGGCATTTATAACCGAGCCATAAAAAATTCACCCCGGCTGCAGCTTGGCATCTGGGAGGCAGCGCTCCAGGCAGGGCGGGTTTTGCAAGCACCCACTCTCAATTCGTTCGGTTCCTCAGAAGTTAGACCTTCACACACACTCTCAACTTCGCTTGCAAGGGCGGCCAGAAAGTGGCCCTTTCTGATTTTCAAGCTGGTCACAGTCTCGACCCTCTCCGGTCTCCTTGCTCTAAACCTTTCGGCTTTCTCCTTCACTCCCCTCTTAAATGTGCGCGGATCCCTTGCCCTCACCCTAAGACCTTACTGGCTGCAGTGTTCTTTCCTCCCCTCGCTTCCTGCCAGCGTTCTGCTGGAAGCTGTCACCGGGCCCTGCGTCTAGAGCCTTCACTCCCAGAGAAGCACTGCCCTTTGCCCATCGCAGTGGGCTTCAAGACCTCTCTCCCTAGACCTGCCCAACGCCAGAGACCCCAACTCAGGGAATGAAGGGTCCGACCCGGCAGAAGGTGACAGCAGAGAATGCATCCAGTGCAGTCAAGGGGAAAGGAAAGATCTGGTGCCTGGGGACCCCACTATGGACCCAGGTGGGTGGCCGAGGTTGGGTGGGGCGGGGGTACTCACAGGCGCTCGGCGTTGCGGGGTATGCCCCGGGGAACCGCCCGGAGGCCCAGCCCGTGGCAGTCCACGCTGGCGGCGGAGCAGGTACACTTGGTGGGGCAGGCGGCGGCTAGGGGCCCGCTCAGGACGCTCGCCAGCGCCAAGGCCAGCGCCAGGCGGGCGCGCACGGCGGCGCCGGCCCCTGTCCGCTCGGGGGCCATGGTGTGCAGGGGCCCGCGCCCAGAGGACGCTGCCTTGGTGGGGCAAGATGCGTGGAGCCCGGGTAAGCGCGCGCGGAGCCCAAGCGGCCTGGGGAGCGGGCGGCGGAGTTGGCGCGGAGGAGGAGCGAGCTCCGCGCTCAGGCGCACGGGGCGCGGGCGGAGCGGGGCGCGCCGGGCGGCGGCGGCGGCGGCAGCGGCAGCAGCGGCAGCAGCAGCTCCATCCGCGGGGCTAGTGCTGCCCCGCTGCGCATCGCTTGGAGTGCCCAGGTACCGAGCGCCTCCTGGGCCCGCTGGCCCGCTGCCCGGGTCGTGGGCCGGGTCGGGGACCTGGGGGCGAACGCAGTGGGGCACGGCGCCTGAGAAGGTCCGACTTGGGGCTGAGCTCGGAGCGCGGCGGCGGCGGCGGCGGCTGGGGCACGGGGCGGCCGGGTGAGCTGGCCGGCGCTCGCTCTCTCCATTCACTGAGCAGGGCAGACACCGGAGACGCGGGGCCCACCCCTCCCGCCCCCCAAAAACGCCAGCTCCGCCTCCCATTGGCTGCGCCGCACGTCATGTCGACTAAGTTGGGAACTTTGCTGGAGCAACCCAGAGCCCGGAGGGGAGGAGGCAGGAGATGAAGGAGAGGGAAGGAAAGGGGCTCGGCCGCAGGGTCCCAGAATTGAGACCCATTCACTCTTAAGGAGCCAAGGATTGATCAAGCTGGTGGCACTTTTTCTTTATTCTGGCACTGAGCTAGGCACTCTGCTCAGTTTTCTTTCCTTGAGTCTCAACACCGTCTGCAAGAGGGTATCTGAGTACCCCATTTTACAGATGAAACAAAGTTCAGAGAAGTAAAGTGACTTGTTCGAGGCCACACAGCTGCTAGGTACCCCAAACCGCAGTCCTCACATTCGCTCCTATTTTACTCCACAGCCCATCGAAGCTGTGTCCTTCACTCATCTACAAAGATCTTCAAAGATTCTACCTCATCTTGGCAAAGATCCACAACTTCTTCCGAAAGGACCTATTTTATTAATACGAACTCATTTCACAGTCACACATGTCACATAAAATGTTTGACCGTGTTGTTCATCATGTCACTGCTGGTAAACCCTACACGCAGGCGGCCCCAGCTTTGCCGAGACCCAGTCAATGCCCGCTGAGCAGCTAAAAGTAGCGATGGCAGGGACTGGGACCCCTGGATTGACAACGCCTGTCCATAGTTTCTGCTTCCTGACTGGGTGACTCTGGGCCAATCATGTCACCTCTGAGCCTCGTTTTCCTCAAAGCAAGGGGCCACAGCTCTGTCTGGGACCACCTCACTGGGTTGTTTGGAGCATCAAAGAAGAGAAAGTGTTTTTGCAAAAAAGTCATTCGCATGTGAGACATCCCTTCGCCCCCAGAGCCTTCATTCCTCCATAGCGCTTTAAATTGGCCAGGTCTGAGCTTTTCCAGATGCTGGTGGGGAGGAGCGCGTGTGTTAGAGGCTCCATAAATACTTGTAGGAATGATTTTGTTTGTTTGTTTGTTTGGAGGGAAAGGGCAGGAACTAACTGGTGGAAGTATTGCCCAGACTTCCTTAAGGTCTGCTCACACTGGAAAAGTCTAAATGAGCCCTGAACATGCACCCATGTGCACATGGGTGCGCCCCCCCCACTTGTGCACACACATGCTTATACTGAGGTTCACACACACACCCACAGACACCCTCACACTCAATCACATACACACGTGTACATGCATAGTCTCACACCATGCACAAGCACACATACCACAATAACAATTATGCGACTGAGAGCTCTTTCCTTTTCTTTCATATAGATGCTATTCTAATTCCTTCTACCTCATTTTCCTCGAAGGAAATTTTCAACGACTTGCCGGTATCCTGTGAATTTACAGTAGAGGTGTAGATTTTATACTATTTAACATATTTTCAAAATCATAGCTCCAGGCACCCAACTGCACATACGTGTACACATACATACACAGTCACACACACTTCAGCCCCTCCATCATTCATAAACACATTAGGTGCCATTTACTGCTGTTTTTCTTGGGAGCAGCTTTCCATACCGATGCTGTTGTCAGCGCCCTCTGGTGGCCATAGAGGATCGAAGCTCTGGTCCATAGAGTGACTTCAGCTTTTAAGAACTCTAAACATCTTTTCCTCTGAAACTTTCCTCTAAACCTTGAACCAATTTAGTACCAGGACTGAGGCAGATGAGAGAACTGGGCAAGGAACCAAGGGCACAAAATCGTCTCAGACTGTCTGGAGCAGAAAAGAGTAGGGTTTTCTTTGTTTTCCCAAATGCACGCTAGAGCATGTTTTGCAATCCCTTTGGCTGGGCCTGGGTCTGTGCTCTGAGCACAGTGCGAGGGTGGGGTTGGGGGCAGGAACTGTGTTTTCCATTTAAGCTGATGGGAAATTTCATGAGCCTGACTAGATCTTTAAGTGACTTCATAGGCATTCAAGTGTGCTTGCTTTTCCTTGGGAGAACACTTTAGAACAGAGCCTGAGAGGCAATCATTCTGACGAAACAAGAGGTACACAGGGCACGGGCCATACAGAATCAGGGAGCACGGCTGGAACCACCTTGAAAGCCACCTGATCCAGCATTTCTGCAAGTGTGTTCTGACGACTACTAGTTCTACATGTTTCTTCAAGAAAGTGGGGAAGGGGTTCTTGGGCAAAAATAGGGTGAGAAATGCTCACTTTCACCACTCTTGGAGATTTGTGTCACCAATGAGCATATTTAAGATTCTGAGAAGTCCTGCAGTAAGGAAACCGGTTTAAGGTTTGTTGAACCCAATTTCCCAGTACAGCTGACCCTTTTACATATAAACTTAAAATTCTTTTGAAATTTTTGGAGAACACCCAATATAATTCAGCCCCTGTATTCAATAATGTGGAAACTGAGTCTCAGAGAGGGAAGGGCACTGGTACAAGGTTATCCAGCTAATTAGTGAAAGAGCCAGAGCCAGGACCCAGGGCTCCTAGGGCCTAGAATTAGGCTCCACTCACTGTCCGCTAATGCTTCTGAAGCATTACTCTTCCCAGAGAAGTATGAGTATATCCTTAGGAGGTCAGTTTGTTGGGTAGGACTTTTTATGTCTAAGTACCAGAGATGGCTTTTACACCTTATGGTGTCAATTTCAGAGTTCCACATAAGCCTCCAGGGCCAACTTTTGGATTTTTTCCCTTTAGTTTTTTCTAAGCTTCTCAAAAGCAAACTGCCCGCCCATTCCCCCAAGAAACCCACCTCAAACTTTCTCCTCCACCTGTTTCCTGTCTCTCAGTGGAAGGCACCACTATTTACATGGCTACTATGATCAATTGAGGTTTTCTGGTTTCAGCAATAGAAAACAGCTAATTGAAGTTAAAAAAAAAAAAAACTTTTTATGAAGGCCTTTGGGTAGCATACAAAATTAAGGAGGAAGACTGAAGAAGTAAGTTTTTAAAAAGACACAAACCAAGCAGGATCTAGGATCAAGCCCAAGCCCAAACTTCCAAATTTCCAAGACACAAAGACTTCCTGGGTGAGGTTATGTAATCACCCTGTTAACCACAGAAGACAAGAATCTACGGAAAACAGTTCCATGGAAACTGTACTCAGTGGGGCAGGTAGGAGCAGTGTTCTCCAAGGAAAACTGGGGAGCTGTAAGCTGAAAAAGTAGGGGGATGATGAGAAGGCAAAACAGCACCAAAGCATCTCCCCTCTGTTTCACACCACAGCCATTCAGTTCCTGAGTCCCGTTAATTCTTCCTCATGAGTATCACTTACATCTGTCCCTCTCTATCTTTGGGCCTCTAGCTATTGTTCAGATCCTGGTTTCAGGCATGGCCACTGCTCACACCAGCCGCCACCTCAATTCTCTTTCTTTGTTTTGTTGTTCCACCAATTCATCCTTGGCCCAGATGATCAAGGGATTTACATACATGACGATGCACACGTGACGATGCAAACCTGAACTGTGAGATAGATTTCTCCCTCTATACCTCAACTCCTCCTACTCTCCCACACCCACTCAATATCCCTCCTGAATGTTCTTCCTGGTCTTTACTGTCTGGCTAGCCCAGAGTTAGTCGAGCCTTTCATTCCTCCAAGAAACCTTGCTGATCCAGTCTATTAGATTTTCAAAGTCAGGGAATCTATAGAATCTACTAATTCCAACATTTATTATGAAAAATTTCAAACATGAGGAAGTATCTAATTCATTTTTGCATGCTTAATGCCTAGAGGTACAAATTCATCTCTGATGATTGGTGAATGACTAATTTACAAGTATGTAAATGAACAATCTCTCCAATCACCTAGCTTCTTTGACATTCTCTTGGTGCAGTTTTACTTATTTTGATCAGTGTTACTTGATCTTTTGCAGGAGGAGGATGTGACTACATTCTTCTAGAAACTCTGAGTGGGTTTTTTTTTTTTTAAAAAGATACACATTCCCTATCCCACACCCCATTCTGATATGTTTGCTCCCATCCCACTGAAATTTACCATTTGTGCTGGTCATTCCCCAGTGAATTGTCCAGACTGCTCTGCCCACTGTCATGCTGTTCTTTATGGACTGTGTTCCCTTGGGTCTGCCCATGTGGGGAACTAGCCCAGAGATCTGGAGGAAAGGTCAGTGCTTCCTCTATAAGGACAGCAGTGTGGCAGTGGCTACCTCCCTTTACTGAAGGTCATAGTTCCTGTCCTCCAGCGGCCATTCCCATCCCCTTATCTCCTTAGAGGGTAGGAGTAGGAAAAGTTTCCCATTATTGCTAAACCTTGGGCAGTCCCTACCTCTTGATTCCTTAACCCTGTCTCACTTTCCTAAATAGTCCCTTTACTAAACCTTCTTCAAATTACTCCTTTGGGCTGTTGTCTGCTTCTTACCAGGAGAACTGAAAATGACATGCTACCTCACTGAGCCATCACCCCAGATCTCTGAGGAATATGTGAACAGGGAGGGAAGGAAGGATGATGAAAACTCCAATTTAAGATTAAGACTGTGATTCCTACTAAATCTTCCCAGGGGAGGGAAAAACTCACACATGTGAATTTTAGGTCATTTCTGGGGAGCAGGATTAAGTAAAGGTATCATCAGTTGGACATGGAAGGTCATTTTTTTTCTATGCAAAGGCTTCTTTTTCTCTCCCTTGAGAAAGAAAGAATATTAAAGGTTTACTGCCAGTTACACTATTGAGCTTCCCCAGGGGGCAAGATCTACTCTGACTAGATAAATGTTTAATAAATGAATACATAACTTTAAAATATATAACCTATCCTGGAGAACAAGATAAAGCAATAGAACCTTCCAAAATCCAGAGTCACCTGTAATGGACAACTCTTACTTGATCTTTCACTCCAACTATGTGATTATAATGTAGAACTTTCTTTTTCTTATATGACCTTGCCTCCCTCTCATGATAGTGATTTTCTAGGGTAAGTACTTAAATAAAGCCAATCAGAGTCTTCCCTGAAATTTTTCCAACTGGAACTGGAGAAAGAGATTCAGTTCCTCTGTGGTTGTAAAGCTGGAACATGTGAGAAACTAGAATGAGTTGCGTGGCCCAGCTGGTATAATAAAATAGATTTGACCCATTTTCTAGAAGTGTAAGTGGCATCTAGCTTCATTTAGCAATCGAAGAGCCACTTATTGGGAACTTTATATACGCCCAGAAGACACAGCCCACAGCTGCCAACAATCCAATTAGGAAGATAAGTTTAAGATATATGAAAGAAGATAAAAGATATGGCATATAATTAAATGCTAATTAATGTGAGTCAGATAGTAGGTGCTACAAAAATTCTAAAAAGGAAAAAATCACTTCAAGCTGGATCAGAAGTGGTGAGGAATGCCATTTGGTTTCTGGAGGATACACAGATTTGATGAGCTCAATGGGATGGAAAAGGGTCTTCGTCTTGAAGAAAGCAAAAGCAAGGAGGCAGGAAAAGAATGGTATATGAGTGTAAGAAAAGGGCTTTAGGAATGTGGAATCCCCAGAAAGGAACCGGAAATGTATCCCAGATCAACTTTGCCCTGGTCTGAAAGGAGGCCAGATGAAGTGAAGAGTTCTTTTTTCTCTAAACTGGTGCTTCAAGATGGTGGTGACTCAGCCAGATGTGGGATCAGGCTCCTGGTCCTCAGCACCAGAGTGCAGACCTGAGAGGCCTGGCAGACAGGTGAGTACACTCATGGGTCTGTCCAAACTATGCAATGAAGATCGGTCTCATATTTGAGCAAAGCAAGAACTGTCACTGGGGAAATGACTCTCCAATTTGAAGAGTATTAATCACCTAATTAACCAGAACACCTGCTCATAAAACTCATCCCACCCAGGGAACCAAATTAAACAAAGCGTGAGGAGGTGCCACACAGAATTGGCGGTGGCATCTGCATTCTTGGCTGGCTTCCTTGGGCACTGGGGCTCAAAAAACTCTCTAGCCAGCTGTTGGGCTTGACCGAGCTTTAGAATACCACCCTTGTTTAGCAAGCAGTGATTAGTGCAAACTCATAGAAACTCCTCTTGCAAGTCACCTGACATCACGGATGCCCCTGAGATGCTAGGCCTGTTCTGAGTATTTTACATATATTAACTCTCTAATCTTAATAACAACCAAATGAAGTCCCCTATTGTGGCAGAGGCTAGCTTGATGCTCACAGACCCAGTTTCTTCTTTCAGAAGACTGTATTTACCAGCCTCCCTCTCACCCTTGCCAGCAGCTCACGTGGGGTCATATGCTTCATTCTGAAGCTTTTGTAGAAGTGATGCTCACCACTTCCAGACTTGGTCTTTAAAACCTCTTACATAATCAGGCAGGCCTTCTCTCTTTGCCTGTTTGCTAGACAGAGGGGATCCAGTGAAGAATTACAGTGTCCTGAGACGATGGTGGAATCACAGAAAGAAAGACACTGGAATCCTTGAATCACTACATAGAAGGCAATGACCACACAATCTGTAATAGGATAATAACCTAACACCCCCACTAAGATTTAGGGGTTATTTATTATTATTATAGGCTGATATACCAATGTAATCTTTTTTTAATGTTATGTTAGTCACCATACAGTACTTCATTAGTTTTTGATGTAGTGTTCCAAGATTCATTGTTTGTGTGTAACACCCAGTGCTCATCACAATACATGCCCTCCTTAATACCCATCACCAGGCTAACCCATCCCTGTAACCCCCCTCTGAAACCCTCAGTTTGTTTCCCAGAGTCCATAGCCTCTCATAGTTTGTCCCCCCCTCTGATTTCCCCTCCTTCATTTTTCCCTTCCTTCTCCTGTCCTCCAAGCTATTCCTTATTTTCCACAAGTAAGCGAAACAATATAATAATTGTCTTTCTCTGCTTGACTTATTTCACTTACCATAATCCCCTCCAGTTCCATCTATATCAATGCATATGGAGGGTATTCATCCTTTTTGATGGCTAAGTAATATTCCATTGTATAAATGGACCACATATTTATCCATTCATCTGTTGAAGGGCACTCGGCTCATTCCACAGTTTGGCTATTGTGGACATTGTTGCTATTAACATTGGGGTGCATGTGCCCTTCTTTTCACTATATCTGTATCTGTGGGGTAAATACTCAGTAGTGCAATCACTGGGTTGTAGGGTGGCTCTATTTTTAACTTCCTAAGGAACCTCCATACTGTTTTCCAAAGTGGCTGTACCAACTTGCATTCCTACCAACAGTGTAAGAGGATTCCCCTTTCTGCACATCCTCCCCAACATTTGTTGTTTCCTGCCCTGTTAATTTTTGCCATTCTAATTGATGTAAGATGGTATCTAATGTGGTTTTGATTTGAATTTCTCTGATGGCTAATGATGTTGAACATTTTTTTCATGTATCTATTAGCCATTCATATGTCTTCTTTGGAGAAGTGTCTGTTCATGTCTTCTGACCATTTTTTGACTTATTTGTTTTTTTGGGCCTTGAGTTTGAGAAGTTCTTTATAGATCTTGGAGACCTGCCCTTTATCTGTAATGTCATTTGCAAATATCTTCTCCCATTCCATGGGTTGCCTCTTTGTTTTGTTAACTGTTTCCTTTACTGTGCAGAAGCTTTTTATCTTGATAAAGTCCCCAAAGTTCATTTTTGCTCTGCAAAGGCAAGTGATACCAATGCAATTTTGAAATTAGTCTTCCCCAAATCACATAGGATGAATCTTAAGGAAAGTTATTATCTATGTGGTATGATTTCAGAAACAACAGAAATTTCTCCCGTCCCAAAATAACAACATCTTCTATTGGTTAATTAATGAAATGCCTTTAAATAGTAACCCTAATTGCCTGACTTTTATTTATTCCTTATATTTACTGTGTACTTTTTGGGTAAAGGTCACGTCATATATGTTATAGTGAAGACAAAGTAAATCATGATTGTTACTCTTATGGAGTCTTCTTTGGGAAACAGATGTAAAACAATCAATTAAGCAAGAAAATAAATATATAATTAAAAATTATTAAGTGTTGAGAAGGGAATCAACAAGGTGATACGAGGGCGCCTGGGTGGCTCAGTTGGTTAAGCAACTGCCTTCGGCTCAGGTCATGATCCCGGAGTCCTGGGATCGAGTCCCATATCGGGCTCCTGCCTCTGCGGAGAGTCTGCTTCTCCCTCTGACCTTCTCCCCTCTCATTCTCAGTCTCTCTCTCTCTCGCTAATAAATAAATAAAATCTTTAAAAAAAAAAAAAACAAGGTGATACGATAAAGACTAATTGAGGCTGGAAATGTCTCAAAAAAAATGAGACATTTGGAAGGAGACATGGAAGGAAACTCAAAAGACCAGCTATATATATATATATATATATATATATATATATATATATATAGCTATGATATAATAAGGTATGGATTGGGATAGGTCACTATTCCAAGAGACAAAACAGCACATCCAAAGGCCCTATGGTATGAGTTCACTAGTTGAGGAACATAAAGAAGGGCACTGTATGGATCCTAGAATATGAGGTATGAGGGAGACCTTTTCTGAGAAGGTCAGAATTATTTCTTCTTCACCATTGTACTGGCCCCAGGCTATGTGAAGTACTACAGTGAGTTGTATTACTCCTATCATTTGTGTGTATGAAGAGAAGCCTAAATTTTTGGACTAATCTGACAAGACACAGAATGAATTGCAATTCCAGGAATATTTGTAGATAAAGGGGCTGATAAATGCACATTAATTAGGGGATTTGTATTAAAGCTATCTTGTATAGGTAGCACTGTATTTTTTTCCACAGCTTTTATGTTTTCAATGTGGCTAGGGGATAAGGGATGGAGTTGATGAAGATCACTGGAGTAGGAGGTTAAGGAACTTCTAACCCACTCTTGGAGCCACCAGCTCATCAAGGGATTATCCATTCTTGGGTAAGGAATGTGCATTTCTGTAAACTATTTTATTTCCCAACTTTAGCTAATGGCATCACCATCTTCCCAGATGGCCACGAAAAAAAACCCTAAACATCATCTTTAACTTTCCCCTTTTATTCCTTTTAATTCACCCCATCCATCAGCTCACCCAGACCTCTTGACTCCTCAACTTATAATGTTGTGAGTTCCTACCCCCAAAAGCTCCCTCTACTTGGATTTGTTCTGGTCATAATGGCCTCTCACCCAGGCTCTTTAACTGGCTTCCCTGCTCAACACTTCCAGTCACTTAGAAGTATTTCCATTTTTTACAGAGTTGTCTAAACTATGTACATGGTAAAGAAACGTCTTTGTCTCTGCCTTCATCTCTTGCTTCACTTTTCCACAAATCCTTCTTCCCATTTTAGGCTGAGCCATAGAGAAATGGGATTTCCTGAAAGTGTTGAGGTGTCTACCATCTGTCAAGTTATCCCATTCTCTTCACACTTTCTGCAATGCCACTGCCCACGTCCTCTGGTGAAATTGTCCTGGTCCTTTGCCATGCAGCTAAAGCATCTCCACCTCTGTGAAGTATTTTATGCTTCCCTCCATTAATATCCTCCCTATATTAGAGACTTCTTCATTTGATTTGTGGCTATAAACCTCTATTCTCCACTCATATACTAATATAATTATCTACTTATGAATATTCCTCCTGCCCAACCAAATTGTGAGTCTCTTGACAGATGGAATATAATTGATTGAACTCCTTGAGAGAGCTATCTATCCTCACTGTGTCTAATTCTTCTATTCTTTCTTCAATCCACCACCCTTTTCAGAATTTCTCCCCAGAGCTGAAACTGTTGTTTTCAATGACCTTCCCATTTTTCTAGTTAAGTAAAAAGTCTTAGAGTCATCCTTCATTTCTTCCTTCTTTTCATGCACAACAACTAAATAATCAGCAAATCACATTTATTTTTTCTTCAAGTCCAAAAATTCAATCCTTTTGTTTCATGTCTACCATTAAAACAAATGACTATCACTTCTGGCCTGGATTCTGGCAATCATCTCCTAACTCCTTGCCTCCATCACTCCCCACCTTCTATAGCCAACCATTAACTCAGTAGCCTCCCATTGTTAAAATATACATCAGATCACATAATTCTTGTGATCCAAAGTTTCCTATAGAGACATTTGCTTCTACCTATGATGGAATAACCGAAACTAGATTTATCTTTCTACCTTAAGCCTATAGAAAATAGGACATAATATATAAAAAAGATGAATTTCAAACATTGGAAAATAGGAAGTATATGACCCCTCCCTAAAATGAGAAACAAGTGAGGTAAGCTGTAAAATTATGCCACCTTACTTCCTATAGATAATCTCCAGGCTGCAGTATAGGGAAGAGAATTCAGCATTCTAAGTTGAAGAGACAGAGATTGGTAAGACAACTTTGTCTAGAGTTATAACACTACAACTAGAGTTGTAATCAAGAGGTGGGAGCTGAGCAGAAGAGAATTCTAGGATCTGAGAGATTCCCTTGAGTCTTTGGTTAAGTATTTATTAGAGAAAAATACATGAGGCTGAGGAGAGAACCACCTGACAGGAATAGGCTGAATCATTCTCACAGTTCACATAAGACTAGGAATAGTTAGTGTTTCCACCAGCCACAATGAAAGACCCTCATAATAATATAAGGCATTGAGTAGAAACCTCAGAATAATACTACCTTTGCAGTGGAGCTGAAGACACTTGGGACCCACCCTAAAAAAAAGCTTAAAAACAAGACTCAAAAGTCTCCAACTGATTCTATGTAACTTAACTGTGAGAAGAACAAAGTCCATGCTTTTTATTATTTATTTATTTATTTATTTTTATTAAGTTATGTTAGTTACTATATAGCACGTCATTAGTTTTTGATGTAGTGCTCCAAGATTCATTGTTTATGGATAACGCCCAGTGCGCCATGCAATAGGTATAACGCCCAGTGCTCCATGCAATATATGCTCTCCTTAATACTCATCACTAGGCTAACCCATCCCCCTACCTACTCCCCTCTAAAACCCTCATTTGTTTCTTGGAGTCCATAGTCTCTCATGGCTCATTTCCCCACCTCTGATTCCCCACCTTCATTTTTACCTTCCTTCTCCTAATGTCCTCCATGCTATTGCTTATGTTCCACAAGTAAGTGAAACCATATGATAATTGACTTTCTCTGCTTAACTTATTTCACTTAGCATAATCTCCTCCAGTCCCATCCATGTTGATGCAAAAATTGGGTATTCATCATTTCTGATGGCTGAGTAATATTCCATTGTATATGTAGACCACATCTTCTTTATACATTCATCTGTTGAAGGGCATCTCAGCTCTTTCCACAATTTGGCTATTCCATGCTTTTTAAAGAAATATAGAGCAACCGGGGTGCCTGGGTGGCTCAGTGGGTTAAAGCCTCTGCCTTCATTATCTTAGCGTCCTGGGATTGAGCCCCACATCAGGCTCTCTGCTCAGCAGGTAGCCTGCTTCCCCCTCTCTCTCTGCCTTCCTCTCTGCCTACTTGTAATTTCTCTGTGTCAAATAAATAAATAAAATCTTTAAAAAAAACACCCAAAACTTTTACAGCTCTATAATTTAAAGGCAAATAGCCAAATTAAAAATAAACCCAAGACTTAAAGAGACACTTCATTCAAAAAAGAATGAATGTAGAAGGGATATAAATAACAAGTAATTACATGGAAAAATGCTCAGAATCAGTCATAAGGGAAATGCAAATTAAAATCACAATGAGAGACCACCACACCACCATTAAAATGGCTAGCATCAAAAAGACTGAAATAACTAAGCATTGGAGAGGATATATAGTAACTGGAGCACCCATTCAGTGCTAATAGGAATAAAACTGGTACAAACACTTTGGATAACAGCTTGGCAGGTTCTTAAAAGTTAAACATATACTTATCATATGACCTAATAATTTCACTCCTAAATGCCAACCAAAAGAAAAAAAAGGGGAAATACATGTCTACACAAAATCTTGTATAGCAATATTATTCATAATAGCTCAAAATTAGAAACCATCCATATGCCTATCAACTGATGACTGGATAAAAAAAACAAAATTAAAAATGATATAGTCATACAATGCAATATTACTCATCCATTAAAAGGAACAAACTCCTGATAAATGCAATGATGTGGATACAGCTCAAATTCATAATGCTAATTGCAATAATCCAGACGCAAATATAAGACTACATATTATATGAATCCATTTAAATTAAATATAAAGAAAAGGAAATTTATAGATACAGAAAGCAAATAAGTGGTTTCCTGGAGCTGGGCAGGAAATTAACTACTAGCAGGTATAAAGGAAAGTTTTGGAATTGTTCTAAGAGTGGATTGTGGTGATAGTCATTCAACTATATATATTTACTAAAACTCAAAAGTCAACTAGACTTAAAAATGTTTGCTGTATTTAAGTTATACCTCAATAAATAAATTTTTATTTATTTGAGGTATTTGAGGTATTTAAATAATACCTCAATAAAGCTGGTAATTGTTTAAAGTAAAATGACAACAATGTACCACTGAATTATAATATATGCAAAAGTAAAGAATTTGAAAATAATAGCACAAAGGACAGGAAGAAGGTAATGGAGTATACTGTGTAAGTATACCACTATAGGAAAAGTGGTATAATATTACTGGAGAGTAGAAGATAAATGATGAAAATTTAAAATATGTGTTATAAACAAATTTTAGGGAAATCATCAAAAAATAAAGCAAAGACGTATAACTAAAAGCCAGTAAGAAATACAATGAAGTGATAAAAATTATTCACTGTATCTAAAATAAGAAAATAGGAAAAAAGGCAAGAAAGAGCAGATGGAAAAAATATTAAATAAATAGCAAGATGGTAGACTTAAACCCATATGGTCATAATAACATTATATATAAATAGTCTAAACAATCTAATTTAAAGCCAGAGACTTGGGGTGCCTGGGTGGCTTAGTTGGTTAAGTGTCTGCCTTTGGCTCAGGTAGTAATCTCAGAGTCCTGGGATCAAGTCCTACATCGGGCTCCCAGCTCAGTGAGGAGCCTGCTTCTCTCTTTCCTCCCTAGCTGTGATCTCTGTCACTCTCTCTGTCTCAAATAAATAATTAAAAATCTTTAAAAAAAAAATAAATCCAGAGACTTGTGGGATTGGATGAAAAAAGCAAGACCCAACTGAATAATATCTATAATAAATCCTCTTTAAATATAAAGACACAAAGAGGGAAACAGTAAAAGGATGGAAAAGAATGCAGCATGAAATCACTAGTCAAAGAAACCTAGAGTGGCTTTATTATTATTAGAGAAAGGAGAATTTAAAATAAGCACTATTTCAAATCAATCAGAGAAAGACAATTATCATATGATTTTACTCAGATGTGGAATTTAAGAAACAAACAGAAGATCATAGGGGAAAGGAGGGAAAAATAAAATAAGACAAAATCAGAGAGAGACAAACCATAAGAGACTCCTAAATATAGGAAACTGAGAGTTGCTGGAAAGGAAGTAGGAAGGGGGTTGGGTTCGCTGGGAGATGGGCAATAAGGAGGGCATGTGATGTAATCAACACTGGGTGTTATATGCAACTGATGAATCACTAAACCCTACCTCTGAAACTAATAGTATGCTATATGTTGATTAATTGAATTTAAATAAAACTTTTTAAAAAGAAACAAATAAAAATAAAAAATAAAAGAATCATTATTTCCTTGGATAAAGAGAATGTTTCATAATGATAGAAGTGTCAATTCACCAAGAGAATATAACAATCCTAAGTGTGGAATGTACTGAACAACAGAGCTTCAAAATACATGAAAACAAAATGCAGTAGAGCTAGAAAAAAGAATAGACCAATCCACAATTATGTTGTGGGTGTCAACATTCTTATCTCAGTAATTGCTACAAATAGACAAGAAATCACTAAAGATATATGAAACTTAAAAAAAATTAGTAACCAAATAAGACTAATTGACATTTAGAGAACTCTCCACCCAACGATAGCAGAATATACATTATTTTCAAATCCACTTAGCATATTCACTAAGAAAAATAATAGTCTGGATCATAAAGTAAGGTACAATAATTTTAAAAGGATACAAATTGTATAAAAATATTTTCTGACCACAATGGAATTAAATTAGAAATCAAAGGCACAAAGATATATGGAAAATCACTTAAAGTGTTGAAAATTAAATATCACTCTTCTAAATAAACTATGGTCGAAGAAGAACTCACAAGAGAAATTAGAAAATATTTTTAATTCAATGAAAATGAAAACACCAGATATGAACATTTGTGGAATGAAGCTAAAGCAGTGTTTAAAGGGAACACTTTGGCATTAAATGCTTTTATTAGATAAGAAAAAAGGATGAAAATCAGTACCTTAAGTTTTCACTTTAAGAAACTAGCTAAAGAAGAGCTTGTCAAACCCAAAGTAAAAAGGAGGAAGGAAATAATGGAGAGCAGAAATCACTAAAATTGAAACAGGAATGCAACAGAGAAAAACCAATGAAATCAAATATTTTTCTTTGAAATGATAAAGTGGAAAATCTCTAAAATAATCATAAAAAAAAGAGAGAAGAAGGAGCAAGATGGTTGAGGAGTACAAGGTTGAGATAGAGTCGGATCCCAGAAGTTCAGCTAGATAGTTATCAAACCATTCTAAAAGCCAGCATACTCAACAGGAGAGAGAAGAGAGAAAGAAGAGCAATTCTAGGAGCAGAAAATCGACCACTTTCCAACAGGTAGGACGTTTGGAAAAGTGAATCCAAAGCAATGGGAAGAGAGACCGTGGGGGGAGGGGCTGGCTCGCAGCAGCCACAGAGCTGGAAAGCACAAAATTGGAACTTTTAGAGTCTGCTCTGCTGAGGGACCTCGCTCCAGAGGCTAAGCTGGGTGGGGGGAGGGGTTAGCCATAGCGGGAACAGTGTGATTTCAGGACCCATGAGGTCACAAAGATACCGGGGGTATTTGAGTGTGGCAGAGCACCCAGGTATCTGGGCGGAGAAGCCAGCAACAAAGAAGGAGCTGCACAGTGTGCTATCAGCTTGGGCTTACCTTATACTGTGATCCGAGGCACACTTGGGATGTGGCTCTTCAAGCAGGGACCCCACAGGAGGCAGCTCTGGAGAGACCCCTTCCTTCCTTCTCCGGGAGAAACGGCATGGGAGTGCACAGCAGGAACCTGCTGGGTTTGGAGACTCCAGACAGAGCTGTGCCAGAGATAGAGGCGCTCCAGCACGGGAAGCTGAGCTCAGAGCTTGGGCAGGGACCAAGGAGACAGGAGTGATTGACTAAGGACCCTGAGCACTTGGCTCCTCCGGCCAGACACTGGGAGGCCGCCATTTGCATTCCCAGACTCCAGGGCAGTACGGAATGCGTTCAGGGAACAAAGACTCCCAAGAGCGAACTAGAGCAAATTGCTTGGCCTATTCCCTGGCAAAGGCGGGGCAATTCCACCTCGGGCAAAGACATTTGAGAATCAAGGCAAAAGGCCCCTGCCCCAGAAGATCAGTGAGAATATCTAGCCAAGACCAAGTTCATCAATCAGTGAAAGCTGCAAAACTCCAGAGTATTTATCTCTCTCACTCATCTATTCTTATCAAGATAAAATGACAAGGCGGAAAAACTCACCACAAAAAAAAGAACAAGAGACAGTACCGACATGAGAGACCCAGTTAATACAGATATTAGTAATATGTCAGAAATAGAGTTCAAAATGACAGTTATCAAGGTGCTAGCTGGGCTTGAAAAAAGCATGGAAGATATTAAAGAACCCCTTTCAGGAGAAATAAGGTCCCTTTCTGAAGAAATAAAAGGATTAAAATCTAACCAAGTTGAAATAAAAAAACCTATTAATGAGGTTCAACCAAAAATGGAGGCTCTTACTGTTAGAATAAATGAGGCAGAAGAAAGAATTAGTGATATAGAAGACCAAATGATAGAGAATAAAGAAGCTGAGAAAAAGAGAGACAAACAACTATTGGAACACAAGGGAAGAATTTGAGAGATAAGTGATACAATAAGATGCAACAATATTAGAATAATTGGGATCCCAGAAGAAGAAGAAAGAGAGAAAGGGGTGGAAGGTATATTGGAACAAATTATTGTAGAGAATTTCCCTAATCTGCTGAAGGGAACAAGCATCAAAATCCAGGAGGCACAGAGAACCCCCCTCAAAATCAATAAAAATAGGTCTACACCCCGTCATCTAATAGTAAAACTTAGTCTTAGTGACAAAGAGAAAATTCTGAAAGCAGCTTGGGACAAGAAATCTAAAACATACAAAGGCAGAAATGTTAGACTGGCAGCAGACCTAGCCACAGAAACCTGGCAAGCCAGAAAGGACTGACATGATATATTCAGAGCACTAAGTGAGAAAAATATGCAGCCAAGAATACTATATCCAGCTAGGCTGTCATTGAAAATAGATGGAGAGATAAAAAGCTTCCAGGACAAACAAAAACTAAGGAATTTGCAAACACCAAACCAGCCCTACAGGAAATATTGAAAGGGGTCCTCTAAGTAAAGAGAGAGCCTAAAGGGAACATAGACTAGAAAAGAAGAGAGATTATATACACTTAACAGTCACCATACAGGCAATACCATGGCACTAAATTCATGTCTGTCAATAGTTACCCTGAATGTAAATGGGCTCAATGCCCCAATCAAAGATACAGAATATCAGAATGGATAAAAAAATAAGACTCATCGATATGCTGTCTACAAGAAACTCATCTTAGACCCAAAGACACCTCCAGCTTTAAAGTGAGGGGGTGGAAAACAATTTACCATGCTGATGGACATCAAAAGAAAGCTGGGGTGGCAATCCTTATATCAGGTAAATTAGATTTTAAGCCAAAGAATATAATAAGAGATGAAGAAAGGCACTATATCATACTTAAAGGGACTGTCCAACAAGAAGATCTAACAATTGTAAATATCTATGCCCCTAACGTGGGAGCAGCCAATTATATAAACCAATTAATAACAAAGTCAAAGAAACACATCAACAATAATACAATAATAGTAGGGGACTTTAATACCCCCCTCACTGAAATGGACAGGTCATCTAAACAAAAGATCAACAAGGAAATAAAGGCTCTAAATGACACACTAGACCAGATGGACATCACAGATATCTTCAGATCATTCCATCCCAAAGCAACAGAATACACTTTCTTCTCTAGTGCACATGGAACATTCTC
>CM052809.1:85751277-85771449 GCA_028533885.1 Nasua narica | reverse complement strand
GGATCCAACAGCACATTAAAAAGATTATTCATCATGACCAGGTGGGATTTATCCCTGGGATGCAAGCGTGGTTCAACATTCGCAAATCAATCCATGTGATAGAGCAAATCAACAAGAGAAGAGAGAAGAACCACATGATCCTGTCAATGAGGCTACATTTAAATTAAAAATTTTTGTTCTTCAAGATACAGTCAAAACAATTAAAAAAGAAAACCAACAATCAAACTAAAATAGGCAAAGACTTGAACACTTAACCAAAGAAATATACCAATGATAAATGGAGCACATGCAAGGATACAAATTAAAATGGCAATGAAGTATCACTGCACACATTTTAGAAGAAAAAATGGGTACTACAGAGTGCTAGTGAGGATGTAGAGAAACCAAAACTCTCATATATTGCTGGTAGGAATGCAAAATGGTACCGACACTCACAGAATGGTACAGAAAACCATTAGTTTCCTCATAAGGTTGAACATATGACTCATCATATATGACTCAGCAATCCCATCCCTAGGTTATTTACCCAAAAGAATGGAAACATGTTTATACAAAACTTTGTATGCATATATTTATAGTAATTTTTTTTCATAAATTTTATTGACTGGAAAGAACCCAAATGCCTCTCTACTTGGGGAACAGGTAAATAAACTGCATTACATGTATTCAATGGAATACTACTCAGCAATAAAAAAAAAATAAACTCTGGATATACACAACAACTTAGATGAATCTCAAATGCATTATATTGAGTGAAATTCTGAAAAGCCCACATTCTGTATGATTCCATTTATATGATGTTCTGGAAAATGAAAATTACAGACAGAAAACAGATCCCCAGTTGCCATGGACTGAGTGGCAGGAGGGGTTGATCACAATGGGGCATGAGGGAATTTGCCTGTGTGTGATGGAACCATTCTCTATCTTGACTATAGTAGAGTTTGCATGACTGTATGCATTTCTCAAATCTCACAGAACCATATGCTAAAAAAAGAGAATTTTGCGTTATGGAAACTATATTTAATACACCTAAGTTAAAAAAAATATAGGCTGACTGCTCTGTTTCTGCCTTAGAACTTTGAACTTATTATTTCACTCCTCTCAATCCTCTGTTGTTGATAATGGTATTTCTAGGCTTAACTATAATATATAAAGGGATGCATTTATTTTCATTTTTTTAACTCTGCTTTTTAAATCTAAAGTCTCCTATCTTCTGCTTCCTCTTCTATTTTCTCTACTCTCTCTTTATGTAGCATCTATTATAGATAAATTTGATCTTTCCCATTCTTATACCCCTTTCTATATTTTCCATATTTTTATCCTTTAGTTGCATTCTGGAGAATTTCTTCACATTTATTTCTCAATTTTCAATTTTCACCCTTATTGTGTTGATCAGTTTTTTAACCAATCTATTGCCTTTTTAAAGTTAAACTAGTTATTGAAATAAAGAATACATACACAAATGCACATAAATCATAAATGTCAACTCATTTTCAAACACTGAGACCACCACCCAGATCAAGAAATTGAGTGTTGCCAGCACCAGTAGACCCACTTAGCACCCTTTTTCAGTCACCCAGACACCTGCCAAGGCAACCACAATTCTGATTATAACACCATAGTTAATTACACTAGTCTTGAGTTTAATATAAATGGAATTTTCTACTTGAACTCTTGTTGGCTTCTTTTATTCAACATTATGTTTGTGAGAGCCATCTTACCAATGTGTGTAGCATTAATTTCTCATTGTAGTTTATTATTCCATTGTATTAAGACATTACACATGATCCATTTTACATTTATGAAAATATGGGTAGTTTCTCATTTTAGGTAATAATGAATAAAGCCATATGAATCATCTTGTACATGTCTTTTTTGTGTATGTATCTCTGCATTCCTGTGGGTATATATCTAGGAGTAGAGTTACTAGGTCATAGGATAGATTCATTTTGATGTTGTCACAAACTGCCACAAACAAAGTTGTCTAAGACAACAAAAATTTAATAACTTATAGTCTGTAGATCAGAAGTCCAACATGAATCTAACTGGGCTAAGATCAAGATGGTAGAGGGCCTGCCTTTCTTTCTGGAGATTCTAGGAGATAATCCATTTCCTTGCCTTTTTTAGCTTCTAGAACCCACCAGCTTTCCTTGGTTTGCACCTGACTTCCTCTAGTAACTTCAGTAGGGATCCTTCTTATTTCATCCATCCTCTGATTCCCTCTTCCACTTTCAAGGACTCACGTGGGCACATTCCAGTAATCTCCCTATTTTAACGTCAGGTGATTTGTGAACTTATTTCTTCTTTGCCATGTAACCTAACACAGGTTCTGGAGATTAGGACACAGATATCTTTGGGGATCCATTATTCTGTCTACCACATAGAATATGCATATGTTCAATTTTATTTTACTCTGTAATAGTTTTCCAAATTGTCTCTACCAATTTACACTCCTATAGCAATAGAGGGGAGTTCCACTGCTTGATATCGTTTCCAACACTTAGTTTTTCATTTTCTTCATTTTAGTGGTGTTGGATTGATATCTTACTGATGTTTTGTTTCTTTTAAAGATGTATTTATTTATTTGTAATGGAGTAGGAGCAGAGGGAGAGGGAGAGAGAAAATCCTCAAGAAGACTCCCCCATGAGCTTGAAGCCCAATGTGGGGCTTGATCCCAAGACCCTGAGATCATGACCTGAGCCAAAGTCAAGAGTCGGCTGCTCAGCCAACTGAGCCATCCAGGCACTCCACTGATGTTTTAATTTGTATTTCTCTAATTAATAATAATATTGAATATCTTTTTCAGTGCTAAGTGGCTTTTGGAAACCTTTCTTTCTGAAATACTTAAGTCTTTTGCCCATTTCTCTATCACTTTATGTCTTTATTATTAATTTGTGGTAGTTCCTTTGATATTATGGATAGCAATCCTTTGTCAGATATACATACTGTAAGTATCTTTTCCCATTCTATGGCTTGCCTTTTCACTTCCATAGTGGCATTTTTAGGCAAACAAATTTTTATTTCTAACACAGTCCAACTTGTCTTTAATTGTTAATATTTTATATTTATTCTACTTAAGAAATCTTTGCCTAAAAATATTTTCCATGTTTTCATGTAGAAACTTTATTGTTATATTTAGATCTATAATATACCTGGAATTTTTTTAATAATGTGAGGTATAAATCAAAATTCATTTTCCTCATATGGGTATCCAATTGATGAAAAATTAAATTATTGAAAAGAAACCCCACTTCCTACTACATTTCAGTTTCACCTTTGTCATAAAATGAGTAAATATATGTGTGTGTGTCTTCCTTGACTTTTCAATTTGAAATGTAATACTTTTCCTTTTTAAAAGGTCTGTTAATTTTGTTTTCAAATAAATTAAAAAAAATTTCCCAATAATACCCTGTATCTCTGTAAGTGGTACTTCAAATATCCAAAATATATTTTTTAATATAGTCTCTATCACATAGGTCCATTATTTCAGACTTTTGGGGCATTATTCTCATTTTGCTATATTTGCTATTCTCCTTGCAGTGGATGGCTTTCCACTGTAATTTTAATTTTTGTATGAGATCTTCTTTTCAATGAACATCGTGTGTGTATGCATTTGTGTATAAGAGTCACACGCAATACAAGTTTTGGCTTAACCCATGAAAGTTTTTTTTTCTCTCATGGAAAGTCTACAGCTCCTTCCAAAACACGATCTGGCAATCCAGCTGTTTTAATAATCCAGGGGCTAAACTACCTCAAGATGGAGCTGCCACTGTCACTGAGGAATGAAAAGGAAGGGCAGGAAATCTCATGCTTTCTATTCTATGCTTCGGTCCAGAAGTAACCCATGTTACTTCCACTTTGATCCACTGCTTAGAAATAGTCACATGGTGGGATGCTTGGGTGGCTCAGTCAGATAAGTGTCTGCCTTCAGCTCAGGTCATGATCCTAGAGTCTTGGGATCAATTCCCACATCGGGCCCTTGCTCAGCAAGGAGCCTGCTTCTCCCCCTTCTTCGGTCTGCTTCTCCCCCTGCTTGTGCTCTCTGACAAATAAATAAATATATTTTTTAAATTTTTAAATGGGGAATGTATTTGAATAGACATTTCACCAAAGGTATATGAATGGTGAATAAGCACATGAAAAGATGTTCAGTATCATGAGTCATCTGAGAAATTCCGGTTAAAACCACAATGAGATATTATTTCACAAATACTTGAATGGCTATATCCAAAAAGCCAGACAATAACAAATGTTGGAGAACATGGATAAACAAGACCCCCTCCTATGTTGCTGATGGGAATGTAACACAGTGCAGTCACTTCATAAAACAATTTGGAGTTAATTTTTTTTTAAAGAAAAATAAAGAAATAGTCACATGGTTCTAACTGCAAGTGGCCTGAAAATTGTGAGGGAACACATGAATATTTGGTGAACAGTAAATATTTCTGCTTTTTAATCACTGAATATTCTTTTGCCCCCTTCTTTCCAGTTGTAGAACACATTCAAGCCATCCCCTCCCCCAAGGGAAGCTACCCAAAGGTCCATCCAGTCATTTTATTCAGTTTAAATTCCATCAGATTTGGACATGGCTCCTCTTTGCCTTGAGGTCTATGAATCAAAAAGATAAATACCTGCCCCTCTCCCCAACACAGCAATAGAACACCAGAGTAGGATAATTTCAGTGAACATATCCATTCAGAAAAGGGGAAAAGGGAGAAGAATATTGTGATGGCCCACTTCAATAGGGATAGGAACTTCTTGATTATTATTTAGTTTCTTTAGAAATGTTCTATAATATCCACTTCTTGGAAAGCACATTCTTCATTTAGTGGTGTCTGCTGACTCTTCTTCATGATGTACTACTTTCTACTTTGTGTATTTTGTAATGTTTGTTTGTGAGCTGATTATCAGTAGTAAGGATTTATGTGTGCATGAGTGTAGTAGTCAATCATGTGTACCCCAAGTTGTGAAAGTGTTTCCAACTTGTGTTTTAGGCATTTATCAGTCCAGGACTGCTTTTTTTAAATATCAGTTTCTCAGCTGGAGATTTTTATGTCATTCAAGTACTGTAAATTTAGACTAATATTCAAGGGGAATGGAGGGAAGAAATCAGAGAGGGAACCAAACCATAAGAGACTCTGGATTCCAAGAAATAAACCGAGGGTTATAGAAGGGATGGGGATGGGGGATGGAGTAACCAGGTATTGGTATTAAGGAGGGCAAGTGTTGTGATGAGGACTGAGTGCTATACACAACTGAAGAATCATTGAACACTACATCAAAAACTAATAACGTACTATATGTAGGCCAATTGAAAATAAAAAAATATATACACTCATATTCATCCAAGCAACAAGCTTGGGGATATGGTTTCTCAGCCACAGAGCATTCAATTCAAGCTTTTCTTATCCCCTTTCCAACTTTGTTCCCGAGGTGATTCATATTCTAAATATGGCTTGTATCTTTCATATTCATGTATTTATACTTGGACTGAGTGTCTAAAACTAGTATATAGAGTTGACCTATGGTTTAAAATTTATACCAGTTCACATCATATTGTGGTTATGCACTGCAACCTATTTTCTTCCCAGTAAACATATTTTCAAGATTTAAATAAGCTGAAAGATACAGATCAAGCCCATTCATTTTAATTGCTATATAGTATTCTATTATAATATTTTTTCCATTTTTCAAAACTCAAAAACATTTTCCATTTTTCTATTAATTGAAATTTAGTTTTTTTCCAGTTCTACACTATTAAAAATTATTGCTGCATGAATATTCCTTGTACACATTTGTGGAAGTGTATTTGGGCTATATACTTATTGGGTCATAGGATTTGGCCTCAAGTTAATACTTAACTTTACTAAGTACTGACAAATTACTATTCTATGTGGTTGTGCTAATTTATAGTCATAAGCATTTTGATAGAGAATATGATCTTGACTTTTCAATATCCAAGTCAAAATATGGTTTTGTTAGACCTTTTGCTTTTTTTTGCTTTTTTAGAACTTTTTTAAAAAGTTCTCTCATTATGTTTTTAATTTGCAGTTACAAGATTACTATGAGGTTGAACTTTTTTTTTCCACGATTATGGTTTTTCAGGTTTCCTCTGTGAATTATCCATTTTTCTATTGTGATTCAGTCTTCCCTTTATTTGATTTATGAGGAAGTTTTATAATTTTGGGATGTAATTCTTTGTCAGCTGTGAATTTTAAGCATTTTTTTTCCAGTTTGTGGAACCAGTTGTGGTTTGGTAACTTTCCTTAAGGTCTGAAGAAAACCTTTCTTGACTGAGATTTCTGTAGTCTGTTTGCTAAAATGTATTGTTTATGCTTTTCCACCTTGCTATACTGTGGTGTGGACACCATAGGAGTTGGTGAATTTTCCATGTTCCTATGGAACCTATGTAGACACTGCTTTTGAAGCTAGACTGATTTTCCTAACTGATTTGTGTTTTTCGGACTCTTGACTGCCAGTAAAATCCAGGGTGCACTGACCACCCTAGACCATTCTGAACAATCAGAATGAGAGCTAAAATGACTGGAAACCTAAAATGTCACCACTTGGGCAACAACTAACAAGTAGCCAGGAAAAGACTTCCTACATGTTTTTCACAGACTGAAAATGGTGCCTAGATTCAGAATCCCTGAATGGGAAGCTTTATATTTCATATGGAAAATTTACCAGCTATTCAAAACATTACACAAAGTTTCTACCACAACTTGTAAGGTTTAATTTTGAGAGGGCATCTCAGAAGCAGGGAAACAAATTATATTAGAGCCACCCCACATATGAACTATCTCTTGGTTGTTATTTAAAAAGCACTGGAGAGCCTTAGCTGTGTACCCTCAGGCTATAACTGCTTTATTTTGAAACCTTGTTCTTTCTAAATACAAAATTAGGAAAAGGGATCTGGCATCTAAAATTTTACCACTCGTTCTTCCTCTTACCCATGCAATTTCTATTACTAGAAACAATTCTCTGGTTTAGTTGTTAATCTCAAACTTTGACTACCAAAAACTCTAATGAAGAGTCTCCATAAGATTTGTGCATAGTTCTAAGAAGCTTACTAAAATGCAAAGCATTTGTAAATTCTCATTCTTTAAATTTTCATGTGAATTTTTTAGTCTACTGCACTTTATATCTGGATTTATTTTAATGAAAACATGATGTATTTGAAATCTAATTTTCAAGTAAGTTGAAGCTCCAGGAAGAGATACAGTGTTTATCCTGTGACTCTGAATAGCCCAAGTTCATGTGTAAAAACACCCATGGGGCTGCAACAAAGTTCCTATAGCCGTATGTTTCACTACTGGCCAAATACATTCAGGACAATTCAGTCATATGGTCTATTTGTTGTCCTTTGAACTTACTTTCTATTTTTTAAAATTAATTTATTTATTTGACAGAGAGAGAGATCACAAGTAGGCAGGGAGGCAGGCTGAGGAAGACGGGGAAGCAGGCTCCCTGCTGAGCAGAGAGCCCAATGCAGGGTTCCATCCCAGGACCCTGAGATCATGACCTGAGCTGAAGGCAGAGGCTTTAACCCACTCAGCCACCCAGGTACCCCTTACTTTCTATTTCTTATCTAGAGATTTATACTGATGTCATTTTCCTGTCCAGAGTACTTCTCCTCCTATTAATTTTTCTAAGAACTTAAAGACCCTGCTTCTCTGATAAGATTTCCCAAGCTTATGGAGCTATTCTTTTTGTGCTCAAAGTATTTGCTCTTTTAGCTGTGAACTCAGAGCTCACTGTCTTATATTGTTGGTTCCTGTATTGCACACATTTATCACTAACTGAATTACAAGCTCCTCAAGATCAGGTCCATGTCTCAGACCTCCTTGTCTATCTGGGACCTTGTTAGGACAATCCTTTCTAGTAGAAAACATCTACTTCTTAAAAAAATTTTTTTTGTAAATATTTGTAGGCCAAGATGAGATTACCCTCATAAAAAAAAGAAAAAGAAGGGAAGGAAGAGAATTAATATTTTAGTTCATTTGGCTGCTATTAACAAAATAACACAGAATGGGTAGATTATAAACAGAAATTCATTGCTCACAGTTCTGGAGACTGGGAAGCCCAAGATCAAGGCACCTGCATGGTTACACTCTTGTGAGGGCTTTCTTTCTGGTTCACAGCTATCACTTTCTCACTCTCTCCTCACATGCTGGAAGCGGTGAGGAAGCTCTGTCGAGTCTCTTTTATTTATTTTCTTATTTATGTATTTTTAAAGATTTATTTATTTGAGAGGTGGGGGAGGGGCAGGAGAGACTCCTCAGGCAGACTCCCTGATGAGCACAGAGCCTGATGCTACTTGATCCCATGACCCCTGAGATCATGACCTGAGCCAAAAACCAAGAACCAAGAGCTCGATGCTCAACCAACTGAGTAAGCCAGGCATCCTTGTGAAGTCTCTTATAACAGCATTAATCCCATTCATGATGGCTCTACCCTCAGAATCCTATCACCTCCCAAAGGCCCCACCTCCAAAAACCATTACATTGGCCATTAGGATTTGAAAAATTGAATTTTGAAGGGACACAAACATCCAGACTATAGCAAGAAGCTAACACTGATTGAATGCTAACTATGTGCACGCACTGTGCAAACAACATTAACACACTGTACACATCACACTCAATCTTTACAACAACACTGTGAGGTAAGTATCATTGTTATCCACATTTTACAGATAAGAATACTGAGGTTCTGAGAGGTTAAGTAACTCCCCAAAGATCACACCACTGTGAGTGAGCTGGAATGCTGGCCCCTAATTCCCTGGTACTGGATCTTAAGTTCTTAGCTATTAAGAGGAAAGAGAAATGGGAGTATAGGTCAGACCAATTTAACGCAGATGAGGGGATTGGTGCAACACAAAATACTACCCATGGTTAGGGGGTGGGAGGCTGTGTTCTTTCTTGCAGATGAAACTACTATTTTCTAGCAGAAAGTAGATGCTTTCTAGTAAAACAGTTGTCTTAATGAGGTCCAAGAGAGAGAAAGAAGTCTGAGGCATGGACCTGACCTTGACGAGCATGTAGTCTAGTTAGGAATATGTGTGTACAATACAGAAATCAATGATATAAGATGGTGTTCTGGGCTCAATGGGTGCCACTGCACAGCAAGAAGGCCCAAAGCCGCCCAAAGCCCCGGTGAGAGGGCCAGAAGGAAGGGCAGTGAGAATATAAATTCCCCAGAACCTACTTTCTTTCTTCCAGCTGACCCCTCATGAAAACCAAACTCTCACTCAGCCTGTCAGTCTGATACCACGCCTGGCCACAGCAATTGTGCCTGCTCAGCATTTCCACAGATGGATATCATTTTCCAGAATGGAGTGCAGAAAATGATATTTTTCTTCTGCCATGATAACATCCACACAATTAGGGGAAAAATAGCCAGGAACTGATATTTTACAAGGTCACGCTTCATTTTCCCTGGCTTGATGCAGCCCAGGGAGGAAGGTTTAGTTTCTAAGAAGCCAGTGGGAACTCTGGGGGCTGAGTATCTAGTAGAGTCTGTGCTCCCAGAGTGTGATGGGCCTTCTGCAGAGTCTCCTTAAGTGGGAGAATATAAAATTGTACAGCGAAATGGTTTAACATTCAGCCAGTCAGTGAGGTTTTGTCAGATCAATGAAGGCCAACTCTGAGTGTTCCCTGCTGGGCTTCCTAACACCCTGGGACACTCAACTGAACTATCTATTAAGACTATTTCCCAAGTCATTTGTGTTAGATTATAGGCTATAAACTGCTTATTGTTGCCTGTCCACCATAAATATAAAGCAATCATTTTTAATGCAAGCAGCTGTTGGGCTGGCTTCTCCAAGATGCTTTGCCCAGGGACTCACGTTCTGCTGTTTTCTCCTTCATCAAGTGCTTTTCTGATTGTTTTTCTGCTCTGCTGCATACCACACACGTGGTGGTGGTGGGGGTATAAATTTTCCTTGCAGAGCTTTGTTTGGACACATGGTTTCTAAAAATATCCAAAAGGAATTGAAGGTGCAGAGGGGCAATTTAAGTTGTAGGAAATCTGGTGAGTCAAGTCCTCAACACGGCATCTAATTTCTTAAAATGACCTTGGAAGCACCAACTCATTTTTTCTAACCTCCTGTGATAAGATCTGGGATTTTGGATTATATGTATTGATTAAAAAATTCTAAAAGTGTGCAGGGTACCATGCGAGATGTTGAGGATATAAAAGTGAGCCAAAATTGACATGGTGCCTATTCCCTGCCTCTCCCCACCCCCAGCTTTACTGAAGTATAATGGACAAATAAAATTGTAAGATATTTAAAGTGTACAATGTGATGATTTGATAAACATACACATTGTGAAAGGATTCCCTCTAGTGAGTTAATTAACAGACCCATCACCTCCCCCCCCTTTTTGGCGAGAACATTCAAGTTCTATTCTCTTAGCAAATTTCAATTATATAACATAGTGTTATCAACTAGAGCAACTATATTACATGTTCAGTCTTCAGACCTTATTCATCTTATACCTCAAATTTGTACCCTTTTACTAGCTCTATTTCCTCCACTTCTCAGCCCCTAGCAACTACTTTTCTACTTTCTGTTTCTATGAGTTCAATCTCCTGCCTCTTATAGTCTAGTAGGAGAGATAAATTGATCAAACAAATGCATAAATTGTGATATAAATATGAAGGAAATTTTTTTTAAATATTTTTATTTATTTAACACAGAGAAAGATAGCGAGAGAGGGAACACAAGCAGGGGGAGTGGGAGAAGGGAGAAGCAGGCTTCCCCCCGAGCAGCGAAGCCCGATGCGGGGCCCGATCCCAGCATCCCGAGACCACGACCCGAGCCGAAGGCAGACGCCCAACAGCTGAGCCACCCATGCGCCCCAATATGAAGGAAATATAAGGAACAAATAAAATATTCAATCTAGTGATTTATGGAGATTTTCCCAAGAAAGCAGCATTTGAGCTGAGGGTAAGTTGAGTGAAGTCTGCAAGGGAAGAGAGATAATGTGGACAGGATTTCCAGGAAGGCATAAAGGCACATTCAAAGGCTGAGAGATGGGAATGAGCATTGTAAGAACGGACTTAAGGGCAGGGTACTACATGCGGAGAAGGAGACAAACAGCCTGGTGGGGTTGGAGAGGCAAGCAGGGTCTAGATCTAGCAGGGCTACGCAGGCCTTGTGAAGAAGCGCTTGGGCTCCACCCTGAGACCAACAGGAGGAAGTCATTGGTGGACGTAGCCCTTAGGATCTCAGGAGGTAACTGCTGGTTTCCTTGATTCATACTTAAGTGAAATGTTGGGATAATCAGAAGGAATTCTTTTCCTGGACATAGGTGGAGTTAAAGGGACCAAGGCAAGATGTTGAGGCACTCTCAAAGAGCAAAGCAACAACGAGAAGCCATTTTTACCTCTAGGCCTGAAGAAGCAAGGGAAGGAAGCAGTGAGAGCTGGAGCCAGGATGGCGAGCTGCCCTGCAGAAGCTGTAGTCATGGAGTATCACAGATAACAACAGAACTGCAGCATTCCACTGGGAATAAATACTTCAAACTCTCTTGCCTTGTGTCCTCCAGTCTCCTGCTGGATCCTTCCTTGACTGAACCTAAACAGAAGCCAGAAAGCCAAAGGAATTGATTGAGATCAACATTCTCTCCCACGCCCCAAACAGGTACAAAGAAGGGAGGTACTTATAAACACCCTTTTACAAATGAGCCAAATGAGACTCAGACAGGTTAGACAAATTGCCCAAGATCCACAGATGGTAAGTGGAAAATCCCAGACTCAAACCCAGGTCTCCCTGCCTCTAAACATCTACGATCTTAACTACTACTCTATACTGGTTCTCACCCACATGGCACAGCATTATGCTGGGCCCTCCTGTTTGGGTTGTTGGGGTTGGAAGGGGGAGTTTGAATAGAAAGTGATAAACAAAGATGGCAACAATCAATCTTTTCCCTCCCTGTGTGTGCATGCTACTCTTCACATCAAATGAAGTTGTTTAATTTCCCGCTTCTTGAATCTGTCTCAGTGACTTTATTCTAACCATCTGAAATCTGAGATTTCTGGGGCTAGGTCACAAAAAGATTTGCAGTTTGCTCTTCCATATGCCCCCTCTCAGAAGACAGCTGGCATGCTGTAAGAAGCCTGAGCCACATGGAGAGGCTACAGGTAGACATTCCAGGTGCAACCTCAGCTGAGTTCTAAGCCAAGAGCCAACATTAAATGCAACGCATATTAGTGAGCTGTCCTGGACATCCAGACCAGTTGAGCCTTCAGATCACTGTAGCCTCAACCACCGTCTGACTATAACCACATGTGAGATGTCCAAGCAAGGACTACCTGGACGAGCATTCCATGCTTATGGATCGGAAGAATAAACATTGTTAAAATGTCTATACTGCCCAGAGCAATCTATACTTTCAATGCCATCCAGATCAAAATTCCACAAGTTTTTTTTCAAAGAGCTGGAACAAACAATCCTAAAATTTGTATGGAACCAGAAAAGACCCCGAATTGCTAAGGAAATGTTGAAAAAGAAAAACAAAGCTGGGGGCATCCCATTGCCTGATTTCAAGCTTTACTACAAAGCTGTGATCACCAAGGCAGCATGGTACTGGCACAAAAACAGACACATAGACCAGTGGAACAGAATAGAGAGCCCAGATATGGACCCGCAACTCTATGGTCAAATAATCTTTGACAAAATAGGCAAAAATATCCAGTGGAAAAAAGACAGTCTCTTCAATAAATGGTGCTGGGAAAATTGGACAGCTATATATAGAAGAATGAAACTTAACCATTCTTTTACAACATATACAAAGATAAACTCGAAATAGATAAAAGACCTCAATGTGAGGGAGAAATCTATCAAAACCCTAAAGAAGAACATAGGCAGTAACCTCTTTGACATCAGCCACAGCAACTTCTTTCAGGACATGTCTCCAAAGGCAAAGGAAACAAAAGTGAAAATGAACTTTTGGGACTTCATCAAGATAAAAAGCTTCTGCATAGCGAAGGAAACAGTCAACAAAACAAACAGGCAACACACATAATGGGAGAAGATATTCAGAAATGACACTACAGACAAAGGTCTATGATCTGTAAAGAACTCCTCAAACTCAACACTCACAAAATAGATAATCACATCAAAAAATGGGCAGAAGACATGAACAGACACTTCTCCAAAGAAGACATACAAATGGCTAACAGACACATGAAACAATGTTCATTATCTTTAGCCATCAGGGAAATTCAAATCAAAACCACACTATACCAGTTAGAATGGTTAAAATCAATAAGACAGTAAACAACAAATGCTGGAGAGGATGTGGATAAAGGGGAACCCTCCTCCACTGTTGGTGGGAATGCAAGTTGGTGCAGCCACTTTGGAAAACAGTATGGAGATTCCTCAAGAAATTAAAAATAGAGCTAACCTATGACCCTGCAATTGCACTACTGGGTATTTACCTCAAAGATGCAGATGCAGTACAAAGAGGGGCCACATGTACCCCAATGTTCATAGCAGCAATGGCCACAATGGCCAAACTGTGGAAAGAACCAAAATGCCCTTCAACAGATGAATGGATAAAGAAGATATGGTCCATATATACAATGGAATATTATGCCTCCATCAGAAAGGATGAATACCCAACTTTTGTATCAACATAGATGGGACTGGAAGAGATTATGTGGAGTGAAATAAATCAAGCGCAGAGAGTCAATTGTCTTAGGGTTTCACTTACGTGTGGAGCATAAGGAAAAACATGGAGGGCATTGTGAGAAAGAAAGGAAGGGTGAATTGGGGGAAATTAGAGGGGGCAATGAACCATGAGAGACTGTGGACTCTTAGCAACAAACTGAGGGGTTTGGAGGGGAGGGAGTGGGGGGTTGGGCGAGTCTGGTGGTGGGTATTGAAAAAAAAGAAAAAAAAAAAAAAGAACTACCTGGATGAGCCCAGCCAACTCAAGAACTGTGAGAGATATTAATAAGTTGCTTTAAGCTGCTAATTTAGGTGGTTTGTTACTCATTTATGGATAGTCAGAACATAGGGTAAGGTTTCTGACTTCACGGAAACAATATTTAGATTAATAGAACATAAGCATACCACACGCACGCCCTCTCACACATAAGCGTTAATAAAGAGCCTCTTTTCTGGAAACTTCCCCTCCTCTGCACAAATCTGGATATCATCAGGGTATAAATGAAAGGCCCAGACAGGGAAGATGGGGAATGCCTTGTATCCAAGCTCTCTGCCTTCTCCTCCCTCCCAGCTTCTGGCCACTCACGCTCTCCACCAGTATGGAATGAAGGTGTGAAACATACAGGACTACAGGACTCAGACAAGAAGAAGGCAAAACAAGGTTGAAGCAAAGGAAGATTTGTAGGAAAGCTTTTATCACAGAAAGGAAATAAAACATTCATAAGTTATCCTAGGCCAGGACTAGAGGTAAGCCTGGGTCTAACAGGGTTTCTCAGACTCAGCACTACTGATCTTTTGGACTAGATGATTTTTTGTTGTGGGAGCTGTTCCATGCATTATAGGATGTTTATCAGCATCTCTGGTCTCTACCCCTAGATGCCAATAGCACTTATCCACCAGTTGTGACAACCCAAAAAAAGTCTCCAGACTTTGCCAAATGCTCTTGGGGTGGGAGGAATGGCAAAATTGAAAACCTCTACCCGCTCCCTTCTTTCTCTGAAGACATACCTTCTCAGATGGTGAGAAAAACCTGTGATTTCCTGCTACAGCTATCCTTCACCCTTCCAGGTACATGACCAGCACCAAATTCTTTCATCTATCTCCACCAGGTTCCCCTCTCCCCAGTGTTCCTCTGGCCAGATGGCACTCAGGCTCTCTGGGGGCTTTTCATATACATGGCATGGTATTTCAGTCTGAGTCTATTCTATACCCCAGGCTAAGAATGATACAGGCCAGATTAATTGGTGAGCCACTAGGCAGCTGTCCAGAGCACCAGTCAATAGGGCTACCAAAATGTTATTGGCTTAAAACTAGAGTAGGGATCCAGTTAACTCAGGTCTCCATACATGACTGTTAACGAAACTGGTGAGACATAAACTGGTTTGGCTGCAGTTAAACACTCCCTATTGCTGCCAAGCTCTCTCTATTGATATTTTTTGTGTGCCAATACATGGTGTGTATAAGGCCTCACCACTAATTTTGAGACTAGCCCTCTGAGAGTTCTCTATTACCAACCAGCCTGCTGAAATTCTGAAACTGAAAAATTCATGATGCTATATGTGGTCTTTTCTGGGGATGATTTATTAGAATATCTACATTTAAAGAGTTTAATATGCCTCTCAAGAAACTGTCTGGTTCAAAAAATCATGTGTATTATGTACATGGAAAATATATCTTTACTTTGAACATAAAAAAGCATTTACTTTTATTATTTTTTCTATTCCTATTAAATGCTAAACAGACATATAAGGAACAGACAAAATTGTGTAAAAAGGATCCAAGTTACTCACCTGACATGTCCGATGTCTCAATCTGACAGGGATCCATGCATGGTGCTGCTGGGCGGTGAAGGGACAGAAACACAAAAATTGCACTGGATTTGTACTTCCCTGATAGCAAGTGATGTGGAGCACTTTTTTATGTGTTCGTTGGCCATTTATATTTCTTCTTTTGGAGAGGTGTCTGTTCATGTCTTTTGCTTATTTCTTGGCTGGATTATTTATTTTTTTGGGGTGTTGAGTTTGATAAGTCCTTTATAGATCTTGGATACCCACCCCTTATCTGTTATGTCTTTTGCAAATATCTTCTACTATTCTGTAGGTTGCCTTTTAGCTTTTTTAACCATTTCCTTTGCTGTGCAGAAGCTTTTTATCTTAATGAAGTCCCAATAATTCATTTTTGCCTTTGTTTCCCTTGCCTTTAGAGACGTGTCTCGCAAGAAGATGCCATAGCTGATGTCAAAGAGGTTACTGCCTGTGTTCTCCTCTAGGATTTTGACGGATTCCTGTCTCACATTGAGGTCTTTCAACCATTTTGAATTTATCTTTATGTATGGTGTAAGAGAATGGTCCAGTTTCATCTTTCTGCATGTGGCTGTCCAATTTTCCCACCAGTTATTGAAGAGACTATCTTTTTTCCGTTGGATATTCTTTCCTGCTTTGTCAAATATTAGTTGACCATAGAGTTGAGGGTCCATATATGGGCTCTCTATTCTGTTCCATGGATCTATGTGTCTGTTTTTGTGCCATGTTGTCTTGATGATCACAGCTTTGTAATTTAGCTCTAAGTCAGATATTGTGATGCCCTCAGCTTTGGTATTCTTTTTCAACATTCCCCTGGTGATTCAGGATCTTTTCTGATTCCATATAAATTTTAAGATTGTTTGTTACTACTCTAAAAAATGTCAATGGTATTTTGATAGGGATTGCACTGAAAGTGTAGATTGCTCTGGGCAGCATAGACATTTTAACAATGTTTATTTTTTTAATCCATAAGCATGGAATATTTCCCATCTCTTTGTGTCTTCCTCAATTTCTTTCATAAGTGTTCTATAGTTTCTAGAGTACAGATCCTTTACCTCTTTGGTTAGGTTTATTCCTAACCATCTTATGGTTTTTGGTGCAATTGAGATATCACCTTATACTAGTTAGAATGGCTAAAATGAACAAGGCAGGAAACAACAAGTGTTGGTGAGGATGTAGAGAAAGGGGAACCCTCTTACACTGTTGGTGGGAATGCAAGCTGGTACAGCACTCTGGACAATAGTATGGAGGTTCCTTAAGAAGTTAAAAATAGAGCTACCCTATGACCCAGCAATTGCACTACTAGATATTTACCCCAAGGATACAGATGTAATGAAAAGAAGGGGCACATTCACCCCAATGTTCACAGCAGCAATGTCCCCAACAGCCAAACTGTGGAAGGAGCTGAGATATCCTTCAACAGATAAATGGATAAAGAAGATGTGGTTCATATATACAATGGAATGTTACATCCATCAGAAAGGATGAATAGAGGAATACCTACCATTTACATTGGCATGGATGGGACTGGAGGAGATTATGCTAAGTGAAATAAGTCAAGCAGAGAAAGAAAATTATCATATGGCTTCATTCATATGTGGAATATAAAAAATAGTGCAGAGGAGAATATGGGAAGGGAGGGAAAACTAAATGGGAAGAAATCAGAGAGGGAGCCAAACCATGAGAGACTCTGGACTCAGGGAAACAAACTGAGGGTTCAGGAAAGGGATGTGGATGGGGGGATGGGGTAACTGGGTGATGGGTATTTAGGAGGTCACATGATGCGATGAGCACTGGGTGTTATATGCAACTAATGAATCCTTGAACATTATATCAAAACTAATAATGTACTGTATGTTGGCTAATTGAATTTAAATTAAAAAATTGCACTGGAAACCTTTCCTTTCTATTCCCATTTATTTCCATGTAAAATCAGATCAAAATGAATCTTCAAAGTACTTTTAAAGTATAAATCAAGTAAAAATTAGAAACAGTCTGAAATATAAGTCAGGAAATCAGGAACAGCAGATCATCTACCTGACCTTAGGTTCTTGAGAAAGACTGGGTGCTAACTGCAAGTCTAAGAGTCTCAATTCTTTTTCAGCTCCATTGCGTAAGTCCAACCCCTCTTGTTTGAATTAATAATTCCTTAATGCACCCAACCACTCTGTCCTGTACCCCAAGCAAGAAAATGCTCATCAGTTATTGGGGTTGAAGAAGTCTCCCTGCTGTGTGCTTCCTGTGTGCAATCTCAAAGTCGCAAATGTGTTATTTGTGGTCCTGCAAGAAGCATAGGCTAAGACAGAATTAGACATGCAAGAGATCGACTGGAAAATGTCTGTAAGAGATGCAGAGGAGGAGTTTGATAAGGTAAGAAGAGATATCGGACCACAGTGCAGGGCTGATCCTGTGCAAACCAGAGGGAAGGAAGGATAGGCAGCTGGGTTGGCAGAGTCTCAGACTGCAGCACAGTGCTAGGAAATTTTTGGCCAAGCTGAAAGAGAGTCCTAGAGCCAAAGTATCTAGCACCTCACAGGTATGGGCCTGACTTAGTACCCTTCTTGTGCTCAATCATTGGATGAGAGGGAAGCAAAGCCTCAGAGCAGATGGCATGGTGGATTTGGAACATAGCATCTGGGGCTGTTTATCAATTATAGTCACAATGAGACAGCAGGAATTCTGAGTAGTGCATCTTTAAGGCCACCATAGCTATAGAAGCCTTAGTGCAACAGAAGGCCATGGGTGAACAAGACAGTAGAGGAAGAAGAGGGATATCAGAAGTTAAAGGAGGCCAAGACTGATTTGACCCAGTTCTGCCCGAACCCAGCTTACACTTCAAATGAGGGTTGGACTACTTAAAGGCTTCTGACTCCTGAGTCCCAGGTGAGCACCAATATCCACCAAATCAGCTAGTGAGTAGTAGCTTGGAGAGCAAGCACCATTGACCATATTTTACTTAAAAGAAAATGTAAATCAAACAACCAACTTTCAATTTGATTTTGGGGTTGCAGACATAGCAACACAGGGGGCTGTCAACAAGAGAGTATTTTCACTCTTACAATAATATAGCCATTATCGGAGAATATCCAAGAGTAGGAAACAATTCCTACCTTTACATAACTGATACTGTTATGTAGCTGAGAAAATGCAATTAATTCTCTTAGAAATATTGATTAAGTGCCTTATGTGTTGTCAGGAATTGTCCCAGATGCTAGAAAACCAGATTGACATATTTGGGATTATTAAAAAATAAGGAACTAGAAAATACAGGTATGAGTCATAGGGAGATAGATTTAGATTTGAAATACCAAAAAAAATCTTAAATTTTTTCAATAATTCTGTTACACATCATCTTCTATTGTGTTTCCCAGCTCTTTGGTCCTATAGCTGTTGTCCCATTGATCGCACTGTATTCCAGCTAGTTATGGATTTCTTTTCTCCTGAGAGTTTCCAAAATCCCCTAGGAATACATTTATTAATTCACTAATTAAATAAATAACTCATCACTCATATATTTATTCAACAAAGGTTTTTTGAGAGCTTTGTGCCTGCTCTTGGTATCCGGGGAGGCCAAGACAATTAAGACACAAATACTTGTCCTCTAGGAGCTCACAGTAAATTAAGGAGAAAGATGATGAGACATCAGTGTAGTTCTGAATAGTGTGTACTATAGTGGAGGTATTTACTGAGAAAAGCGGAAACATCAGGAGGGAATACCTTACTCTGCTGAGGGGGTGTCAGTGAAGGAAATTCATCATAAAATTGCTGACTCTTCAGTTGCATCATGAAGGATAAACAGAAGTTATCCAGGATTCGATCCCTAGTTTCCAGCACAAAACAAGTCCTCAATTCATCTTTGCAAAATGAATGAATGAATGATAAATAGAGTGTAACTGAGAGTATTTTTTTCCTGACCAGCAACTATTGCCCGGCATCCTGGAAATAGCACCTCACTGCTGGCTCCAGAAGTGGGTCCATCACCCAGGCAATCACTTAGCAATCAAATAATGAACAGCTCTGGTCAGTGACTGGTTCAGGAGACTGGACATGGTTGAACTTGGTACAGTGAGACTCAACTCAGGACCTGCTTGAGCAATTGGAGGACAGAATCTCTCTTTTTGCTGACTGAGAACTGTGAGGCTGTCAGTCTGGGGTATCTGGGGACATCGTGGTTGAGAGCAGTCTGCTTCCATAGAGGAAGCAGGACTGAGAGGTAGAGAGGGAGACACTGGGTCCTGGTAACATTGTTTTGGCTCCTGGATCCAGCAGTATAACAAGTAGGTCTACTCCTTAACTGCTCTTTGGGTGATCATTACATTACTTTTTTGGGGGGCGGTGTGAGGTGGGGTCTAAGCCAGTTTTAAATAACTCTTCTATTACTTGTGACCAAGCATGTGTTAACTAATAGAGATAAATAGCTATCTATAGTATAAATTGCTTCACAAATTACTGAGTTCTCCATTTCCAGAACCGGTTCATGTAAAATTAAGTCTATCAGAAAAGGAAATGTACATTACCAGAGAATCCTAAGTCCTTTTTAGCCTTGCTGATTGAGGCTAGGTTTCTGTTACCTGAGGCAGAGAGTGCTTGAGAGAAAGAGAGAGAGAGAGAGAGAGAGAAAGAAAGAAAAAGGAAGGAAGGAAGGAAGAGAGAGAGACAGAGAGGGAGGGAGAGAGAGAGAGAGAGAGA
>CM052809.1:85740176-85751177 GCA_028533885.1 Nasua narica | reverse complement strand
ATGTGTAGATTGACTGAGAGAAAGAGATGTGACCACTGAGGCACAGCAGCTGAAAAAGATATTTTTCTTTTCCTTCCTTCCCCTAAGTGCGCCATCTAAAGGAGGAATTACTATCAAATACAAACATCCTCACTACAGTGACAACTTTGGCAGGGACCAGAGGAGAAAGTGCCCACTGGCCCTGTTCCCAGGGGTTTGAGTCAAGAAGACAGAAATCTGTGTAGCATATCTGGGGCAGGAGAGCAGACGTCTAATGGGCAAAGCCTAGAACCAGAGAAGGTGCATTTTATGAAACAGAAATACAAATAAATAGCTGACATCAGAAGACAGAGCATCTCCTGACTATTTAGAAACCACTGGACTCTGGTTCTATTTATAAAGATGACATGTTCCACAGAACCAGTTTTCCCTGTTACTAATCGAAGCCAAAGCATCAACATATTCCGGGCACATGTGGGAAGGGATGAGATGTGTGTTCAGGGCTCCGACCTCTTTAATGAATTCACTCTGCATCTGGGTCAGGACACATGCAGGGTGATTTGTACTTTTTCCTCTCAGTAACTAGGAGAGACATAGATGCATATTCTTTCTCTAGATTTCTAGCCCTTCTCACCTTCCTGTCAGTTTCATCTTTCTTCTTTTTTGCTTGTCTGCCACCCCTACCTCTTTTTCATTCTCTCCTAGCAGAAAGAACATGCCTGGCTGCTTAAGGGACATGGACTCTGGTCCAGAACTGGCTATTCAACTTCAGGTGTCTTATTTAATTTCTCTGGACTCCAATTTTATCATCTGCAAAACGGGCTTAGATAAGTGTTTACCCAATTCATGTTTCCTAAAATATGAAGAACTGGGTTGCATGCATGGATATTGAAGACCCTGAGACATATTTCAGTGAAGAGTCATATTCAACTTTTTTTTTTTTTTTTTTGGTCAAGCATGGTTCAAATTCATCGAGAACAAAATCTCTTAAAAAAAAAAAAACGGGGCACCTGGATGGCTCAGTTGGTTAAGCGACTGCCTTCGGCTCGGGTCATGATCCCAGGGTCCTGGGATCGAGCCCCACATGGGGCTCCCTGCTTGGTGGAGACCCTGCTTTTCCCTCTCCCTCTGCTGCTCTGCCTGCTTGTGCTCTCTCACTATCTCTGTGAAATAAATAAATAAAATCTTTAAAAAAAAAAAAACATGGGGACACCTGAGTGGCACCATCAGTTGAGTGTCCAACTCTTGGTTTTGACTCAGGTCATGATCTCATCAGGGTCCTGGGATTGAACCCCATGTTGGGCTCTGCACTCAGTAAGGAGTCTGCTTGAAATTCTCACTCCTTCGTCCTCTGCCCCTCTTCCTATGCACTCTCTCTCTCTCAAAAACCTTAAAAAAAATAACTTGTAGCTATGTCTCACTATTCTGTGGTATACAGGTTGAAAACTGCTGGTTTTGGCCAATCCTTAGATTGGTTCTCTAAACTTTCTTATTACCATCCTTCCATTTAGAGTGGTTGGGAACAAAAACTACATATCTCAGACTTGTGCAGCTAAGGTTTTGTATTTGGATTATATCCTACCAATAAAATGAACTCATGGGATATGGGGAAGATATTTTCATTTCTTGCCCAATCCTGACAGATAACACTAACCTAGATGATCTCTAAAAGTCTAGTTCAACTCTATGGGATTTTTATGTTTTCTCTCTTGGCCATACCTTTTCTTAGGCAATAACCTCATTTAGCTATTATGAATCTGGTTCATTTATTTATTTATTTTTTCTGAGTTGTAATATATCCCAAGAAATAGACCAAGGACAAATTAGGAAAGAGTAAACGCTAGTTGGGGATCATCTTGCTCTGAAATTTCCATCATCTTCTATAGTTCATTTCTTCCTTTTTTTTTTTTTTTTAGATTTTATTTATTTATTTGACAGAGAGAGAGAAATCACAAGTAGGCAGAGAGGCAGGCAGAGAGAGAGGGGAGCAGGCTCCCTGCTGGGCAGAGAGCCCGATGTGGGGCTCAATCCCAGGACCCTGAGATCATGACCTGAGCTGAAGGCAGAGGCTTTAACCCACTGAGCCACCCAGGCGCCCCTATAGTTCATTTCTGATTAAGTGTACCATAGTTCATCTTGGGGTCTTACAGCAATTCCAAAAAGAGAGAGACTTGCTAAAAAGTTGGAACTATAACCATGATGCCCCATAGATCCCCTGGCCACCATTATGCAGCTGGATTGAGCTGGGTTCATAGACTGTTTCCCTTTAGCATTCCCTGTTAATTTTATAGGGATGATTGTATTTCTCATCACATTTCAGGAGCATCTTAAATGCTGCTCGACTTAAAGAAGACAGCTAGCTCTAGGATGGGCAGGGCCTAGGTCTGGCTCCCTGATGACTTAGTAAGCAACCTTGGTCAGGACAAGTAACTACTGTGTTCCTTAGATTATCTGGGTCTAAAATCAATGAAGCAGCATTTTCCCTAGCTTCCAGTACTTTAGACAAATAGATCTTATATGTAGTGTGGTGAGTTTTAAAATTGAGCTCTTCAAGGGAGTGTCAGATATTACCAAACTCACTTCTGACCTTGATTCCATGAAGGTTAAGCACTGGAAGCTGGACTCATCAAAACATGGGATGAAGGGAATTTCCGGGGGAATGGTCCTTTGACAGAATTATAAAGTGGTTAAAATTTGTCTTTTTCTCCTTCCAAATGACAAAAGTTCAGTTTCCCAACTTTTAGCACTAGAAAGCTTTCCCTATTCTCCTCTACCCCCTAGAATTGTGCAGTGTTCTAACTCTGTCCTTCTCAGAGCAAGGAAAAAGTAAGCTCATTTATCCTGAGGCCGTTGTTTTAACCCTGGCATCCCATCAGTCCTGGATAGCTTCAGAGAGCATAAATGCCAAGGTCCCACAGTTAGAAACCCAACAGTTGGTCTTGGATGGGACCCAGGTATATTAACTATTCCAAATCTCCCATAGCTTGAGAATCACTAGGGTACTGTTACCTAAACATGCCTCTTCAAAGAGAATCATGGAAAAATTTCCAGGGATCAAGTAATCTTTTCCCACTCCTACTCAAAATTTCCATAAAGCAGATTATTGCCATTCACTTTTATTTGCAAGCTTGAAGGTAACCCAAACGGAAGTACAGCTCTTTCCATAAAAGAAGCTCAAAAAATCTTGAAGTAATGCCAAGGTCAGTTCAATATGAAGCTTCTATCTAGTAGCTGGTACTTTGTTCTGGAAATTCTGTGCCCATTCTGCTTCCTGGCTTGATTATGCTTGATTATCCCACCCCTGAATACCCCTCAGAACCTGGTTTTCATCCTTTGCCTGGCGTCCTATTCCTCACCTAATCCTCCAATACTAATCTGCTGACAAACACACGAGCTTTGAGTTAGATCTTGTATAAGTCTTGACTCCACCACTCTCTAACTCAGGAGTCCTTGGGAAAATTATTTAGAGCCTTGGTTTCTTCATCTGCAGAGTAGGGATGATATTTCTTATTCTATCAGTTCAGAGTTTACACATAGTAAATATTCAACAATTGTGAGGTCTCTTTCCCCTCAAATCTCATTCTTTACTTTGTACTTATTTCTACCTATTGTTTATATGACCACAGCCCAAAAGGTTTTTAAAAGTAGGATTTAGAGTATCAGTAGGAAGATGTTTTAGGCACAGCAAGACCCTTGTGTTACACTTGAAATTATAGCCTACTGGGTCCCCATAGCTTAGCTTTCACCATAGGAGGTCTGACCAAGGCATTCAGGAAAGTGATGGGACGGAGGAAACTAATGGGTGCAGTGGGAGGAGTGATCTGAAGAAACTCTCGGTAGTCACCAGTGGGAAGCTGAAAAGTAAACTTAGAGAAGATCTGAAAGGGGCAGACCACCAGATATCCAAGTAGGAAGCGGAAATCCTGGCTGGAGTCTATTTCAAACCGCGAAATCTGAATTTAGGGAAGAAAGCATTAAAAACAATAAATTACCTAAAATGGCAAATTTAAGATTCAACTGCCTCAAACTGTAACAACTTAGGCACTTGTAAAAGAGAAATATTCCAGATGGCAAAGTGCAAGGATGAATTATAGAGAAGGAAGTGGCTAATATCCTGTGCAAGACTTTGAAGCAATACAAAAAGAGCTTTCCTTGCAGGAGCAGGCTGGGGAGCCTGGTGTTTGTGGAGACAGAAGTGGGGTGCCATTTGATCAGGGTCAGCTGGCTCCACTGGCCAGTCCTAGGTGCTCAGGGTTCAGGTTTGGTTTCAAACTGCCTTCTGTCTTCTAAGAGATTCTGGAACAAATGGCCCTGGTGCCTTAGGGGGGGCAAATAGAGTGACTACCTAACATGCATAGGACTTTGATTTAACATGGTACATTTGATCTCACGATTTAATTCAGGATCCCATGGGCCTAGGTATGATTTCAAATTGCATCTGATCCCTTTTCATCTTCTACTTCCCTTTATATCAGGTCAATCCAGCTCTGGAACCAAGAGGATTGAATCTGAACAGGTAAACTGGAGACAGGTGAAGGAATCTAACTGCATCCTTATCAAAGGGGCCTTAGTTCTGGCTTCTTAAGATGTAGTCCTCAGACTGCATGATCTGACTATATGATGTCTCAGCATCACCTGTGAGATTACTAGAAATGCAATACCCTGGCTGTTCTATAGCAAGCCACAGACACCAGTCTTTGTTCTGCAGGATGGGGGTTAAAAGTTGTCAAGGATAAGGTTTATTTCAAGAGATACCAAGTGAAATTTAGAAAAAGATGAGAGGGTAAAACTGATTACTGTACTCAGAAATGCTTGGCAATTCAGGATAAAGATAAGTACAACACACCTAAATACAGGATGATAGTTCATGTAATCAAAGGAGATATTCTTTGTCAGATTGCTTATGCCTGTAGAGAAGGAGATATGATAGTTTGTGCAGCTTATGCTTATGAACTCCCAATGTATGGTATGAAGGTTGGCCTGACAAATTATGATACAGCATATTGTTTTGGCATGTTGCTGGTCCACAGCTTCTCAACAGGTTTTGCATGGACAAGATCTATGAAGGCCAACTGGAGGTGACCAGAGCTGAATACAATATGGAAAGCACTGATGGTTAACATTGCTTTCACCCACTATTTGGATACAAGGCTTGCCAGAACTACTACTGGAAATAAAGTTTGGGGGACACTCAAGGGAGCTGTGGATGGAGGCTTGTCTACCCCTTGCAGTACCAAATTATTCCCTGGTTATGATTCAGAATGCAATGAATTCAATGCAGAATTACATTAGAAGCACATAATGGGTCAGAATGTTGTAGATTATATGTGATACCTAATGGAAGAAGATAAAGATACTTACAAGAAACAATTCTCTCAATACATAAACAGTGTAACTCCAGACATCATAGGGGACATTTTTAAGAAAGCTCACACTGTTACATGAGAGAATCTATTCTATGAGAAGTCTAAGAAAGAAGTAAAAAAGAAAAGGTGGAACCATCCCAAAACGTCTCTTGCCCAGAAGAGACTGGGTAGCTCAGAAGGCGGCAATCTTCCTAGCACTCAAGAGTGGGCTGCTAAGAGCTAATAAACCAAATCACAATTTTCTATGAAGATTTTTCAGATAAAGATAATAAACTTATTCATTAAGCAGCTAAAAAAAAGGAAATGCACCCCCCCCCCAAATCTACCAAATCAGAACCTGCATTTTAATTTTAACATGATCTGCAGATGTTTCATATAAATGTTAAGGTTTGAGGAACAACATTATCGTAGATTTTATATGCAAAGGAAGAATATAGACCCACAAAGAGCCCTGTATGCATCAGAAAGGACATTGCCTGTGTCTAATTGTTTCAACAATGGTGCACCTCATGGAGTCTACAAGTTCCTAATAGCACTGCCGAGGCCTTGATCCCTAACAATAAAGGCCTTTTGGCCTGAAACAGGGTCCATAAGCAAAGGGCCATCCAGTGCTCCCCCTCGGCCTCAGTTATTCTGTTCTATTGTTTCTCCTCCTTTCATGGGGCATTCTGTGCCAAGTGGAGGAAAGTCCATAACATGAAAGAAAGTTGTATAAAACTGGTTTGCTATCGCATTCAGAATAGTTCAGATTCCTTATTGCGGTCTCATAGGGCCCTTCATTCTCTGGCACCTGACTACTTCTTAAAATTTATTTCTTGCCCTCTGTAATGCTGCTCCAGCCATTCTGGCCCTTTGCTTTTTGGAACACACCAAGTTCATTCCCAGCTCCAAGCATTTCCTGTTTCCTCTATTGGAATGCTCTTTCTTTCCCCGTGTCTTAGCACTGCTGAGTCCTCATCGCTTACGTCTCAGCACAAACAATGCTTTCCGAGAAAGACCAACCCTGCTACTCTATTTGAGATGCCACCCCACCTATTCTATCTCTTTCAGATTATCTTGTGGGATTTTCTTCATTAAATTTAATGTTACCTGGTACTCTCATGTTTATATTTACTGATTTACTTCTCCTCCCCTACTACATGTAATATAAGCTTTAAAAGAGCAGGGAACAAATTCCTCTTCCTGACTGCTATATACCAAGTGTTTAGAACAATGCCCGACAAAGTATTTTTTCAAAGAATGTTTACTGAATTTGAGTGAATGATAGCACTGGGGTGAAACTAATAGCTTTTCAATTATCTGTGCATTCCTGTTGTCTCTGCTCTAATCTAATCTAAAGACCACAAATTACTCAGAAGGGCTTAGATGGCAGAGCTTGAGTCAATGATGTTTCAAGAGTAAGACAGGTCACAATGTGGTCACTTCGGGGCTGTGTAGTATTCCAATTCAATACAGGTCTGTAAACCTTTATTGACTGCCTGTTTATGTACAAGATACTGTGAAATGCAAAGGCAAAATATAAATAAATATCAAGCCAAAGTCATCCCAGGAAGACAAAAAGGCATTTACAAAGGTATAGAAGCAAGAAAGGGGGTTGGGAGAACTGCAAAGTTTAGTGATACCAAATGAAAAGTGCACACACAGTTTGGGCAGGCAGAAGGAAACAAGGCTGTGGAAGGGACCAGAGTGCTTGTAAAATAGTATATATCTTTGAGGTGCTGGACCTACTTTGTGTTTGAGGACATGCAAATATCTCAAATTCTTTTTAGTTGAAAAGAGCCAGCAGTGAGTTTAGCTGAGAGCATGTTGCAACCTCTAGCCCTCCTTTGTGCTCCCTTTGGGCACCATGAGCACTTTCCCCAGCAATCTCAAAAGCCCTCATATGCTGGACCCATTAGGCACTGCATACTCCATTGTCTGAGTCATTTCCCCTCTGCCAATAGGGACAAACCCAGAGGAACTCTCCACTAATTGAATCTGAGATGACTCACTCAAAACCAGGGACTTGAAACTTGAAAATCTCAGCAGTGATACCCTGGTAGTAAGACTCTTGGTTTAAGTTGTCCAGCCTATTGTCTGGGGAGCCAGTGGCCATGAGGGGATAGATTAGAGGGTATCTGGGAGGAGGGCTTTGGAGCAGGACTTTTGGGTTTTCTCAGACAGCTGGAAAGACAACAGCATCCATTGTATGTCATTGCTTGTTTGAGATCCCAGCTGGTTGCCAAGTGCTAAAAAATGACACTTAAACACGTTTTGTTTGGCACACCTAGTTTTGTTTCTAATATTTGATGCAGTATTTCAAAATAAAGAGCTTTCACATTAAATTCTCAGATTTTTGGATTCTCTCAAAGATTTAAAAGACCTGGCAAAAACCCACTGCAATTGAAGAGTGTGTGCCCTTCATATAAGCTGTATGCTCCCCAGGTTTCCATGGTCTACACCTCAACTCTTACATTCCTAGTGCTCCTGCACTTATACCCAGAATACTTCATTGGTTTATTATCCCTTTTGGCTCCTGTAGGATTTCAGTTTGCAAACCCTATTCTGACACCATCATTGAGGGGACAAAGTTTGATGACATTTTGAGTAATAGGACTGGACCTTAAAAGTATGATCATTTTGGAAAATTTCATCTGATCAGTGCTAAGAAACTTATTAGAAAATAATATAACAGAGGAACAAGATGGCGGAGAAGTAGGAGGTCGAAATAGAGTGGGATCCCAAAAGTTCATCTAGATAGTTATCAAATCATTCTAAAAGCCAGCATATTCAAAAGGAGAGAGAACAGAGAAAGAAGAGCAATTCTAGGAGCAGAAAATCGACCACTTTCCAAAAGGTAGGATATTTGGAAAAGTGAATCCAAAGCGATGGGAAGAGAGACCGCGGGGGGAGGGGCAGGCTCCCTGCAGCCGCAGAGCTGCAGAGCACAAAATCGGAACTTTTAGAGTCTGCTACGCTGAGGGACATTGCTCCAGAGGCTAAGCCAGAGGCTTAGCCCTCGCGGGAACAGAGTGGTTTCAGGACAAGCGAGATCAAAAAGAGACCGGGGGTGTCTGAGTGCGGCAGAGCTCCCAGATATTGGGACGGAGAAGCCGGCAGCAGTGAAAGAGTCGCGCAGTGCGCTTTAAGCTGGGGCTTACCCTAGACCATGGCCGGAGCTCTTCGAGCGGGGACCACATAAGGCATTCCGGAGAGACCCCCCTCCTTCCTCCTTGGGGAGGAGCGCGTGGGAGCGCGCAGCAGGAATCCGCTGGGTTTGGAGACTCCAGACGGGGCCGCGCGCCAGAAATAGAAACACGCCGCCACCGGTGGCTGAGCTCAGAGCTTGTGCGGGGACCCGGGAGACGGGAGTGATTGACTGCTTTCCTCTGAGGGTGCGCTGAGGAGCGGGAACCCCAGCACTCAGCTCCTCCGGTTGGAGACTAGGAGCCGCCATTTGCATTCCCGGCCTCCAGGGCGGTACGGAAAGCGCTAAGGGAACAAAGACTACCGAGAGCGAACCTGAGCGAATTGCTTGGCCCGTCTCTCGGCAAGGGCGGGGCAATTACACCTCAGGCAAAGACATCTGAGAACCACGTTGAAAAGGCCCCTCCCCAGAAGATCAGTGAGACTATCCAGCCAAGCCCAAGTTCATCAATCAGTGAGAACTGTGGAACTCCAGAGTACTTTTCTCTCTCACTCATCTATTATTAGCTCGATAAAATGACAAGGCGGAAAAATTCACCACAAAAAAAAGAACAAGAGACAGTACCGATGGCTAGAGACCTAGTTAATACAGACATCAGTAATATGTCCGAAATAGAGTTCAAAATGACAGATATCAAGATGCTAGCTGAGCTCAAAAAAAGCATGGGAGAGATTAAAAATCCCTTTCAGGAGAAATAAAATCACTTTCTGGAGAAATAAAAGAAATAAAATCTAACCAAGATGAAATCAAAAAAGCTATTAATGAGGTTCAAACAAAAATGGAGGCTCTTAATGCTAGAATAAATGAGGCAGAAGAAAGAATTAGTGACACAGAAGACCAAATGACAGAGAATAAAGAAGCTGAGAAAAAGAGAGACAAACTACTATTGGACCACGAGGGAAGAATTCGAGAGATAAGTGATACCATAAGACTCAACAATATTAGAATAATTGGGATTCCAGAAGAAGAAGAAAGAGAGAAAGGGGTGGAAGGTACATTGGAACAAATTATTGTAGAGAATTTCCCTAATCTGCTGAAGGGAACAAGCATCAAAATCCAGGAGGCACAGAGAAACCCCTCAAAATCAATAAAAATAGGTCTATACCCCGTCATCTAATAGTAAAACTTACAAGTCTTAGTGACAAAAAGAAAATCCTGAAAGCAGCACGAGATGAGAAATTGGTAACATACAGAGGCAGGAATGTTAGATTGGCAGCAGACCTAGCCACAGAAACCTGGCAGGCCAGAAAGGACTAGCGTGATATATTCAGAGCCCTAAACGAGAAAAATATGCAGCCAAGAATACTATACCCAGCTAGGCTGTCACTGAAAATAGATGGAGAGATAAAAAGCTTCCAGGACAAACAAAAACTAAGGGAATTTGCAAACACCAAACCAGTTCTACAGGAAATATTGAAAGGGGTCCTCTAAGCAAAGAGAGAGCCTAAAGGGAACATAGACCAGAAAACAGGAGAGACAATATACACTTAACAGTCACCATGCAGGCAATACCATGGCACTAAATTCATATCTGTCAATAGTTATCCTGAATGTAAATGGGCTCAATGCCCCAATCAAAGATACAGAATATCAGAATGGATAAAAAAACAAGACTCATCGATATGTTGTCTACAAGAAACTCATCTTAGACCCAAAGACACCTCCAGCTTTAAAGTGAGGGAGTGGAAAACAATTTACCATGCTGATGGACATCAAAAGAAAGCTGGGGTGGCAATCCTTATATCAGGTAAATTAGATTTTAAGCCAAAGAATATAATAAGAGATGAAGAAGGACACTATATCATACTTAAAGGTACTGTCCAACAAGAAGATTTAACAATTGTAAATATCTATGCCCCTAACGTGGGAGCAGCCAATTATATAAACCAATTAATAACAAAGTCAAAGAAACACATCAACAGGAATACAATAATAGTAGGGGACTTTAATACCCCCCTCACCGAAATGGACAGATCATCTAAACAAAAGATCAACAAGGAAATAAAGGTTCTAAATGACACAGTGGACCAGATGGACATCACAGACATAGTCAGAACATTCCATCCCAAAGCAACAGAATACACTTTCTTCTCTAGTGCACATGGAACATTCTCCAGAATAGATCACATCCTGGGACACAAAGCAGGTCTCAACCGATACCAAAAGATTGGGATCATTCCCTGCCTATTTTCAGACCACAATGCCATGAAAGTAGAACTCAATCACAAGGGGAAAGTTGGAAAGAACTCAAATACCTGGAGGCTAAAGAGCATCCTACTAAAGAATGAATGGGTTAACCAGGAAATTAAAGAAGAATTAAAAAAATTCATGGAAACAAATGAAAATGAAAACACAACTGTTCAGACTCTCTGGGACACAGCAAAGGCAGTCCTGAGAGGAAAATATATAGCAATACAAGACTTTCTCAAGAAACAAGAAAGATCTCAAATACATAACCTAACCCTACAC
>CM052809.1:85710169-85739676 GCA_028533885.1 Nasua narica | reverse complement strand
CATGAAAGAAATTGAAGAAGACACAAAAAGGTGGAAAAGCATTCCATGCTCATGGATCGGAAGAATAAACATTGTTAAAATGTCTATACTGCCCAGAGCAATCTATACTTTCAATGCCATCCTGATCAAAATTCCACCAGTTTTTTTCAAAGAGCTGGAACAAACAATCCTAAAATTTGTATGGAACCAGAAAAGACCCCGAATTGCTAAGGAAATGTTGAAAAAGAAAAGAATGACTTCTTGTGTCCCAGTTCACTGTTCTATCCTACGACCACATGACCTCTGAGGTTCCTCCCAGATCTACAATTTTTCTGTGGAACAGCTGCCTGCCAACACCTCTAGGAAGAAGTCTTTGAGGTTTTTCTCTGCTAGCTAGAGTGCCTTGCAGAGAGGTGTGGGGACCTACCCCCAATACTTCTCCAGGTAGAAGGCAGTAGGGAATGTGCCTGGAAGCCGTACAGTTCTGAATTAGAGACAGAACACAGAAGACTCAAGAAATTGAGTAACAAAGGAAAGTTTGTATATGCCTCATGTTAACCAGAGATAGGAGCAAAGCAAGGGCTATATTTTGAGTTGAATTGTCCTTTCCAAAAGGTATTAATGTTCTAATTTCTAGTAACTATGGATGTGAACTTATTTGGAAATAAGGTCTCTGCAAATGATCAAATTAAGATAATGTCATTGGGGTGGGCCTTAATCCAATATGACTGTGTCCTTATGAAAAGGAGAAATTTGGACATGGAGACAGACACATACAGAAGTACATAAAGTGAAGTCACAGAGGGAGAACAATCATCTGCAAGCCAAGGAATGTTCGAGGTCAACAGAAGCCAGGAGAGGAAACAGATTCTCCTTCACTGCCCTCAGAAGGTACCAATTCTGCTAACATCTTGATTTTGGACTTCTAACCTCCAAATTTTGTTTCAGCAGACACAGAAAATTACTATGGCTGTTCCTGAGAGAATTATATTACTACAGTGATTCAGAGTCTTTTACTTAGCATCCTCCTCTGCTTCTGAGAGAGTAGCAGATTATTATAGACCAGGGGTTGGAAATACATAAAATTGTTAAGGGAGTACAGTTTGTCCTCCAACACTCTCCCACATCTGCTTTCTATAGCTGGCAATTACTTCTCATGTCTCTGGCCTCAGGTACCAGCACCCTACCCTGCCTTCCCATAGCCAAGAATACCTTCTAGTGGCCTCCTCAGGGGCACTGTGAGTGTTACTCTCAACCTTAAGTCCATTCTGCAACCTCCCTTCTCATTGGCCTTCATCTCATGTGTATTTTAAAAATTAGTATTTGGCACAGTAAAGGTATGGGGAATTTTGTAGCACAGGTGATAAATCTTGTGGGTGTCTGACAGAACTTTCCAATGGGTGAAACACCTGTCAGTATGCAAGATGGATTACGTTCAGGAGCCATTCTGGTGAACTGGAGGACACTTAACATTTGGTTTGATGGTTAAGACAATGTGGGACTTCCTCCATCCAGAATCTTCTCTATTTTACATTGGCTTTAATTTTCATTCTGAATTAATAGTAGTCTATTTGTAGGCTGAAGGCCTCTGGAGTAGCCCAACCCCAGTCACATCCATTAATAGGACCCCACCTATTAATGCTTCATATATTGCTACCCCTTGAGGCCAAGACTATTCCCCACCATGACCCCTTTCTCCAGATCCACAAGGATGGAGGTTTCACCTAGAAGGTAGTTAAGGTCCATGCTAGCTTTAAGATAGAATGATCCTAGGATTTCATTCTTATCATATAATCTCTGCTCACAGGCCCATGTCCTCTATAGTCACTTTCTCTTCTAATTTCCAAAATTTTCTCATTCATACCTGCCTTTGAGGTATGCCTGGAAATGGGGGCAATACAAATACAGAATTACAATATAGAAATACAAATTCTGTGCAATATCCAGTGTGGAAAAACAATATTAATAATTATAAATATATCTTTCATTTATTGAGAGCTCAGTGTGTGCCTGAGTTGATGTTAAGTGTTCTATAAGCACTTTTTATACAACGTTGCTATAAGCCTAAGATGTAGGAATGAATAGGAATCCAATTTTATAATAAAGAATGAGACCCACATATTTTAAAACTTTTCTATGACCAGATAGGAAGAGGTAGAAATGGAATTCAAACCTAGACAGAGCCCATGCTCTTAATCACTTTGCTATACTGACTTCTCATGTGGAAATTAGGATGTGCTTGTTTATGGTTTAGGAAAATCTCCTTCTATCAGGGAACTTGAATCAGTTCTGAAAATTAGGGAAGAATTATCCAAAAGCAGAGTTTTAACATCTGTTAAAACTAGAGAATCTGTTAAAGTTAGAGAACATCTGAGAGATTTTTTTTTTCCTCCCTCACTTTACAACTGAAGAATCTAAGCACTTCATAGACAAAACACTTGCCAGTGGATAAACATCTAGAAATGGAACTTTGTACTAAAAACGCTCATCTCTAGTCTCCTAGGCCATGGTACAAGAGAAGAGGAAGTTGCCCTAATCCTTGTATTACTGGTTCCCAAACTTGAACTAGTATCAGTCTTACCTTGTAGGGTGGTTAAAACACAGATCCAAGGTCTTGATGGAGACCTGACAATTTTAATTCACTTTCATGTCAATATTCATGCAATGCCTCTGGGAACCACTTTCTGAAAAATCAGTCTTTAAACCAGAGGACACTGTACTATTAGGTGAGTAGGCCTCTTACTCTGATTATGGAGTAAGAATGGGCCTTAATATAGTGGTTCTTAGCCTTGATCTGAGCTATGGACTGCTCATTAGGTGTTTTACAAGCTCCTTACATGATTCTCATGTGGTAATCAGTGTTGAGAACCCCTGTCTTAACCCTTCCAACACACATGATTGTGGGTAAGTTAGACAAACTCTTAGTGCTTCAGTTTTCTCATCTATATAATGAGAATAATAATAATGGTACTTATAATTTTTGTGGCACTTATGATTTTTGTATTAAATGATTCAATAAATTGAAAATATTTAGAAATAGGCCCAGCATTTAGTAAATGTTGTATAAATGTTGGCTGTTATTGTCATCATCACTATAGTTGTAATTAGTGTCCTTTTTCCTCTTTCCTTTTCTCTGTGTGTTCTGATTTTCATGGAGTCTTTTACATATGGGCAAGAACTTAATGTTTTTTTCCAATGAGCTATATATTAAAGCCATCAAAATGAAGTAGGGCCAACGGCCCCACATCTCCCTCTCTCCTAGTAAAAAGATGTTTCTCTTTTCTTTCAGTCATCATTGTTTAATGGAAGGAGCACTTTCTATCCTTGCAAGTGAGAGTTTTATTTCAGGACTTTCGGTTCTATTCCAATCAGTTATATGTCTATCCTTATGCCAGTATATACTGTTTTGATTAGTGTAGATTTGTACTGTTTTAAAATCAGAAAGTACGAGTCCTCCAACATTGTTCTTTTTCAAGATTGTTTTGGCCATTCTTATTCTGTTGCACATCTTATATGTATTTTAGAATCAGCTTGTTAATTTCTGAAAAGATGTAGGCTGGGATCCGAACAGTGATTGCATTCAATCAGTAAGTCATTTGGGGCAAATTATTATCAGAACAATATTAAGCCTTCTGATTAATGAACGTGGCATTTATTTCCATTCATTTAGGTCTTTATTTCTTTCATCAATATTTTATGGTTTTCAGATTATAAATTTTATTAAATTAATTCTTAAGTGTTTTATTTTTTGTATTCTACTTATTCTTTTTGATGCTAATATAAAGGCAATTGTTTTCTTAATTTCATTAAGAAATTCATGAAGCAATTGTTCATTGCTAATGTATAGAAATTCAATTGATCATTGTATATTGATCTAATGTCTTGAAAATTTTACTGAACTCATTTAATATTCTAATTGTTTTTTAGTGGATTCTTTAGGATTTCCTATACACAAGGTCATATTATCTACAAACAGATCATTTTACTTCTCTCTTTAAAACTTAAATATCTTTTATTTAATTTTCTTGTCTAATTGTGCTAGCTGGAACTTCTGGCAGAGTGTTAAATAGACATAGCAAAAGCAGGTATCCTGGTTCTTGATTTTAGAGGGAAAACACTGAGCCTTTCACAATTAAGTATCTTATTTACTGGGTTTGTTTTTTGTTTTGTTTTGTTTTGCTTGTAGACGACCTTTATCAGCTTGAGAAAGTCCCTTCCCATTTCTAGTTTGACAAATGTCAAATGTATTTTCTGCACCTATTGAAATGATCATGTGGGGTTTATCCTTTATTGACAAGGTATATTACAGTGATATTCAGATACCATTTCCTAGGTATGTTAAGCTGTTATTAAAAGCAACCAACTTGTTATAATGGAAAATTCTAAACACATAAAAAGTAGAGAGAATAATATAACGAACCCTCGGCTTCAATTATCAACTCCAGGGCCAATTTATTTCATCTATACTCCTTGCTTTGTTCTGCCACATTCTCATAATTTTGAAGGAAATCCCAGAAATTATATTTTTCATCTGTTACTACTTATATATGTATCTTGAAGGGTATAATACTATTTTAAAAAATAGTCATAGTATCCTTATCATATTTAAAAGCAATAATTCCTTAATATCAAAAAATGTCCAGTCAGGGAACATATTTCTTTAGTTATCTCATACCTTTTAACAAATTTGACTCAAGTCCAAAATAAGGTCTAAATATTAAAATTGATTCATGTGTCCTTCAACTCTCATTTAACTTTTTGGATCACTCTCTCACCTCCTCCTATCTCTTTTTCTGCATGAAAATATAAGGTAATTTGTCTGATAATGCTTGTCACAGTCTGGATATTACTTATTTTATCCCCATGGTAAAGTTTAACATACTCCTCTGGACCCTATATTTCTTGTAAACTGTTAGTTAGATTTAGAGACTTGATCAGACTCAAGTTTGATTTCCTGGCAGTGATTCACCATAGGTGATGTCCAGTTCCACCTAGGAGATACATAATATTTGACTGCTTAGTTTTATTTTGTTAGCAGCTATTACTACTTACTGCCTGGATTCATACTTCTATTAAGGTTTTCAAAGCATTATATTCTAATTCTCCTTCTGCTTGTAAATAACATTTTCATTCCATACAAGATTAAAGGGAAAAATGGGATGTTTAAGGGGGTAATTTTGGGGGGTATTTCCCAAGGAACCAAGGCTTAGTGAAAGGCTGTCAGAGTCTCAAAAACTATTAGGCAATTTGGAGCTTTTCTCTCTTATCTCCCAGGCTTGCCTCCATTACTCTCAACTTAATTTGTTTAGCTTTTTCATAACCAAATATAGTTGCCCCATACTTTCTCAATTTATATTTCTATAGCCAAACAACTTACAAAGACATTATGCAAGGATGTTTCAATGTCAGATCCCCTAGCTGAAAAATTCCAATTAGTCCAGTTTGGACCATCTAACTATGACAATTAGGACAGTATGGCAAGGTCACACTATTCAAACATGTCCACCTATGGATCAGGTGTGGGAGAGTTCTTAGAGAAAAAGTATGTTTTGGACAGACCTTCCAAAATAATTGTTATTGGTATCTCCTCCTTCCATGTCAATCCATGGTATCAAGCCACCATTTTTATACATCAATGAATCTCTCTCTCCTCCCTTCTTTCAAATGAGTTCCAGACTCTTATATAAAACTTCCAACTAAAATATTCCCTAAGGGAGAGTCACAAAGATGGTGGAGGAGTAGGGGACCCTATTTCAACCAGTCCCTTGAATTGAGCTGGATATCTACCAGACCATTCAGAACACCCATGGAATCAGCCTGTGATGTAGGAAGATATATCTGGATCTTTACAAACAGAATATCTTAGGTGGTTGGTCTCAGAGGTATGAAGTGGGGAGCCATGATTCTGTGGGCAGATATCAGAAGATAAACAGAAGGGGTAGGGAGTCTCCGGGATCCTGCACTACCAGAGTGCAAAAGCCTCACGTGCTGGGGACTGGGCATAGACTCGCAGACTGGTAGCAGTGGAGAAAGGACTTTAGGGCAGGCTCCCCAGACTGAAACCTGGAGCTGCAGGCGTGTGTGTATGAACTGGGGATGGCTGGTAGTTTTAGAAGTACAAAGGGAAGAAACATGCCTGGACCTGGAAGCAAGGGCTGGGAGTGCTGCAGTTGGGCGCACAACCCAGGATGCTGTGGTTTGTAGCAGCACTGACAGAAATGGAGACAGTGTGGCCTAGAGAGCTCACTGAGGGACAGACTGCGATCTCTCTGTTCTGAAAAAAGGTTTGGATAAGGTCACTTCTGCTCTGACTCTTGGAAGAGATGCAGAAAGCTGCCAGGGAAAGCCACCAGAGAACGAAAGCCCCCCAAAACCGGTTTTCACTGAGCCCATCTCCCCTAACAGGGGTAGAGCAACTCTGCCCAAACAGGGCTACCTGAGTAACAGTGCCACAGGCTCCTCCCCCAGAAGACAGTCAGGAAGAACAAGAGGCCAACAATTCTAAGGTCCCTATAAAACAGGTGCATCTTGCTTGGGTTGTGGTCAATAGTTTGGACTCTGTACATTCCCTCAACTACCCCTCAACAGAATGACTAAGAAGAGGAACCCCCAAAATAGGAAAGACTAAGAGACTGTGACCTCTGCCACAGAACTAATGGATATGGATATACACAAGATGTTGGAAATAGACTTCAGGGTAACAGTTATGAAGATGATAGCTATGATGAAGAAAACCATTAAATGCAACATAGATTCTCTAAGGGCAAAAATGAGATCTTATCTGGCAGAAATTAAAAATACTATCAATTAGATCCAATCTAATCTAGAGACTCTAACAGCTAGAGTAAATGAGGCATAAGAACGAATTAGTGATCTAGAAGACAAACTGATAGAAAAGAAGGAACAGGAGGAGGCCTGGAACAAACAGCTTAAAATCCATGAAAACAGATTTAGAGAAATAAATGATGCCATGATACATTCCAATGTCAGAATTATTGGGATCCCTAAGTGGGTGGAAAGAGAGAGAAAGAGAGGACCATAAGACATATTTGAGCAAATCATAGCCAAGAAATTCCCTAATCTGGGGAATGAAACAAGTATTCATGTCCTAGAGGCAGAGAGGACCCCCTCTCAAGATCAATAACAGACCAATGCCCCAACATGCAATAGTAAAACTCATAAATCTTAGCACCAAGGAAACCATCTTAAGGGCAGTCAGGGAGAAGAGATTCCTTATATATAGATAGAAGAATGTCAGAATAACATTAGAACTGTCCATATTCAGGGTACTAAATGAGAAGAACATGCAGCCAAGAATTCTTTATCTGGCAAGGCTGTCATTCAGAATGGATGGAGAGATAAAGAGCTTCCAGGACTGAAACTGAAAAATGATGTGATCACTAAGCCAGCCCTGTAAGAAATATTAAGGGGGGGTTCTTTAAAAGGAGAAAGACCCCAAGAGTGATATAGAATAGAAATTTACAGAGACAATCTATAGTAACAAGGACTTCATGGGCAACATGATCACAATAAAATCATATCTTTCAATAATCACTCTGAACATGAATGGCCTAAATGCTCCCATAAAATGGCATCGGGTTGCAGATTGGATAAAGATAGGACCCATCCATATGCTGTCTACAAGAGACTCATTTTGAACTTAAAGATACATCCAGTCTGATGGTGAAAGGATGGAGAACAATCTTTCATGCCAACGGATCTCCAAAGAAAGGTGAGGTAGCAATCCTCTTATCAGACAAATTAGATTTTAAGCTAATGACTGTAGTTAGAGATACAGAAGGGCACCATATCATTCTTACAGGGTCTGTCCAACAAGATCTAACAATTGTAAATATCATGAGAGCGGCCAATTACATAAGCCAACTCTTAACCAAAATAAAGACACATATTGATAATAATACATTAATAGTAGGAGACCTCAACACTCCACTCTCAGCAATAGACAGATCATCTAAGCAGAAAATCAACAAAGAAACAAGAGCTTTGAATGACACAGTGGACCAGATGGACCTCATAGATATATACAGAACATTTCACTCTAAAACAACAGAATACTCATTTTTCTTGAGTGCACATGGAACTTTCTCCAGAAAAGACCACATACAAGGTCACAAATCAGGTCTCAACTGATACCAAAAGACTGAGATTATTCCTGGCATATTCTCAGACCACAATGCTTTGAAACTAGAATTCAACCACAAGAAAAAAAATTGGAAGAAATTCAAACACTTGAAAGCTAAAGATCATCCTGCTCAAGAATATTTGGGTCAGCCAGGAAATCAAAGAAGATCTTGAGCAATTCATGGAAACCAGTGAGAATGAAAACACATCTGGTCCAAAACCTATGGGATACGGTAAAGGCAGTCCTAAGGGGCAAATACATAGCCATCCAAGCCTCTCTCAGGAAAATTGGAATATCCCGATTATACAAACTCTCTTTACTCCTTAAAGAACTGAAGAATCAACAACAAATTAAGCCTAACCCACACGTGAGAAGGGAAATAATTAAGATTAAAGCAGAGATCAATGAATTAGAAACCAGAAATACAGTAGAACCAACACATAAGTGAAACTAGAAGGTGGTTCTTTGAAAGAGTTAATAAGATCAATAAACCACTAGCCAGGCTTATCCAAAAGAAAAGAAAAGGATCTAAATTAATAAACTTATGAATGAAAGGGGCAAGATCACAACTAACACCAAGGAAACGAGAGTCCAGGACATTATGGATCCCTGGGGAATTCTACCAAACATTCAAAGAAGAAATAATACCTACTCTCCTGGAGATGTTTCAAAAACTAGAAACAGAAGGAAAACTTCCAGACTCATTCTATGAGGCCAAAATTACCTTGATCCCAAAACCTGGCAAAGACTCCATCAAAAAGGAGACTTTCAGACCAATATCCCTGATGAATATGGATGCCAAAATTCTCAACAAGATCCTAGCTAATAGGATCCAACAGTACAATAAAGGATTATCCACCATGACCAAGTGGGATTTATCTCTGGGATGCAAGGGTGGTTGAACATTTGCAAATCAATCAATGTGATAGAACATATAAATAAGAGAAGAGACAAGAACCACATGGTCCTCTCAATTGATGCAGAAAAAGCATTTGACAAAATACACCATCCTTTCTTGATTAAAACTTTTCAGAGTATAGGGATAGAGGAAACATTCCTTAACTTCATAAACTTCATAAACTCCATCTATGAAAAACCCGCAGCATTCTCAATGGGGAAAGCTGAGAACTTTCCCTTAAGATCAGGAACATGGCAGGGATGTCCACTCTTGCCACTACTGTTCAACATAGTACAAAAAGTCCTAGCAACAGCAATCAGACAACAAAAAGAAATAAAAGGTATTTAAACTGGCAAAGAAGAAGTCAAACTCTTTCTCCTTGCAGTTGACATGATCTTTTATGTGGAAAACCTAAAAGACTTTACCCCCAAATTACTAGAAATAATACAGCAATTCAGTAATGTGACAGCACACAAAATCAATGCACAGAAATAAGTTGTTTTCTTATACACCAGTAGAAAAAGAAATTAGAGAATCGATTCCATTTACAATAGCACCAAAACCCATGAGATACCTTGGAATAAACCTAACCAAGGAGGTAAAGGATCTATACTCTAGGAACTACAGAATACTCATGAAAGAAATTGAAGAAGACACAAAAAGATGGAAAAACATTCCATGCTCGTGGATCTGAAGAATAAACATTGTTAAAATGTCTATACTGCCCAGAGCAATCTATACTTTCAACGCCATCCCAATCAAAATACGATCAGCATTTTTCAAAGTGCTAGAACAAACAATCCTAAAATTTGTATTTTAGGAACCAGAAAAGACCCTGAATTACCAAGGAAATGTTGAAAAAGAAAAACAAAGCTGGGGCATCATGTTGCCTGATTTCAAGCCATATTACAAAGCTGTGATCACCAAGAGAACATGGTACTGTCACAAAAACAGACACATAGATCAATGAATGGAACAGAATAGAAAGCCCAGATATGGACCCTCAACTCTATGGTCAACTAATATTCAACAAAGCAGGAAAAAAATATCCAATGGAAAAAAGACAATCTATTCAATAAATGGTGCTGGGAAAATTGGACAGTTATATACAAAGAATGAAACGGGACCATTTTCTTACACCATACACAAAGATAAACTCAAAATGGATAGAACACCTCAATGTGAGACAGGGATCCAACAAAATCCTAGAGGAAAACATAGGCAGTAATCTCTTCAACATCAGTCACAGCAACTTCTTTCAAGACACATCTCTAAAAGCAAGGGAAACAAATGTAAAAATGAGTTTTTGGGACTTCATCGAGATAAAAAGTTTCTGCACAGCAAATAGTCAACAAAACAAACAGGCAACCCATGGAATGGGAGAAGATATTCGCAAATGACAGTACAGACAAAGGGCTAATATCCACGATCTATAAAGAACTTCTCAAATTCAACACCCAAAAAACAAATAAGTCAAAAAATGGGCAGAATCCATAATAGACACTTTTCAAAAGAGGACATACAAATGGCTAAGTGACACATGAAAAAATGTTCATCATCATTAGCCATCAGGGAAATTCAAATCAAAACCACACTGAGAGGGGCACCTGGGTGGCTCAGTGGGTTAAAGCCTCTGCCTTCGGCTCAGGTCATGATCTCAGGGTCCTGGGATCAGGCCCCGCGTCGGACTCTCTGCTCTGCAGGAAGCCTGCTTCCCCGCCTCTCTGCCTACCTGTGATCTCTCTCTCTCTCTCTCTTTCTGTCAAATAAATAAATAAATAAATAATCTAAAAAAAAAAAAAAACACTGAGATACCACCTTACACTGGTTAGAATGGCAAAAATTGGCAAGGCAAGAAACAACAAATGTTGGAGAGGCTGTGGAGAAAGGGGAACCCTCTTACACTGTTGGTGGGAATGCAAGTTGGTATAGCCACTTTGGAAAACAGTGTGGAGATTCCTCAAGAAATTAAAAATAGAGCTCCCCTATGACCCTGCAATTGCACTACTGGGTATTTACCCCAAAGATACAGATGTAGTGAAAAGAAGGGCAATATGTACCCCAATGTTCATAGTAGCAATGGCCACAATAGCCAAACTGTGGAAAGAGCTGAGATGCCCTTCAACAGATGAACGTAGAAAGAAGATGTGGTCCATATATACAATGGATTATTACTCAGCCATCAGAAAGGATGAATACCCAACTTTTGCATCAGCTTGGATGGGACTGAAGGAGATTATGCTAAGTGAAATAAGTCAAGCAGGGAAAGTCAATTATATGGTTACACTTATTTGTGGAACATAAGGAATAGCAGGGAGGACATTAGGAGAAGAAAGGGAAAAATGAAAGGGGGGAAATGAATCATGAGAGACTATGGACTCCAAGAAACAAATTGAGGGTTTTAGAGGGGAGAGGGTGGGAATGTTGGGTTAACCCAACCATGGGTATTAAGGAAGGCATGTATTTCATGGAGCACTGGGAGTTATATGCAAACAATGAATCATGGAATACTACATCAAAAACTAATGATGTACTGTATGGTGACTAACATAACATGATAGATAGATGATAGATAGATAGATGGATAGATAGATAGATAGATAGATAGATAGATAGATAGATAGATAGAATATTCACTTAGAAATCCTGTAGACCCAAACCTTAATATGTTGAAGACTGAACTCATTATCTTACCACCCAAAACTTCATCTTCCCACTTCATGCCCTATTTCAATGAAAGGAACCATAATCAATGCAGTGAGCCATATAAGAAATATGAGAATTATCCTAGACTCTTTATTATTTTCCCTTTCTTCCCATGTCATTCTTCCTGTCACCAAGGACTCAAATTCTACCTCCTTTAATGTCACTTGCATTTGTTTCCTCTACTTGATTCCCACTAATGGCCACTGCTCTAGTCAGTAGCCATGGCTTCTAACCCGATTACTGCCACAGCTTCCTAACTGGACTCTGGGTTTCAAAATGGTTCTTTTCCCATTTACTCTACACAGCTCTCATAAAAGCCATCTTCTTAAAGGCATAGTTATAATTATTTCATTTTGCTGATTAAATTCCTTTAGTGGGCCACCAGAACCTCCAGGATAAAAGTTCAAACTCCTTATCTTAGCAATCAGAATTGTTCACCATCTGGCTCCTGACTACTCCTCTAGTTTTGCTCCCGTCACTCCCTCATAGTCAATGTACTATCTAGTCATCTAAAAGCATTTTCAGTTTCCCAAATTTGACAGGTTATCTCATGCTTCTCTGCTTGCTTTCCCTTATCTCTTTCCACTCTCTGGTATACCTTACCTCTGTTCACATTTTCATCCAAATAATAGGAGGTGGCTACTCAAAATTCAATTGAGAAGTTGAGTTTTCATTTTCTATGAGAAACTTCCTAGAGGACATGTTTAGTTTGACTTTTTATCTCCAACATTTAGTCCAGTGCCCAGCAGAGAGTAAGTGTTGAATACATGTTTGTAATATAAATAAATTAAAAACCTACAGACTTTGGGCAAAAGTGCCTGCACTTATTGTAGCTCCATTTTTTCAGGAATTCTGGGCAATAACTATTCCCCCTGCTTTTCAGTAAACACAGGTCTCCCCTTACACTCTTCTGATGATTATCTTGGCAAAGTTTATCTGGGTTCATGGACCATAGGTCAACAGGAGTGAATGAGTCAGCTCCAACAGTTGGCACTGCTGGTGGGTACCAATGAAGATAGAAGGAGCCCAAGTAAGCACAGGAAAGTGAAAACAGATTCCTAGAATCTTCAAGGAACACAATGAATGTTTCCTTGCTCCATCATGGAAATCCAAAAATCAAGGACTGATCTTTTGGAGTCTAGAATTACAGTCCATACCATGAGGTCTTTGCTGATACCTGCAGCTCATACTTGATCATCTTCTTGACCCTCTAGGACAATTCTTGATTTCTGCCATTCATTTTAATACCTGACTACATTTTATGTAACTATTTACCTATTGTCTAGTTTACCATGGTTACATGTAAGCATTTTGTAGGCAAAACCAAAAAACCCACACAAAATAACATGGCATATTTATCCATGTGAGAAGTACCAGAAACCTGAGAAGGATAAATATTTTCAATTTTTCTAAGAAAGAAGGGATGATTCTAGAATTTATAAACTTACTGTGTCTAAAGTAAAACAAAAAATTTAAAAGGTGATTTGTGAGTATATAAAAAGGTGAATTTGTAATCACCAGAGGCCACTTGCATTCATGGAGGACAAATTATGCTAAATGAACCTAACTGTCTTTTCTAACTGGTAAACTAAATTATAACAACAATTCATATCAATCTGGGATTTTATAATACAAAGCACTTTATACAGATAATTCTCAGGGACCACAGCATTGTGGAAAGAAAGTACTTTTAAGCAAAACAGACTCAAATCTGTTTTGAATTTTGGTGCTATTTTACTTCTTTGAGCCTCTTTTCTTTATCTGTACATTTAAAACATATACAAATTCTTTCATGAGTGTTCTATAGTTCTTCAAGTACAGATCATTTACCTCTTTGGTTAGGTTTACTCCCAGATATCTTAGGGTTCTTGGTGCTATAGTAAATGAAATCGATTCTTTAATTTCCCTTTCCATATTTTCATTGTTAGTGTATAATAAAGCAACTGATTTCTGTGCATTGATTTTATATCCTGCCACATTACTGAATTGCTATATGAGTTCTAGTAGTTTGGGGGTGGAGTTTTTGGGTTTTCCATATAAAGTATCATGTCATCTGCAAAGAGAGAGAGTTTTACTTCTTCTTTGCCAATTTGAATACATTCTATTTCTTTTTGTTGTCTGATTGCTGTTGCTAGGACTTCTAGTACTATGTTGAACAAGAGTGGCGAAAGTGGGCATCCTTGTCGTGTTCCTGATCTCAAAGGGAAAGCTGTCAGCTTTTCCCCATTGAGAATGATATTCGCTGTGGGCTTTTCATAGATAGATTTTATGAAGTTGAGGAATATTCCTTCTATCCTTATACTTTGAAGAGTTTTAATCAGGAATGGATGCTGAATTTTGTCAAATGCTTTTTCTGCATCAATTGAGAAGACCATGTGGTTCTTCTCTCTTATTGATTTGTTCTATCACAGTGATTGATTTGTGAGTGTTGAACCACCCTTGCATCCCAGGGATAAATCCCACAAAAAGGTGAAAAAGCATTCCATGCTCATGGATCGGAAGAATAAACGTTGTTAAGATGTTTATACTGCCCAGAGCAATTTATACTTCCAATGCCATCCTGAACAAAACTCCACTGGCATTTTTCAAAGGGCTGGAACAAACAATCATAAAATTTGTATGGAACCAGAAAAGAGCCTGAATTGCTAAGGAAATGTTGAAAAAGAAAAACAAAGCTGGGGGCATCTCATTGCCTGATTTCAAGCTATGATCACCTAGACAGCATGGTACTGGCACAAAACAGACACACAGACCAGTGGAACAGAGTAAAGAGCCCAGATATGGACCCACAACTCAATGGTCAAATAATCTTCAACAAAGCAAGAAAAAATATCCAGTGCAAAAAAGATAGCCTCTTTAATAAATGGTGCTGGGAATATTGGACAACTATGTGTAGAAGAATGAAACTCGACCATTCTCTTACACTATACAAAGACAAACAAGAAATGGATAAAAGGCCTCAAGTGAGTCAGGAATCTATCAAAATCCTAGAGGAAAACAGGCAGTAACCTCTTTCACATCAGCCACAGGAACTTCTTTCAGGATATGTCTCCAAAGGCAAAGGAAACAAAAGTGAAAATGAACTTTTGGGACTTCATTGAGATAAAAAGCTTCTGCACAGTGAAGGAAACAGTCAACAAAACAAACAGACAACCCACAGAATGGGAGAAGATATTCAGAAATGACACTACAGACAAAAGTCTGATATCTAAGATCTATAAAGAACTCCTCAAACTCAGCACTCACAAAACAGATAATCACATCAAAAAATGGGCAGAAGACATGAACAGACACTTATCCAAAGAAGACACACAAATGGCTAACAGACACATGAAAAAATGTTCATCATCTTTAGCCATCAGGGAAATTCAAATCAAAACCACACTGAGATATCACCTTATACCAGTTAGAATGGTCAAAATCAACAAGACAGTAAACAACAAATGTCGGAGAGGATATGGAGAAAGGGGAACCCTCCTCCACTGTTGGTGGGAATGCAAGTTGGTGCAGCCACTTTGGAAAACAGTGTGGAGATTCCTCAAGAAATTAAAAATAGAACTACCCTATGACCCTGCAATTGCACTACTGGGTATTTACCTCAAGGATGCAGATGCAGTACAAAGAGGGGCCACATGTACCCCAATGTTCATAGCAGCAATAGCCACAATTGCCAAACTTGGAAAGAGCCAAAATGCCCTTCAACAGATGAATGGATAAAGAAGATATGGTCCATACATACAATGAAATATTATACCTCCACCAGAAAGGATAAATACCCAACTTTTGTATCAACATGGAGGGAACTGGAAGAGATTATGCTGAGTGAAATAACACAAGTGGAGAGAGTCAATTATCTTATGGTCTCACGTGTGGAGCATAAGGAAAAACATGGAAGACACTGTGAGAAAGAAAGGAAGGGTGAATTGGGGGTAATCGGAGAGGGAGATGAACCATGAGAGACTATGGACTCTGAACAATAAACTGAAGGTTTTGGAGAAGGAGGTGAGATGGGGGGTTGGGAGAGCCTGGTGGTGGGTATTGAGGAGGGCACGTATTGCATGGCGCACTGGGTGTGGTAAATGAACAATGAATCTTGGAACACTGAAGAAATAAAATAATAAAAAAAATTTAAAAATAAAACATATACAAAGATAATCTGTGTTCCGGTCCAGTTACAGAAATAAGCAATATCTGTATTTTATAGAGTATTTATTCTAATTATCATCATTCCTTTTTTTTAATGAGTATTCAGATTTTTTAATAGATTTTCTTTATTTGTTTGACAGAGAGATCACAAGTAGGCAGAGAGAGAGGAGGAAGCAGGCTCCCTACTAAGCAGAGAGCCCGATGTGGGGATTGATCACAGGATCCTGAGATCATGACCTAAGCAAAAGGCAGAGGTTTTAACCCACTAAGCCACCCAGGCACCCCAATTATCATCATTCTTAATTTCCTCAGTAAACAGTGAGGAATGTAAGTGTTGCCTTTTTTGCATATGGGAAAATCAAGCATAAGTTTAAGAGATTTTTCATATGACATCCAACAAGTGTGTTAAAGAACAAAGATTTGAATCCCTGTTCTCAGCAATACCCTTTCCCCTGTGACACAGAGGAGAGAGATCACTTCATTTCGTCATTTTGCAAGCATGGAGTATGTAAAATGGTAAAGAACTGAGAGCTGGATGGTATTACAATACAGAAAGTTTATAGGTATTTAACTGATCAGACTTTCATAATGTTGATCAAAATCCACTTGGTTGGGGGTGGGGTGCACTCTTTCATCCTACACAGCTCTGACTTGGCCTATCCAACAATTTAATTTAATTAAATACAGGACATTCTGATTAAATATGTAAACAGATAATGCAACAAGGAGGTAATATGCTAGATATCTAAATCTAGGCTTATTTTAAAAGAAATGGTAAGAAGAATGAGTCAAAATATGAAACTAATTTTATCAGAGAGGAAGAAAAAATTCTATATTTATCATTAAAACTCACTTCGACAGCACATATACTGGAATGATAGAGAGAAGGTTAGCATGGCTCCTGTGCAAGAATGACACATAAATCTGTGAAGTGTTCCATGTTTTTTTTTTTTTTTCATTTTTAAATTAAACTTCAAGAGTATGGAATAGGAGAGACATGGTTTAACAGCAGTTAAATATGAAAACAACTCTATGGTTTAAGTTGACTGTAAGCTCAATATGAATCAATAATATGGCAAACTTACCACTTAATCTTTGGTCCCATTCAAAGAAATTTAGCATCATACATAATGAAGATGATGGTGTCAAATTGTTTTGGGCTGGTCAATCTTCACCTGGAATTTCACATTTAAATCCAAATATCGTATTTTGAAAAGAACCTTGACAAACTAAAGGTCATCTGGGGAACATTCCCAGGATGATAAAAAGCAAGAAATGCTTTAAAGATACTGGAGAAGTATACACCAGGGGAAAGAAAACCCATGGGAAACATTATAACGAAGGATCCAACTGGAGGAAAGATTTGATGTAGTCTGTGTAGATCCAAATATTTAGCAAAAGACCACGGGAGGGAGACATCTCTCAGTACAAATGGATAGAAGTGAATGTTAATGAAGTCTACTGTTTACCAACCACAGAATTAATATGTATCTTATATACTTTATTTCTCACAAAACTCCTTTAGGTAGCAAGCACTGCTACCTCTATTTACAGATAAAAAAACTTCTAGCTTAAAAGTTTAAAATAACTTACCCAATGTCCTAAAACTAATCAGAGATGCATCCTAACAACCCTAAGTTGGTTGGTATTATTTCAGTTAAAGAATCTGAATTAACAACTTTGCTAAAGGTCAAAGGTGGTTACATGATGGAACTGGCTTAATAAGCACTTAACTTGTACCAGGACCTGGGCAGTATATTTCACAAGTATAGTTTATTTTAACACAACAATGGTGTGTGATGGGTATTGTTATTCCCTTCTTACAGATAAGGACACTAAGGCATAGATAGATAAAGCAACTTGCTCAAGATCTTAAGTGACTGAGATGGGATTAAAACCCAGGTCTATGTGGCTTAACCATTGTGCTATGCTACCTCTCCTAGAGAAGCAGAAAGAATTTTCTACCAACTAAAGCTCTCTAAAAATGCTTGAAGAGGCAGGTAGGTCTTCACCACTGAAGTGGTCCAAATAGAGGCTGGTGGGCCCTGCGTGAGGGGTAGAGCTATGATGAGATACCTAGAAACTCCAAGCCTTTATGATTCTGTCAAATTTGTTTTTCAGATTCATTTTTCACAGGGTGTGCTGAGTACCAAATAGGTGCCTGGTAACTAGCTATTGACTTGAATGGAATAGAAGTCCTCTCCCTAGAAGGGAACCTCCAAGGGCCTTGCTGTGGGAGTTGTGGCTTTGCAAGTGAACTTTCTAGCTATTTGTGTCAAGGTTGAATTACAGGGAGGCAGGCTTCCCAGTGCAGCTAGCAATTAGAGTCCAACCCACAAATTCATACACTGGACTGGCTGCTTGCGTGGGAAGGAGAAGGAAAAAGGCACTTTCAAGGGATAAAGTAGAGGCGGCCATAAGCAGCAGCCCTGTGAGCCATGGCCAGAAGACAGTCTGGACAGCTGGCCTGGTCTTGACTTGGATTAAGATGTTTATTCTTCTTTGCCTCCCAGGCCTCTCCCTTCCTGCCCCAAGAGCTGTCCACTCGAGTGTCTGAAGAGGTGATTAATTAGATACAGATTCTCAGAACCTGCCAAGAAATGCTCTAGGACTAAGATTCACATTGGGGGTGAAATATACCCTCCCAGTGGTACTATATAGGAATTCCCTTCCTTTGCTGACTTCTATAGTTGAAAGGTCATGATCCATGAAAAAATCTGCATTAAAGGGATGCCATGCTGAGCTTTGGTTTGAGCAAAGATTTAATTGGCGCTGTGAAATGGTAATGTAAGGAGAGCATGCAACCCAAATCTTGATTGGGGGTTTCCTGGGAGCAAGTTTTCTCAGAGGAATATGCAAGGATTATATACTTGGTTTTTAGAGAGAGGATAAAAAGTCCTCTTGCTCAATGCCCACTCCACTGGTTTATCAGAAATACCAAAATTATCACTTCCTTGCATTAAAGCAATGGTTTAGAAACATTTTGGTCTCAAATCTCATTTATACTCTTAAAAATAATGGAGGATCCCAAGAGCTCTGTTTGTGTGAGTTATACCTCTCAATATTTACTATATTAGAAATTAAAACAAAATTTTAAAGCTTCATTAATTCCTTTAAAAATAACAATATACCAAAAAAAATAAAATAACAATATACCATCATATATTAACATAATATTTTTCTGAAAAATAAATATATTTTCTAAAACAAAAATATTTGGTTGAGAAGACTGTCATTCTTTTACATTTTTGAAAATCTCTTTAATGTCTGGCTTAATAGAAGGCAGCTGGATTCTAAGATCTGCTTCTGTTTTCAATCTGTTGTGATATGTTATTTGGGTTGAAGGTTATGAAGAAAATCCCACCTCACACAGTGTGTAATTAGGCAAGGGAGGAGTATATCAACACACTTTTTAAATAACTATGGTGATTTTTTTTAGTACACCAAAATAGGCTAGTTGTAGTATGGAATCTGACCCCATATCAATGAAATTTTCTTACTCTATTACATTAAAATCCACTCATCTGTCCTGCACTCTGAATGGATCTTTTACCCATATGTGGTTCTAAAATATCATACATTAATCATTTGGGAAATATTGATTCACTGAGTTATGCCAATCTTTCAAATGTTGATACATTTCTTATACAATATAAAAAAATCTCACATCTATTAATACCACCACTGATCTTATCAGAAAAATATTTAAGTACTGGAAACTTGTCAAGCTCATGATGGCAGGTAAATTTTTTTAAAATTCTAATTTTCACTGAAAGCTCAAATTTTATCATTGAAATCAGATAGCATCAGCCATTTTCCTTAAAATGACAGACTCACTTTGTACATTTTTGAGAAAATGTCTGCCAGATACTCAAGTCTGAATAACCAGTTTGTCTGTCAGTCAATTTTTCAAGAAAAGATGGTGTTCCATGGCAAAAATGGCTGGTTTAGTTCACAGCTCAAAAAAAATCTCACAAGTGCTTTTTCTTGAGAATTTGGTATGCTTCAAAAGTGTTTTATGTGTGCTTCTCATTTTGTCACAGAAAATTTTAAAAATATGTTTACTTGAGGCACCTGAGTGGCACAGTTGGTTAAGTGTCTCACTCTTAGTTTCAGCTCAGGTCATGGTCTCAGGGTCGTGGGATTGAGCCCCTGTGTTGGGCTGCGTGCTCAGCATGAAGTCTGTTAAAGTTTCTCTCTCTTCCTCTCCCTCTGCCTCCCCTATGTGTGTACTCTCTCTCTCTCTCTCAAATAAACAAATAAATTAAGATATATATATATGTGTGTATTCAAGGGTTGGGATTTTAATAAAATTAGTAATACAGCTTCATCATAGAAAATCTTAAGAAAACTCCCTTTTTGTTTTTCCCATGAGTGTGTGGTGTGGAAGTATGTAATGATAGTTGGGTATCCTTTGTTGATTTGCTCTAAAGTGGCAGCAGCTATGTCCACAAATGCTTCTGCATCATCAGTGTAAATGTTAACTTAGTGAGAATGAGAGATGACATCTTAGTATTATTATGAAAATAGTTGTGACTTTGAAGACCTTCTAAAAGTTTCTTAAGGAGCCCAGAGGCCATGGACTACACTTTGAGAACTATTGGGCTAAAGTGTTGAAAGACCTTATTAAAATGCAAGTGTCTTCTGGGAAGGATGAGTAAAAAAATAAACTCTTGGCAGTCACTTTCAGCTTTGTGTGGAGGCAGGAAAGTTCAGCAAGTATGGCCTTCAACTTCAGGAGTCAGATAAATCTGGGATAGGATGCCAGATTCCACACTTTCTAGCTCTGTAAGTCATGTAGCTTTTAAGGTTTCGCTTTTTTCATCTATAAATGGAAATAATAATCTTAAACCTTAACATTTGCTATAAGGATTTAATATGATAAGTAAGTTCCTAATGCATAGTACATACTTAATAAATGTTAACTGGTCTTACAGTTTATGTTCTTATAAACTAGAAAGAATGGGATAAAAGATGGCTAAAGTTCTTAATGGGAACAGGGAACAGGAAGCTCCCCGGGAGCCGGGTAGGAAATTGCTAAGTATCAACTAAGATTAGCCATCTAGACGGTGCATGGAAAAGAGGTGAAGAAGGGACTAAAGACAGCCTTCACTTTCTCATTCATCCATTTGAAAAATAAATGATGATAATCTACTGCATGCCAGGCTCCAATTTTGCACTAAGAAAAGCCACAAAGAAATGTAGGCTATATATACAATTGGTATAGTGGGCAGGATGTGGGATTTATGTCAGGAGACCCAGCTTTTGGGTCCAGTTTTTACTAGCTGTGTCACCTAGGGCATGCCCTTTAAATCCTCTCAAATTTGGTTTTCCTATTTAAAAATGGGAAAGATAATGAATACTTCACTGTGATGTTTGAAAGAATAAATGTTAAAATGTGGTGAAAGCAGTCTTTAATTATTTTGGTGCCTGTGGTTCTTAAAGTGATTCACCTTTTAAGGTCTTGAAAATCAGCATCATGTAGATGAAGGAATCCCTCTATCCTAGATTTCTTTGACTCTAAATAAGAACAATAACACTTACTTACTTTTGAGTGGTCTTAGTATATACAGTGTCAATATAGTTAGTGTGTGGCACATGGTAAAGTGCTCAATAAATGGCAGTTATTATTTATGATTTCACAGTGAAATAGATATACCTTCCATGAAAGCTGACACATAACTATCCAAGAAAATAAATGGCAAAGAAAAAATTTTATAATGAGGTGGAATTAAAAAAAAATACACCAGCAAGCATTTAATATTGATAGAATGAAAGGTATGATTATCATGCAGAGACTCATTTTGTGACCAAACTATGGTGAGAGCATCTTGCCTTCCTGCCTCCATTCTCAAGATCTAACCTCCAATCTTTAAATAGTGTTGGAAGCAGGAAACATCAATAAATCATAAATTATGCCAGCCTAAGCAGATGATTAGACAAAATCTTAGTGGGGGCTAAGGAACGGAGTTTGGGGGGAAACAAAGGAATTGCAAGGATTAAGAAAGCATGGAAGCAGATGAACTAGTGCCCAAGAAGGGATGTTAGGGGTCTCTGCTGGTATTAGTGATGCTACATGAAGTACCCCAGAAGCCCACAGCTAATAACCCAGGCTTTTTGATGATCTGAAAGATGACAAGAATATTATAGAGAAGTCTTCTCTACTCTCTAGCCCACATTAAAATGTATATAAGATAGGGAATACCACCAAACTCAAAGACTGAATGTTCTCCTAGATTTTTCATGGAAGTTTGACAAACTAGCAGTTAATCCACGTGGTTGTGGGCTCTATTTTATAATATTTTAAGGTAAATATTTATATAATATTTACTAAGTGCCGGGAACTATTATAAGTACTCACAAGTATTATTTTAATTCACATAAATTAGAGTGCCCATTTTAGATATAGAGAAACTGAGGCAAAGTAACTGGCCTAAAGTATTCCATCTGTAAGGAGCAGATTCTCAGAATCTAAAGAATCTAATCTGCTAAAGAATCAAGCTCCAGAGTTCGGGGGTTTTTAATCATACAGCTTATCATTATAAAGGGCGTCAACTTTGACTCCAACTATTTTGATACTATTAAGAGTACTCAGGATGATAATAAAGAGGAGGAAGTTGTCCATTGTCGAGGTAATCTCTGCACTACAGAGTAAGATTTGCAGACTGTAAACAATGTGAATACTATTCCTCCTTAAAATGAAAAGTAGCATATTTTAACTCCCAGTTTAACCTGCTGATGGATCCTCTTAATTCTACGAGGGCAGATCAGTGGAATAGGAAAATGAGAGAGCTTATTAACGTCTCCTTCTTCCACCCAAGTCTTACCCTTAATTCCTCATCTTTCCCCCAAACTCCCTACAGATCTTAACTAAACTTTCAAAGTTGCCCCTAGGGATGAATAAGCTCCCTTCAGGAACCATTCATCTACCTGAAAAGAAATTGCTGGAGGATGGTAGGAAAAGAGATGTTGATTACATTTCCTCAAAAGCTGCTCAGCATAAAATGAATTTTTGGAAGAGATCTGAAACTATTGTTCAAATGATTCTGTGTAACGAGTCTCTAGAAACCCCATTTATCATATTTGCCTCTCAAAAGGTTCCTTTGGCCAAGTGTTCCTTTGTCCACCAGGAAGTGATGTAGGCTCTCCATCAGACTCTAGTTAACCAGGTGCTGAGGCTGTCTGCTCACCTGGCCTGGCCAGTGGGCTTAAAAAGGGAGAAACAGCCCAGGAGGATCATCTCGACTTGAATCAGGCACCTTCCAACCAAATGAAAACAGCTTCTCAATTCTGGATACAAGTTAGAATCACTTGGAGCACATTTTAAAAATCTATCTGGACCCTCTGTTCCACTACAGTCTAATTCAATCAGACTCCCTGAAGAGGGGCCTGCATGTCATTATTTTATGAAAGTTCTACATGAGCTTATGATGTCAAAGTTGATTGTCACTTATAGGGACATTTAAAATTTCTTCTGCACAGCCAGCATGACTCTTGTGAATTCCTGGTCTTTGTGGAAGATTTCTTAGTAGAAGAGGATTATTATTAAAAAATATTAAAAAAGTAGTATTAAAAAAGCCCAGGCTTTGAAGTTCTGGGTTCAAATTCTGGTTCAAATAGTCGTTGATTCTGTACAATTTGAGGCAGCAAATTTGTTGAGCATTAGAGATGGATTAGATATGGGGTCCACCTAGATAGATTAGATATGGGGTCTACCTTGAAGTGACAGAGGTCTAGTGTTGAGTCCAGGTTCTTCCAGTCAATAGCTAAGTGACATCACATCTATACTTCTTCATCTGTAGAATGGGTATATTAATGCCTTCTTTGCAGGGGAGTGTGGTTTAAGATTAAAAATTAGGTAAGTAAACCATTTAGTACAGGGTTGGGCATACGGTAGCCATTAATATGAGGACTTAGAATCTCTCACAGATATTCCCCCACTGCAACCTGCCATCAAGCCAAACCAGACCTGTGAGGGCTGAGATTTCTAAGAAATGGTTGGGAGTAGGCTGAGCCATATCTGAGAGGGCTTGTAGAATGTAATTATTGTGACCATTATGCTAATTTATGCAGAATAGGGATAGGCTAATTTATACTTTGAGAAGTATATATTTATACTTTGAGAAGTATATTTGAGAAGCAGCCATTCTGGCTGCTTTGTGAATAATAGGTTGGAGATGGTAAGAATGGAAGCAAGGAGACTGGTTAGGAGGCTATTGTAGTAGCCCTCGTAAAAGATACTAGAGATTTAGAGCAGTCAAGTGGCAAGAGGGATGAAGAGACATAATCCATTGAGGTTAACTTTGAAAGGAGAAGGAAGAAGGCTTGTGTATCCATTGGACATGGAGAGTAAAAGAGGAGAAAAAGTTCGGCATGTCTCTCAGGTTTCTGATTTCAAGTCCAAGGTAGATTATGGACCCATTTATCAAGATGGTAAAAGTTGGAGAAGGATTTTGGAGGATAACTGAGAGTTGAATTTTCGCCATGTGACCTTTAAGATTCATATGAGTCATTTAATTTGAAAAAATATAGAGATGGTTATGGTTATATGGGTGTGAAAGAGAAGACCAGACGGGTGATATATATTTGAGAATCATCTTCATTAAAATGGCATGATTTCATAAGAATGGCCAAGATCACCTGCATGAGAATATAAAGTGAAAACAGAAAGAAAAGAAAAGGAATACAGAAAGGATCTCTACAGAATGCTAAAAGAAGTCTGCTGTGTTTCATACTAGAGCATACATTCCTTGAGACCAGGAATATGCCTTAATCACTCCTGGGTTCCTAGTACCTGATACATATTAGGCCCTCACCAAATATTGAATGAATCAATCAGCAAATCAATGAAGTAGGTGATGTCCCAAGAAGTATCTCTGGTTCTGATATTCCAGACTGTGAGTGTCCTCATGTATGTGTTTTCTGTGAAGTTGTAAGTTTTAGAAAGCCAGCTCAGGCCGTGAGGAAATATGAGGTCTCTTAATCTCCAGAGAATTCTTAACTACTGTTAAGTCTATGGCTCTCACTGTCTTTTGCCTGAGGAAGCTATTTGATGTTCAGGCCTCCACATAAACAGGTATTTAAGGCATTAAGAACAAAAATGGTTTAGCTTAATTACATGCTTTCAACTCATTGGTTCTATTTAATAAGGTTCATCTCCTGAGACACTTTAATAAAGATGCAAAATAATCCTCTCTGAAAGGGACTGACATTTCCACAGAGACCAAGATAAGACCAGTTCATCTCTGATAGCTGTCACCCCTGCATCTCCCTGGTAACCTCTTCATGACTTCTCTGAGCCATTGCCTCTCTCCTCTTTAAAATTCAGTGAACTCTCCCATTACTTTTTGTGCAGCTCTGTCTCCCAAAAGGGAAAGACAAAGAAGCAATTCCTCTTCTAGGTTCCTTTTAAAAAATCAGCCAGCTACCTGGTTTAGATTTGCCAGTAATGGTATGTCAAAGACCCAAAAGGAAGCTGTTGAGGTACCCTGCAAAAAAATTAAAATTAAGAAGAGAAATGTTCTACCTGGTCTCTTTTTCTCCCACCTCTCAGGGTGGGAGGAGAGGGAGAAGAGTTCAGGGGTTAAGAACACTGCCTTTTAAGCCAGGCTGAGTTGGCAACTCACTCTCCTGCTCCTTAGCTGTGTCTCCTTGATCACACTGTTTTACCACTCTATACCTTAGTCTCCTCATCTACATAATGGGGAGAATAAAGTTATCTATATTCTAGGGCTTTAGGGAAGAAGAAATAAGATAATAAATACAATGTATTTAGCACAGTACCTGGCCCAAAGTAAGTACTTAGGAAATATGCACCACTGGACCTGAAAGAAACCCAAGCTTCTCTGTCCTTCAAGTCATTAATTATGAATGCAGTTTCAACTTAGCATTCTAAGGAACTCCAAAACTGTCTACAGAAATGATGACTGGTGGACCAAAACTGGGGCTTTCCCAAGTTGTTATTATCATTCTGGATCTCTCTGATTGCTTTCTTATGCTTTAAGAAGCCCAAGTCACATCTTGACATCCATAAGCAATCAAATGTAGATTTAAAAGTATGCATGTGACATTAATATAACTTTCCCCAGAAACACAGAGAGAAGAAAACATGTCCATCACTCAGAATGGGAGTCATGTGCCCAGGCTGTCTGCATCCCATCCGTGGTGTAGAATTTGCTGGAGTAACAACTAAGGATTCTACTGGTGCATGCATATGTAAATTAAATCTCTAGCTGGCTGGAACACCTTAAGGGAGAAGAAATAACAGGCACCACGTTATTCATGTCTGGCATTTATATTACATAGAGGGCCTATCTAGGCACCACTGTGGAACTCTATCAGGTACAGTTTTTATATAATAAAGGTATTTTCTCAGACCTCACATATCCCATCTGGGAGCTCTATTCCAGAAGAGATAACAACAAGTAAAGCTTATTTAATGAGCACATCTAGGAGACAGAAGAAGGGGTATAAAGGGGCCCTTTTAGGAAGATCATTTTGTTGTTTAGGAAAATATTTTTATAAATAGTTTTGGTGTAGAAGACCCTGTGGGCATAGCTTGTAAGAAGAGAGCTCTGCATAAGTAATGAACAGAAATTTGAGTATTGTCAGAAAAAAAGAAATGGGGAGAGTAATGAAGAGAGGAGGGCTAGAGTAATATGTTGGAAGACATAATCCAAGGAAAAAGGGGGCAAAAAATAAATTCTCAGTGGCATAATGGATAAGAGATTTAAAGAACTGTATTATCAAAGATTTACTTTAAATCATGTTTAACAGTGGAAATTGCCTCTATCATCACCATCAGTAAACTCTCATGCACTCAGATACTACATGTGTGTGGTTTTAAAGGTTCAAGAGGATGAGCTTATGTCAAGATCACGATTGGGTAGAGAGTTGAGAAAATCCAAGAAAAAGAAACACGAGTAAGACAGAGTTCTGTGGAGCTAGAAACTCAAAGCCAGAGGTTACCTTACGAACATAAATTCCCAGGAATTCACAGAAACCTTGGGTTGGGCCCACACAGGATGTGGGATAGAAGGCTCTAGCCAATTTTATTTAAATCTCAAAGGACAGACTGTCCTGAATTGACATCTGGTTTATATGAGGAATAATGGAAGTTACTAGACGTATCTGGCCTGGAATGGAGGATACCAAGTGGATATGAACTATAGTGCAGTATCTGAAAGAAGATTCAGGCAAGATAAGATAAAATTTAAAACAAACAAACTTATTCCATAAACTTTCAGAGGGCAGAATCAGAGCTAATGCCCTAAATTTATAGATTATTTGCCTTAAGATTAAAAAAAAAAAAGAATTTTCCAAGAATAAGGATTTCTCAACAACAGATTGGCTTATGAAAATGGTGGATTAGTTGCCTTTTCTCTTTGGAGTTTGCCTAATAAAGAATTTCTTAAATGAGATTGGATTAGATGAGTTCTAAAGTCCTTTAAACGCAATATTTATGTGCTTACATGTTCACAAATACTTACTGGGTACCAATACTGTACCTGGCATTGTGTTAGACATTTAGATACTATAATGATCAAAATAACCCACTGAACGGAAAATATAGTTGATTGGATTCTATCATTCTATGACATGTTTTTTAATTTGTAGGCAACTAACAATATTGAGTGCCTACATAAGCCAGGTATATTACATAATTACTTTGTCCAATCATCCCATCAAAGCTAATTACTATTTACCATTTTGCAGGTGGAAAGTATAAAGTCTGAAAGGTCAGTAAGATCTTACTCAATATGGGGCTTTGGATGATTAATTAAACTTTTTTGCTTCTTCATGGGTATAATAATAACATTCAGTGCTTAGAGTTCTTGTCATGATCATAGTGAGTTAAAACACGCAAAACACTTAGTAATTCATTTAGTGATTTGATAGTTTTATAACTGTCATTATTGCATAGTGTTCAATAATGCGCCTGAAAGTCGAACAAAGGTCTGCCATTTTCAGGAGGCCTTCTCCTTACATACATAGGCCAAGATGGAGCAGTGAAGGGATCTCAGTGTTCTTTTATTTCTCTTGACCAAGAAACCAAAAGCCATTAGAGCCCCTGGATAAGGAAGGACAAGCATCTGAATCTCCAAGCTGATATCATCTCATTTCAACTGTTACTAGTCAGCAGTCACTCCTGCCAATCAGGAACTTTTAAAACAAATATATCAGAGGATGAAATTAAATTACCCAATAGGCTTCACGACCTTTTGTTCATTCCATATTTTAAGAAATCAATGCACTTTGTTGTCTCTCCTACTTACCATGTAATCTTATAGAGGGTTAAGTAGACGAAGACTACAAAGGCAAATGAGCTTTTTTTCCAGCAAGATATTGAATAAAACATTTTTATTTTAATCTTGTTTTATTTTTATCTTATCTATCCCTTCCATAATCAATGGATAACGTGTTGAAATGTTTAAGAAGCATGAATGGATTCTAACCATTCTTTAATGATTTCTTTCTATCTCTTTCTGATTATCTTAGTTACAAGGTAAGCCTGGAATGGGAAAATATTTTCTTTCCATTTACAGTTTGAAATTCTCAATAATGTGCTAATTATATGATTATTTTCCCTCATGCCAGAAAGATTTAATAGTTGCTGCATTGGTGTACAATTAGTAAGACATTGTCCTTGCCAATGACACAATGATAATAATAGCTATTTTATTTTATTTTATTTTTTTAATAATAGCTATTTTATTTTTTTCTCCCCATATATGTTTATTTTAATTTTTCAGTGTTACAAGATTGATTGTTCATGTACCACACCCAATGCTCCATGCAATACGTGCCCTTCTCAATACCCACCACCAGGCTCGCCCACCCCCTAAACCTCCTCTCCAAAACCCTCAGTTTGTTGCTCACAGTCCAGTCTCTCCTGGTTCATCGCCCCCTCCGATTTCCCCCCATTCATCCTTCCTTTCCTTCTCACAATGCCCTCCATGATTTTCTTTATACTCCACACGTAAGTGAGACCATAAGATAATTGACTCTCCCCACTTGACTTATTTCACTCCACATAATCTCTTCTAGTCCTGTCCATGTTGATACAAAAGTTGGATATTCATCCTTTCTGATGGAGGCATAATATTCCATTGTATATATGAACCACATCTTCCTTATCCACTCATCAGTTGAAGGGCATTTTGGTTCTTTCCACAGTTTGGCTATTGTGGCCATTGCGGCTATGAACATTGGGGTACATGTGGCCCTTCTTTGTACTGCATCTGCTTCTTTGGGGTAAACACCGAGTAGTGCAATTGCAGGGTCATAGGGTAGCTCTATTTTTAATTTCCTGAGGAATCTCCACACTGTTTTCCAAAGTGGCTGCACCAACTTGCATTCCCACCAACAGTGGAGGAGGGTTCTGCTTTCTCCATATCCTTCCCAGCATTTGTTGTTAACTGTCTCGTTGATTTTGACCATTCTAACCGGTGTAAGGTGGTATCTCAGTGTGGTTTTGATTTGAATCTCTCTGATGGCTAAAGATGATGAACATTTTTTCATGTGTCTGTTAGCCATTTGTATGTCTTCTTTGGAGAAGTGTCTGTTCATGTCTTCTGCCCATTTTTTGATGTGATTATCTATTTTGTGAGTGTTGAGTTTGAGGAGTTCTTTATA
>CM052809.1:85665881-85709669 GCA_028533885.1 Nasua narica | reverse complement strand
CACCATACACAAAGATAAACTCGAAATGGATAAAAGACCTCAACGTGAGGCAGGAGTCTTTCTAAACCCTACAGAAGAACATAGGCAGTAACCTCTTTGACATCAGCCACAGCAACTTCTTTCAGGACATCTCCAAAGGCAAAGGAAACAAAAGCGAAAATGAACTTTTGGGACTTCATCAAGATAAATAATAGCTATTTTAAATTGAGAGTTCATTATATGCCTAATAGTTTGCTTAATATTTTATTAATGTGTTATTTGGGTCTTATGACAATACCATAAGATCAATATTTATGGACTCTATTTTACAGATGAAGAAATCAAGTCTTGAGCAATGGTGGATTAGGTGGTTTAAGCTGATATTCCTGCTGAAGGCAATTTTAAAAATTCTAGAAAAAATATGTAAAACATCTTCCTCTAAAAGCATTACAGAGCAAGCAAATTGGAGTGGAATTATTAGGCTAATACTTGGGTGAAAACAAACATTCAGAAAAGGGAGGCTACATTTAGTTCCACTTTAACTCAGAGGATATTTATTAATATTACTAATGCCTATTAATGCAGAAGAAGTAGATAAGAGGCTAAGCAGCACTTTTCACACCATCATACAGGTTTAGGGAGATAAAGTTGAAATCCAGGGCTTGTCAAATTTAGGGGTCCTAAGAAAATAAGCTACATTAAGTACTAGAAACTGGAAGAACTAGATTCTAGAAATAATGAAGAAATAACATATATATGAAATAGTTTTAATTCATCTTAGTGGCAAAGAAAAATTTAAAACCCTGAAATTTGATTCAGATGACCCTGTGTTGCTAATGACCTCAAGTATCTAGAAAAAGCAAACAAGAACCATTTCTTGACAAAGATAAGAGCATGATATCCATCAAATTATTTTTAAAAATTAATTTTCACATACAATAGCCAGTAAATAATCAACAATAACCAGGCTAACAGGAGATAAGACAATATAAAAGAAAACCAGTAAAAATAACTTAAATTGAAAAGTGCTCCAAATAGTGGAAATTCTAGACATAACTTAAGGAAACAATTAGCTTATTATTCTCACAAATACAAAAGCTGAACTTAGTATTTTCAGCAGAGAACTAGAAATTATTAAATCTAGCTTTGCAGATTCAGAAAATAACCAGAAATTCTAGAATTAAAAAAGGAACTCATTGGTTGGATTCAATAGTTTATTAAATAGACCTGAAGAAAGAATAATTAAGCTAGAAGAGAGTCAGAAGAAACTATTTAGGAAATATCATAGAAGAAAAATGTATATAAAACACAGCAGATCAGGTAGGATCCCAGAGGATATAATGAGGATGTCTAACATACCTGTAACTGGAGAACTGGAAGAGAAAAGAGAAAATGGAAGAAGGGGTGATGACTGAGAATGGCTCAAAATTGATGAGAATATTGACCTACTGATTTGAGATAACCTAATAAATCCCAGGTATAACATAAAAATAAACTCACACTTAAAAACATCATATTGAAATTTCTTAAAAGGAAATATTCTTAAAGTAGCTAAAGGAAAATGCAGATAACCTTCAAAGGAGTAAGTAAGAATGACTGCTGACTTTCCACATCAATACTGAAAGCCAGCAGAGAGTGGAATGACAGTCTTCTTTTATTTACTTTAAAAAAATAATTGTTGGGGTGCCTGGGTGGCTCAGTTGGTTAAACGAGTGCCTTCAGTTCAGGTCATGATCCTGGAGTCCTGGAACTGAGTCCCACATTGGGCTCCCTGTTTAGTGGGGAGTCTGCTTCTCCTTCTGACCTTTCCCATCTCATGCCCTTTCTCTCTCTCTCTCAAATAAATAAATAAAAATAAAATCTTTAAAAAAAAAGAAAATAATTGTCAACAAAAAATATTCTTCAATGATAAAGGTGAGGGAAGAATTCTGGGAATATAGCTGTAGTGGTGGCAATGTTTGTTCTTTAATCTCTCTGAATCACCCTGTAAAAATTATTCAGAGCAACTAAGATTGAAAAACTAAGAGACCCAGAATAATATCTACAACAAAAATAGAGACTAAGGTAACTCCACTGATCCAAACATAAGTGATTTGGATGAATTTTTGGACATCAGCTACTGGAAATGAATGGTGTCAGCATGTATGGGAATGGCAGCTGAAGGAAGCAACAGGGTGTTTATTGTCCTGAAATAAGAACCACAAAATCCCGGACAGTTATTCTCTGAAAAGTGTAAGAGTCCCAAACTGAGATAGAGAAGCCAGAACTGGGAGGAATTTTTTTACACTGATATTTACAATGGAGGGCAAGGGATTTATAAGAAGCTATGAAGCAGCCAGGACTATACAAGTTCTCTAAACTAAACTTGTTAAGTTTTCTTCCAGCATGAAAACTTCCACTGTTGGAAAAGGGTTGGAAAAGAGTTAAAGTTGAGTAGGACAGGATCAGTAGGGGCAAAGAAAAGAGAAGAGCCAGATAAAAGTGGAGAAGGGGAAAAATGCCAGGAGGTTTCATAAAATATGAGGTCATATTTTTTAACACTTTACAGAAACAACAGAAAGAGAAACTCTTGAGTAGCAAAGCTAGAAAAACTATTTACCCTCATTCCTGAAAGTCCAATAACATTAATTTGATGTGTAAAGAAAACAGACCAAAATGAATCTTGTTCCTTACCCATTGGAAGATATGATGAAAAAAAGAAAATGAGGAGCAGAATAACATCCCTATAGACAATGAAACTACACCAAAAACAAAGAAAAATATTCTAACCCACAGATATAGACTGCAAAGTAAGCCTGCAAAGCTAAAAGTGATTAAGAAAATCAACAAAGATATAAATAAAAAGAGCATACATCAGAAATCAAAAAACTCAGAATTCAAGTGATGGAATTCAAGAAAGAAAGAGAAATAAAAGGAAAACAAATGTATTTCAGAAATAAAGATTAAACTAGAAGGAACATAGGAATAAACAAAATAAATTATGATGAGAGAAATAGAAAGTGAAAGGGAGAGAAAAATAAAGATTAAACTAGAAGGAACATAGGAATAAACAAAATAAATTATGACGAGAGAAACAGAAAGTGAAAGGGAGAGAAAAAAACTGAAATGAAGAGACTAAAATTAGCGGAGAGAAAATAAAAAATGAAGAAGGTAGGCAAAGATCTTTGAATACATAGTCTCTAAAAAAGTAAATCAAAGCAATGAGAACAAATATTGAATTATAATTCAAGAAAACTTTGTGGAATTTGAAAAAAATAAGATATGAAAATACATATTGAAAGGACTCACTACATGGCCAGAAAACTTAAACCAGAACAATCCACACCAAATACATTCTAGAAAAAGAAATAGAACTTTATAGAAATGGAAAAAATTCACTTGGGTATCCAGATAAAATTACTAAGTCACTTATAAAGAAAAAAAAAATCATAATATAGCCATCTGTTTTAATAGCTATACTTTATGCCAGAGGACAATGATGTAACATATTTAAAATTCCCATGGAGGGAAATGTGGGCTGATTATTTAGTCATTCACACTATCTTTCAAGAACAAAGGCCTAAATAAACCTTGAATATTAAGAATATTTATCTCATTAGCACTTTTGGAGGAAAGTGTTAGATGAAAGGTTTCAAACAAACAAAATGAGTTGTCTAACACAATGTGAAAGTTACTGACATAATATAGTTACACTTAATGGATAACTGCTCTCATCAGAAAAAAAAAAGGCAACCAAGTATTATGTGCCTCCTGAGGAAAGAAAGGATTCAATACCATATATGAATAGTCTTGCCAAATAATTGAATCTGTATGCAATAAATTCATTAACTACTAATTTGTGAGAAATAGAGGGAGAGAGGGACATGTTAAGTGACACTCCAGGGATGCTATCAGCAGAACTAAGTTTACAGGGAAATTCTATAGGACAAATTAGGATAGTTTCAAAAATTAAAATGCAATAAGAAGACATGGAGAGAAATGAAGGTTAAAATAATTGAAAATCTTATTACATAGTTACCATGTATATAGACTTTATTAGGATTCCAATTCAAACAAAAAAAAACTGGAGAAAAATTAAATGCAGTCATTTTCAGACCATGAAAAACAGAGAATTTGCTGCAGTAGTTCTGCACTAAAGGAAATACTAAAGGATGCCATTAGGACAGAAGGTGTGGTGCATGAACAATGAATCTTGGAACACTGAAAAAATACAATTAAATTTAAAAAAGAGAAGGAAAGTGAGATACAGGAAGAAACAAGGAACAGCTAAAATGGTAAATATGAGAAATAATCTAAATGAAATGACTAAGTAAGCAAAATAAAATTAACATGGTTGATATATATAAAAATCAACTGCATTTCTAAATTCAAGTGGCAGTTTGAAAACAACCTTTATAAAAAGATACCATTCACGATAGATTTAAAAAAACAAATTCATAGGAATGAATCTAACAAAATCTGTGAAAAACTTCCAATAGAATATCATAAAATATTATGATAGAAATTTTAAAAGTCTTAAAGAGAGATATATCTTGATTATAAATTAGAAGACTCATTATTACAAAATGTTCAATTCTCTCCAGTTTGCTTCTGCCTTCAAAAAAATCCTAAAATCTTTTCTGTGGAATTTTTCAATATGATTTTAAAATGTAAATAGAAATGTAAACGTGCAAGAATAGCAAAGACAATTTAAATAGGGAAAACAAGGTGGGGAGACTTGCTATATTGGATATTAAGATTTATTATAAAGTTACAAAAAGAAGGTAATATTTTATAAGTATCAGTTTCAACATACAAACAATAATGTAAAATAAAAACAGATCTACCCAATAAAGGGACACTTGATTATCCTAAAAATGTCACTGTAGAGAAGGAAAGGATCAGTAGATAGTGCTGGGAAAATTAAGTAGCATATTTGAAAAAATAAATTTGACTCCTATGTTAACACCATAAACAAAAAGGCAATTCTAGGCCGAAATGTGAAACACAAACAATAATATTTTAGATTATAATAGAAAAGATTATGACTTTAGTTTGAGACAAAAGTTCTAAATATGACATAAAAAAAGCACTAGGTTGATAAATTTGGCCACATTCAAATTAAGAACTTCATTTCTTCAACATCTTTCCTCAAGATTTCTTTCTACTAAGAAATAAAAAACCATGCCACATGATAGAGTATTAGTAATTCTATTAGTGAATCTATTAGTGAATAGATATTAGCAAACATAACCCAAAAGGAGCTCATATTCAGAAGATGTAAAGAATTCTTATAAATTGATAAAAATAATACATAGACAATCCAGCAGAAACATAGGCAAAGAAACAAAAATTTAAAAGAAAAAAAAAAAAAGGAAAATGGAATAGAGACTCTAACAGACCCTTCAAAAGGGGGAAAATCTGGAACGCCTGAGTCAGTTGGGTATCTGACTCTTGACTTCGGCTTAGGTCATGATCTCAGGGTCATGGGATCGAGTCCCACATTGGGCTGCATTCTGGGTATGGAGCTTGCTTAAGATTCTAAAAGAAAAGAAAAAAAAAAGAGAAGAGAAGGACGGAGAGAAAAAGAGAGAGAGGAGAGAGAGAGAGAGAGAAAGAAGAAAAGAGAAAGAAAGAAAGAAAAGAAAGAAAGAAAGAAAGAAAGAAAGAAAGAAAGAAAGAAAGAAAGAAAGAAAAAGAAAGAGAGGGAGGGAGGGAGGGAAGGAAAGGGAGGGAGGGAATAAGGAAGGAAAGAGAGAGAGAAAGAAAGAAAAAGAAAGGAAGAAAGGGAGAAAGGGAGGAAGGAAGGGAGAAAATCCAAGTAATCTATAAACATAAAGAAAGGTACACATTCTATCAATAATCAAGAAAAGGCAAATTAAAATCAAAATGAAATATTATCACATACCTAGTCAAATAGTTGAAACTTAAAAAGATAGACAATATCAAGTGTTGGTAAGGATGGAAAGTGATGGGAATTCTCATATACTGCTGATAGAATTATAAGTTGGTATATTATGGAAACACTTTTGCATTAGCTACTAAATTTGAAGCTAAATCCATGACTGTGACCCAGTAATTACAGGATTCATGCACAAGTGCCTCAGAAGTAAAAGGCAAGAAGGTTCACAGCAGCATTACCTGTCATGGCCCCAAACTGGGAATAACCCAACTGTCCATCACAAGTAGAATGGCTATGCATGCAATGAGACATTGCACAATGACAAACATGAGTGAATTACAGCTACACACAACGAAGTGGCTGAACAACTCAAATATAATATTGAAGAAAAGAAGCCATGCACAAAGAACACATACTACAGATTTCCATTTAAACAACATTCAAACCAGGAAAAAAAAAACCCTCCAGTATTTAGGAGTATTTACATGGTGAAACTGAAGAAATGCAAATAAGTTATCACTATATAATTCAAATTATAGTTAGATTTAAATGAGGAGGATGAAGTGTGATGGGAAAAGGGTACAGAGAGGGCCTCTAAGGTCCTGATAAAGTTCTATATCATGCCCTGATTGGTGTGACCTTGATGCATACATTTCACAAGAATTCATTAAGCCATATATTTATTCATTAAGCCATACATTTATAAATTTTCTCTGTATGTTTTAAAAGAGGTTCTAAATGAAGATAAAAAACCAAGGCTCAGAGATTTTAACTGAGTTTTCCAAGATGGGATACCCATCAACTTAAGACAGCCCTGGTCTCTCTGATCTCAAAACCTGTGCTTTCAAGCACTATCTATAAATTAGCTATCATCTAGTGGAGCTCATCAGTTATACCTATAATATAAGAAATAAACAGTGATATAAGAGAGGTAGAAAGAGAATCAAACCAAGGAAGAGATAATGTTCAGCTATTAGAGCACGCTTCACAGAAGTGATATAACCTATAATAAATACAAAAGACCATGGCTTTTGAGATTCTAAAATCTTCCGGGTCTAGATAGATGTGGTCATCTTGACCTAGAAGGACAGATACGGTGCCAATGCTGTTTCTGGTAATCAGGACACACAGCCTCTTCAGCCCTCTCTGGAATAGAGAGGTCTCATTTCTAGAACGAGAGCCTGAGGAACACCCACCTCAGAGATGAGTGCCTAAGTTCTTCACAGACAGGAAATCATAGTTGTTAGGAGTCAACTTTGAGGGATGCATAGTCACAAAATTGTTCTCATTTAACAATAGCTTAATGAGTTTAATGAATGAGTCCATAAGGATTAAATTTCTCCTGCAATGTGCAAATGGGCTCAAAGAGCAAGAAAGAAAACACATGCAAATAATCATCTCTAGAGAACTGATCAAACCCTGTGGGACTAGAGGGAGGAGACTAGGAGCTTGATTCCATCTAAAAACAAATCTGCATGTCCCCAACCCAGCTCCCTTTCCACACCCCACTCTCAGCCTGATCACCCACCCTCAGCCTCACGTTTCTTCACAGGAGCCCAAGCTTCAGCATCTTCCATCTGGCACACAGAGAAGTGACTCATAGCAATAAATATCAAGAAGAAAGGAGACTTCATGAATAAAAGGGAAGGAGTGGGACTGGCATGAAGCACTCAACTTCCCTTCCTACAGAGTAAATAAATAAAGCAATGCCAACAACTGAAAAGTGATGTGCCTCCTTTTCACACTTCCTGTCACAAGCCCTGGTGTCTTCATGGCATCTGAGACAGCATGACAAGACACAGTCATTCACTAGTTCCTGTCTCTATGAAAAGGTAGAGACTTGGTATAACTTTCAGAAACTTCCTCAATTTGCCCCAAACATGGCACAATTGGCCTAGCTCCTATGAAAGGAAACACTGTCTGGAAGTTGCACAATGCAGCTAAGGTAGAGGGTTCCATACTGATTTTCCTCTAGTCATCATATCTCCATGTACTTCTGGGTCTGCTTATATCTTGGGTAGCCTCTGCAGTTCTTTTCAAATTATAGAGTCTTTAAGAAGGGACAGTTCTAGCAGATTTTCTGATAGGTCATACAGACATGACCTAGACCCAGGACCCACTCAGGAAGCAGTCTAGCAGGAGAGATGGCCACATTAATACTATTTAGAGGAATTAGTATTACAATGGAAGGAGGTTAAAAGGTACTACGGGGATGGATAAAATCTACCTGGGAGAAAAAGGGAGGTATCCTAGAAGAGATGTCATCCGAAGTGGATTTTGAGGGATGATTTGGTATCTACAAAGAACACTGGGGAAGGGCCACTCAGAGGCATAGAATATGGGAAGACAAGGGGTACTAATATTACTCTTAATTCTAATCCCCATTCTAATTGGTTACTAATTCTAATATTCCATTTATTTATTTTTTTTAAAGATCTTATTTATTTGAGATAAAGACAGTGAGAGAGAGCATGAGAGGGTAGAAGGTCAGAGGGAGAAGCAGACTTCCCATGGAGCTGGGACCCTGATGTGGGACTCGATCCCAGAACTCCAGGATCATGACCTGAGCCAAAGGCAGTTGCTTAACCAACTGAGCCACCCAGGCGCCCCATTCCATTTATTGATGATTACTCTGAGTGAGGTGCTGTACCAAATTCTTTAATTGTTTCACTTAAATCATATAAAAACTTTAGAAAGTAGAAATCATTATTATCATCCCCATTTACAGATAACGATCTATGATTGAAGAATTAATACTGCTGATACTTGAGGGAACCTAGATAGTGAAGCACATGTTTGGCCACTAACTTATCCTGTCCTTTAGGATGTAGGCATCCCAGCCAAGCATGGAGTTAAAATTCATAAGAGAGATAATTCAAAATTGTAATCTTTCTGCTTCTAATAGGACATCAAAGATATTAGAAGAGAGATATGTGAATGCTTCTTTAAACGGGCATCTGTACTTGTGAAGAAATTCTTCCTTATAGGGAAGAACCAAAGACAGGTGTTATAAAACCGTAATGGGCATGGATAGAGCAAACAGAGATAAGTTTACACAATCCTAGAAAACTAGACCTCAGAGGGTCAGATCAGTGGCAGCTGAAATGCTACTTGACAGAGCAAACAGGAATCTTCTTTAGCTTTTGAATATAACTACAAATAACTCCAAAAATGATTTAGGTAAACTCTTAGATAAAAAGCCCTATGTTTGGGATATAGAGCTGGCATCAAGAACACCCATTTCTACCTGGGCTCTAGGTAGCCTTGTCCCCACCTACCTGTCATATGGCCATGAAAAAATGAGACTGGGGAACACAGACTTCAGAGAATTCCAGAGGATAAGGCTGTGTCTTCAATTTAGGATACTTATGCACAATCACTAATTAACACTTAATAGCTATAACAATAACAGTAATAATATTCTCCATCACCTATTGGGAGCCGACAATATACTGAGCACAGCCTACCTTGCTCAGTGACCCTCCCACCAATCCTATGGGGTTGTTATACATGGTTCCCCAGTCAATGTAAGTGGAGAAAAGGGGGCTCAAGCCCTGGGGTCCAGGACTCTGAATCTTATTCTTTTCACCTCTGTGGTACAGCAAAGTGTGAGAACAAACAGTATGTCCTGGAGATAATCAACAGATTTGGCCTGCAAGGATTCCAAGAAGCTGAGTTGGGAGCAAAGAGAGACCTTACACAGATGCTAACCACATCTGTCACTTTGTGGGTGTCAGCACAGAGAGCATTTACTCTGCAGTCCATGGGAGAATGTGAATGGAATTAATTCCTCATAGGATTTCCAACCCATCTCCAAAGCATCTTGGAACAGTAGGAGACTCTCCAGAGTGCTCTGAATGTCCAAGATCTTATAAGGGTATAAGCTGATTTAATCACACAGAGGTCACACTTGACTGCAGCCAAGAGATGCTCTGAAGTTTGTCCATTAGGCAGGAAGCAGCCAGATTTGCTCATGAAACTCTGTTCTTTGTAACAAAGACTGGCAAAGAGAGGATCCATTTCTGGATTCCTAGTAGAGAGATATTGACTTAATCCCTGGGGATGTTTTGAAGGAAGGAGAGCTTGGTTCCTCTGATCCAGTCCCTGGGTCCATCTCTAGAAGGGAAAGATGTGAAGACAAAGCCAAACAAATCTCAGAGGAGACTCTTTTACTCCCCTGGACCTTGCATTAGGTTGAAGGGAAAGCTCTTCTCTACGTGATAATCTCCTGCTGTCCCCAAAGATTGTGGAAACAAGTGAACCCTGAAGTCCCCTAAAAGAATCTCGTGAATCTCTGGTCCTGTTTAGGGCCCATTTCTCTGCATTCCCAGAGTTACCCATACTTATCTCTATCACAGCATGTTTGTATCAATCAGCAGCTCTGGCTGTTAGTCGAACTGCTGGAATTCAAATCCCAACTCTGCCATTAACTGTTATTTTGGACAAGTTGTTTTATGAGTCTATGCCTCAGATTCCTCATCTGTAAAATGGGATGGTAAAAGCACCTTGTAGGGCTGTTATGAGGATTAAATTATATAATGCATGTAAAGTGCTTATTACATCAATATCTGGCACACTCAACACTCAATAAATATGAGCTACTATTATTCTTTTTTTTTTGTTACCATTATTTCTTATAACTTGTTGCTGTCACCTTATGTTTATGTACCTTTCTTTCCCATCCATCTGTGAACATCTTCAAGATAGGGTTCCTGTCTTTTATTCCTGTATCACCATCTGGTATAGAACTTAACATATGACAGGCACTTAACAAAATTTAAAGAGCACTTCATTAATTCATTCTTAGTGAAAGATAATATTAAATTTATTTAAAAAGTGCTCAAGGAATAGAAATATGAAATATGATAGCAAACAGGGCAGGATACATTCCCCTCCTCTCCCCCATCATATGGGGACCAGACTAGGGAGGAAGCTTTCATTTTAAAATATCAAGAAAGTCACACCATTCCCAACCTATGGTCAAGCCAGATGGAGGTTTTGATTTTAGGAGACTGTTTCTATATAGAAGTACTCCCAGTACTCTTATCTTATTATATAAAATAGAAACTTCTCATTTTTCAGTAATACTTGAAAGACAACAGGTTCCCTTCCTTTTCAGTCCCTCTCTGCCTCCTTGTCAAGGAGGAAGGAATGGTTTGACTCATGAAATGGAAAACAGAGCAAAACTTGCAGGGCTCAGCCCCATCTGAGTTGGCTCCCTGGGACATGTCCACAGAGCATGAGTGTTTTCTGCATTTCCTGCAGTCCCATGGAATGCAAACTCACCAGAGGAGGGCTTCTCCTCTATACATATGGGTGAGCACATTAGTTAAATTTGAGGTAGAAAGGGGCAGTGCGTTCTCAAAAGGCAATAAAGTTGAAATCTTTTTTTTTTTTTTTTTATTAGAGAGCGAGAGACTGAGAATGAGAGGGGAGAAGGTCAGAGGGAGAAGCAGACTTCCCGCAGAGCCGGGAGTCCGATATGGGACTCGATCCTGGGACTCCGGGATCATGACCTGAGCCGAAGGCAGTTGCTCAAGCAACTGAGCCACCCAGGCGCCCTAAAGTTGAAATCTTGATTCCTTCCTGCCTTCAATATTTATTTCCCCAAGAGGTTCCAAAGTCAAGTCACGGGGAGACTGAAAATTGGCTTCTCCAAAACAACATACTCACTTAAGGAGATAACACGTCCACTGTTCAGTAACCCAAGGATAATGGTTGAGAGAGTGGTGAGAGATTCTGAAGCTACTAAATGTAAGAAAAGTGAAATTTCAAGATGGATCTCCTTTGAAAAGTAATTAGTGATACAATATACAAAATTAATCTTCTAATCCTGACATCTATACAAGGACTATTCTATCAGTTAGGACCCGAGGGTTACATTCACTGAGGAAGGTTTATTTACAAAGAAACTAATTGCAAAGCTCTGGGTGGAATATAGAAGAGTACTTTAAAGCCACCTCGTTCTTCTTCCAGTCCTTCTTTCCCACAATATATAACATAGCTGATAGTGATGCCAGAAATGTGGCTTTATCCACTTCCTTGTTTAATAGTTATAGCTAGGTCTGCAGGGCAGACCCATAATTTTCTAATCCCACAATCTGTGTGGCCAAGGATGACCAACCTGCCTGAAAAGAACAAGGCCCTCTGTGAGTAGCATAAAAAGGCAGAAAGAGAAGAAAGACCATACCTGAGGCCTGATGCAGCTAACTCACTCACTAGCATCAGGTGGCCTGGTGAATATTCTTTATTCAATCAACTGAGTTAGCATCACTTCCTTGGGAAGGATAGAGAATGTATGTGGAGATGGGGAGAAGGATGCAGTTTCTTCCTCTCTGACTTAACGTAGAAATGTGGAGGGAGAGGAGATAAAGTTCTCCTCCCCATACAAAGGCCTCTTCTTAATTTAGGCTGCCCCAAACAAGCCTATGCCATTTGCAAATGACCTAATCAACCTAATGTGGAAAAGATCATTCGCTGAGGTTAAAACTGACGCTGAGTTGTATATAGGTGAGGTAGGATGTGTCTACACATAAGTGCACCTGCTTTGTCAATGAACATAGCTTGAGAGAGCCGTGATGGAGACAGCCAAATCCTGATTTCCTATATTCACAGGAACACATAACAGGGACCATGAAGATGACAGAAAAAAGAATTCTGAGCCCTATCATTACAATGGAATACAGCTCAGCAATACTCCCCTGACCATTTTGGAGAAAACCTGTCTACCCATCCCAGACATGTGTCACTTCATCTGAACCTAAAAGATCTCTGGGGAAATAATATCACAGCTGCACTTGAAAACTTTTCAAGGTCCTGTTAGGAAGTTCTTCCAGTTATCCTACCTCTCCCTCACCCCCACTGCAGTGGGAATCCATTTTCTTTCTACAGGTCATAGGACAGACTTTATTAAGTCATTCCTTAGCTTTGATTTCTGTCTCTAGGTAACCACAATCCAGTGGGATTTCTTCATATCCTGCCTGTCAATAATTAATCAACCTCTCTTGAGAGCTCTAAAGATCTCTGATAAGGTTAAGTGATGATATCCAGAGTTAATCTTATCTAATCATCAGGTCTAATGCTTGCCTAACCTCCTCCACAGGATGAAAAGCTGTTCCTGCTGAAGTGTGTACATCTGAACTAATTTTCACATTTAAAAAAAATCTAGAAATCCATTTTCTATGATTAGTTTAGCTATCGGATCTGTGACCTACTTATTTGTTGAACCATTCAAGACTATCACTATGCTGGGCCTTTCAATCTCATGACTAATTGGGAGAGATGTTCACACTACTTAGATGCAGCCTTGTGTCATTTGGTTTTTGCAGATGTACTGAATCACAGCCACAATTGAAGCATCCGTGTCACAATTTGAAAATGACATAGTGCATTTGATATAGTAGAAGAGCCTCTAAAAAGTCAGGAATATGCAGAACTTTTGTAAACCAGAATTAACTTTCCATATGTATTGTCAACCACATTTTAAAAATTCTCAATTTCTGATTCAGTATGTCAATCTTGTGTTTATCTGTAAATTCCCACTCCATCTCATCCTAGACAAATAGTTAATTTTATGGATAACAACAACAATAAAAGCCCAAACTTTAAGGAACTAGTGATGTTCTCTATTTAAGAGATTACTTTAATAAAGGAACTCTTTAGTCATTAAGGGATGAAAATAGAAATCTATTACAGTGATTCCTATACTTTTGGAACTTAAGAGGTTGTAAAATGGCTCAAAGTTAAAAATAGAATTACCATACGATCCAGTAGCTCCACTACTAGGTATTTACCCAGAGAAAACGAGAACACTAATTCAAAGAGAAATATTCGTCCCTGTGTTGATTGCAGCATTATTTACAATAGCCAAGTGTCTATTGATAGATGGATGAATAAAGAAGATATGGTATATATACACAATGGAATATTAATCAGCCATAAAAAGAATAGGATCTTGCCATTTTCAATAACATGGATGGATCTAAAGGGTATAATGCTATGTGAAATATATTAGTCAGAGAAAGACAAATACCACACGATTTCACTCATATGTGGGATTTAAGAAGCAAAACAAAGAAAAAAACACCAACAAAAACCCCAAACTCTTAAATATAGAGAACAAACTGGAGATTGACAGAGGAGAGATGGGTGGGGGGATGGGCGAAATAGGTGAAGGAGATTAGGAATACACTTACCATCATGAATACTGAATAATGTATAGAATTGTCAATGTTGTACACCTGAAAATAACATAACACTATATATAAATTATACTGGAATTTAAAAAGTAAATAAATATAAATTTAAAACAAAATAGCCCAAAGTATTTAGGAATTGACAGTATTGTTAAAACTTCAGTTTTCAAGTTAGGACATTATGCAATTTTTTAAAAATAAATACCATTTTTTAAAGATTTATTTATTTATTTGTTTGTCAGAGAGAGAGAGCACAACCAGGGGAGCAGAAGTCAGATCAGGCAGAGGGAGAAGCAGGCTCCCCCACTGAGCAAGGAGCCCGATGTAGGACTTGATCCCAGGACCCTGGAATCATGACCTGAGCTGAAGGCAGAAGCTTAACCAACTGAGCCACCCAGGAGTCCATTACCATTTAGAATCACCATTATTTCATTATAGGAGGGACATCTGAACACCAAAATGCGAGAAAGTCATAATCCCACAAAGAATTAAGAAGTAACAGTTGGCAGTAGTATACTGATTTTTAAATAGATTTTTTTACTTCAAAATTTATTTATGTATTTATTTTTTATTTTGTGTTCTTTTTTAATTCAAATATGATTAACATACAGTGTTATATGAGACTTGGGTGTACAATATAATGATTCATGGGATGCCTGGGTGGCTCAGTTAGTTAAGCATCTGCTTTCAGCTCAGATTATGATCCCAGTCCCAGGGTCCTGGGATCAAGTCCCACATAGGGCTCCTTGGTCAGCAGGGAGCCTGCTTCCCCCTATGCCTGCCTCTTCCCCTGCTTATGCTGTCTCTCTCTGACAAATAAATAAAATATTTTTTTAAATAAGTAAATAAATAAAATCTTAAAAAAGACAATATAATGATTCTTTAAAAACCATTTAAATGTTGAAGAATTGCAGAACACAAAATTCAGCATCCGTTCCTGATAGCAGAACACATTTTAAATTGGTGTTATGTTGCATGTAATTCATTTTGGTACAAGTTAGGTCAAGTTAGGAAAATACATTCACCAGCAGAACACAATTTAGAGCTCGAACATTCATTTTTAAAAATTTATCATGGACTTTATTTAAAATCCAGGTTGACACAGGCATGTGGACACAAATGGAAGCAATATAACTAATAATACTGTTTTTTTTTTTCAGTAAAGACTGTAGTAGATTGAATTGTGTCGCCCAAAGAAATATGCTGAAGTCCCAACTCCTAGTACCTATGAATATGACTTCATTTGGAAATAGTTTTACAGATGTTATGTAAATATGTTATTGTTATGTAATCAAGTTATGATGAGGACATAATGGCTCAGGGTGGACTCTAGTTCAGTGATTGGTATCCTTATGAGAGGATAGAGAGCAGCACAGAGACAGAGGCAAGCATAGAGGAAGACGGCCATATGAAGATGGAACAAACCAAGAAATGCCAAGGATTGCCAGGAACCATCAGAGACTAGGAAGAGGCAAGGAAGGATTTACCTCCACAGTCTTCAAAGGGAGGTTGGCCCTGTCAACAGCTTAATTTATTTTTGGCCTCCAAAACCAGGAGACAATAAATTTCCTTTGCTTTAAATTACTCAGTTTGTGGTACTTTGTTACAGTAACCCTAGGAAACTAATAGAGACTATTCTCAGTGAACTAAAAGAAGCCAAGGAAAAATATCTCCTCTTCTCCTAGTTTTTGGTTCTATCGTTTTGCTACATGGCCAAAGAGAGGAGGAGAGGTGACAGAGGATCTGGACATCGGAGGCTGTAGGAGAGTGTGCCCCATTCAGCAGTTGCCCATTTGAGGGCAGTGGTTCTCAGGGCCACTCACAAGAAATAGTCAAAAATTTATATAGAAGTATTGCCACACATTCTGTCTCAGATCAGCATTGGTCATCAGAGTTTTCCCAAATGATTAAAAAAATTTAAAAAGCAACCATGAAAAAGTAGCAAGAACCTTGGGGATTTGTATCCTCTCATTTTCATATGATAGGTGTTCTTGGAGCAAGCAAGGTTAAACCATGGCTGAATCACCCATTTCCTGGAAAGGCTCTTCTGGAAGCTGAAATCCAACTGGCCAAGCCTGAGAGGAAACTCTAGGGCCTTTGGCCTTCTGAGTGAAGAATTATCTTCTTCTGCCCTCCAGGCTCTTTAGCTAAGTCCATTAACCCTGAGTTTCCCACTGGGCCCAGCTGTTCCCAGTGGAGATGGGGCAATGGTCTTTAGGGGAACAACAGTCTGGGCCACGCAAAGCACTTAAGCAAACCTATATGAGCAGCTCTTAAACCAAACACGAGAGTCCCCATCTGTGTTTGCCCTCCTCCACTCTTGTTTGCAAGCCTAGGGAGGGCAATGTCTTTCCAATGGCTCCTGGGTTATGGAATGTATTTAAATGCCTGGTACAAAATCTTCATCCACCCCTCTCAAATTTGACAATTGTTTAAGCATTATTGCTTGAATGGATGCAGATGTTCAGCTCATCTCTTATTGGGAGGAGTGTTTCTTTAGAAGAAAGGGGGAAATTGGATTTTTTCTTCTTTTCCTTTTTTTTTTTTCCAGACACATATTTTATCTTTATGTTTGTATCAAGGACTGCCAAGAGATGCATCTGGTCCCCAAATCAAGAATCTCACACTCCTCCTCCCAACTCACAGCTTTCCAAGCGCCTTTCTTTGTGATCTCTGCCCAAATAAGCTGAAGGCAGAGCTCACTGGACAGATGACCCACACCTCATGGAAAAAAAAAGAATCACTTTCTCATCAATGCCAGGAAGAATGGCATCTACGGCATTTTTCATGTTGCCCCCACCCCCGCCTTTTACTTTTTTTTCTTTTTCTTTTTTTTTGCAAAACTCATTTTCTGATTAATATTTTCAGCAGCTAGAGCAAATGCCAGTTTAATTAAATTTCCACACCATCCCCCCCCTTTATCCAATTAGTGGGTTCACTGGCTCCTCAACAACCTTCAGCGTCTGCATTTTCAGTGAATGCTCAGTTGCTTCTGGCCTCGCCAAAAAAATCTGTTACATATTAAGTTATAATAAGATATAGGCAATTATAGTAGCAGCAGGACAAATAGATTTGTATGGTTCATTACAAGGGATTTCTGGAACATACGTATTGTAAATAGCCAGTTTCTGGGCAAAGCATATTTTCAAGGGAAAAAAGGCATGAGGGAGGGGAGGAGGCCATTATCAGTTACTATAAGAAAATTCTGTATAAAGGAAAATTCTATAAGTCTGGTAGCTCTCGTTATTTAGATGAGCAATACTTCAACATGTAAACCACAAACAGAAATGAAAAATTAAAGGACTTTCTCTAGAAAATTGGTGGGACCTGTTTTTCATTTTTAGAAAGGAAGAAAGTAATACCATTGTCATGGCATTGGAACAGACTCAATAAGCAAGGGGAATGAACCAACACCGGAGGAGCATCTGACATGTGACTGGCCATGTGCTATACATCTTGTGTACATTATCTCATTTAATACTCATGACAACCCTGAGAAATATCAGGTACCGACCTGACAGGAGATACTAACCTGACAATTTCACAGAGTTCACCCTAATAGCTATTGTTCCACAAAGGAGAAAACAGGCTTAATAATTAGTGGCGGCTCAAACTCACTCAAGGTCTGCCTGGCTATTTCCATGATACCACACCAGGCAAAGAGGTCCAGGGTCAAAGGTCAATGCATAAATAAAGTGGAGGAAGAGCATTTCAGCCTGTCATAATTTTGGAAATATCAGAAAAGTCCCTCTCTTAAATTAATTGATATATTAGATGATGATCATCGCTCAATATACACTAAGTTATGCTTAATATTTAGCAGGTTTTGATAACAGAATAAAGGAGTGGAATTCCACTGGAAGGGGGAGTAGAGGATTTCCATGATGGGAGTGAAAATGTGCCTAAAAGAAAGGTGGAATAGTAGATAAGTTGAGTTCACAGATTTGTCTAAGTAGACCCTAAAGTTGACCAACTCTAATGCCAGAGCTCTACCTCAAGGACTTAAAAATATATCAAATTGAGAAATGCAGTATCTTCTTCTTCTTTACTGTATTTTAGAAAAATACTACTTCCTAAGAGCTACACCTGGAAAGAACCTTGACAAACTTAGTCTTCCTGTCACCCAATTTATCCTTAAACTATAAACATTGTTCTTTTTATCTTAAAAATCTTCAAGGAAGGTTGTTCTCCAGCACTCTTCTATGTTCCATATGGATAACTATTTTTTAACCAATACCGCTCTGCAGAATCCATTTTATGATTCCCAGGATAAATTCAAGGCATTTTAACTAATTCTTTAGCCCAGAGTGGAAAGTGGGGTTGAAAAATCCCATATAAGTAAATACTCCATGAGTTTATATAGGCTGAAGTCACTGAGCCCAGAATATTAACAAAATCTCCAGAGAGCCTATAGCAGCATGTGAAAATGGCTTTACAGAGATATGCCAAGATGCTAACCTCTTTCTCTTTGAGAGGCTGGGGTGAGGATGGGAGATTCAGAGTCAAGCCTGGTCACTGGGATGGGCAGAGAGTTGAACTAACCAAAACTTGCATACTGACTCTTAGTGAGGGTCATTTGGACCTGCAAAGGCAGCAGTCAACCAAGGAATAGAAACCTGGTTATGAGAAAGTGAGTAGTATTTTGTCTGAATGGGCCTTGGTGGTATCAACACAGACCCACCTGCTCTCATTTTTATTCTGTATATCTACTCTTTCTGGTCCCTGAATTGCTCGTTCCTCTCAGGGAAACATCAGGGTACACTGGGGAGGCTGGATTTGAAGTCTTGGGAAAGAGTTTGGTCTGTTTCTGCCTTTATGTTTAGGGAATTTATAATCAATATGCTTCTGAAGTCACTATTTCCTCATCTCTAAAATGAGGGGTCCAGAATTTATGACCACATGTTTTATTCAAGCACTAAGATACTGAAGTGTATTCTCTGACTCATGGACAACAAAGGCTGAGGTTAAATGCCCATATTTGTAGAGGTTATCCTAACAGAATTATGCTGCAGAATTTAAGAGCTGCAAACAGTACGTCAGACACAAGACAGAGGCTCTGGAACTGACCTCTCTGGACTTTTGGTCCTTTTATAGTTACATAAGTTAATTATCAAATCCTATGAACAAAAGAAAAGCAAAAAAAATTTGTATAAGACATGTCTTCTAGAGTCATTATCCTACCCATAGCTTTAATGAGAAGGCAAATCTGGTTGGTGCACTGGGCCCCACAAAAAGCTGGCTATAACTGATAGGGCAGGAATTAAACAAGCAATCCATAGGTTGTCCAGAGAAACTTTGGAGAGAGTGGGCCATCAAGAACTTGGAACTGTCAATATCACAAGTCATCAGGGAAATGAAAATAAAAATGAGCTATCACCTCACACCAATAAGAATGGATAGAACCAAAAAGACAAGAAGTAACAAGTGTTGATGAGGATGTGAAGAAAAGGGAACCCTTATACACTGTTGGTGGGAATGTAAATTGGTGCAATTACTATGAGAACAGTACGGAGGTTCCTCAAAAAACTAAAAATAGAAATACCATATGATCCAGTAATTACACTACTGGTTACTTGCCCAAAGAAAAAGAAAACTCTAATACGAAAAGATATATGCAGTATCCAAAGTCTATAAAGAGCTTCTCAAACTCAACACACAAAGAACAACTAATCCAATCAAGAAATGGGCAGAAGATATGAACAGACATTTCTGCAAAGAGGACATCCAAATGGCCAACAGACACATGAAAAAGTGCTCAACATCACTCGGCATCAGAGAAATACAAATCAAAACCATAGTGAGATACCACTTCACACCAGTCAGAATGGCTAAAATTAGCCAGGAAACAACAGATGTTGGCGAGGATGCAGAGAAAGGGGAACGCTCCTACACTGTTGGTAGGAATGCAAGCTGGTATAGCACTCTGGAAAACAGTATGGAGGTTCCTCAAAAAGTTGAAAATAGAGTTACCCTATGACCTAGCAATTGCACTACTGGATATTTACCCTAAAGATACAAATGTAGTGATCCGAAGGGGCACGTGCACCTGAATATTTATAGCAGCAATGTCACAATAGCCAAACTATGGAAAGAACCTAGATGTCCATCAACAGATGAATGGATAAAGAAGAAGTGGTATATATATACAATGGAATACTATGCAGCCATCAAGAGAAACGAAATCTTGCCATTTGCAACGACGTGGATGGAACTAGTGGGTATTATGCTAAGCGAAATAAGTCCATCAGAGAAAGACAATTACCACATGATCACTCTGATATGAAGACTTTGAGAGGCAGGGCAGGGGGTTGTGGGGGGGTTGGGGAGGGAAATGAAACAAGATGGGATCAGGAAGGAGACAAACCAAAAGAGATTCCTAAACTCATGAAACAAACTGAGGGCTGCTGGAGGGTAGGGCGTTAGGGATAGGGTGGCTGGGTTATGGACATTGGAGAGGATATGTACTATCGTAAGTGCTGTGAAATGTGTAAGCCTGATGACTCACAGACATTTACCTCTGGGGCAAATAATACATTATATGTTAATAAAAAATAAATTAAAAAAACAAAATCAAAAAGATATATGCATCCTTATGCTTCCTGCAGCATTATTTATAATAACCAATTATGGAAGCAACCTAAGTGTCCAATGATAGGTGGAGATAAAGAAGATGTGATAAATGTCTGTGTGGGATACAGAGTGTGTGAGATGTCAGAAATAAGTGAAAGGATTAGGAGGTACAAACTTCCAGTTATAAAATAAATAAGTAATGAGGACGAAATGTAAAATATAGGGAATACAGTCAATAATATAATAATGTTGTATGGTGACAGATGGTGACTATACTTACTGTGGTGAGCACTGAATAATGTTTACAACTGTAAAATCACTGTTGTACACCTGAAACTTAAATAACATTGTATGTCAACTACACTTCAATAACTAGAAAAAGTAATATACAAATATGTGTTGTGACTAATAAAGCAAAATACAAAACCATTATAAAAATTTGTAATTTGTGAACTAGGTGATTAAGCCAGTGCGAATAAGGACAGGAACTTGAATGAATGTCATAGAAAAGTCTAGAGAGGCCAGCGGCAGCAGTTGGGAGGGATTACATGCAAACTAAAGTTACGAGGGAGCAGAAACTATGAGTAAGCAAATAAATGGTCCTATGGTAACTTGGTCTCCAGAAATGACCCTCCCAGTCAACCCATGAATCCAGTTGGTATTCATGTTTCATTGTAGTCTTTTCCCTTTGAATCTGGCCTGACCCGATAACCAGTCACATATGGTGAGAGAGTGCAGTTTTCAAGGACAGGCTACAAGAAGCTTGCAGCTTCCACCTAGGTCTTTTGGAATGTTGGCTCTTGAAATGATCTCTCTTAGAACCCCAGATGCCATGCAAAGAGAAATCCAAGCCACATGGGGAGGCCACATGTAGTTCCTCCAGGCAACAGCCTCAGCTGAACTGCTAGCAGCAGCGCCAGAATCAAGTGCCAGCCATGTGAGAGAGACATTTTAGAAGTCCAGCCCAGCTGAGCCTTTAGATCACATTATCTCCAGCTGCCATCTGACTGCAACTACACGAAACACCTCAGGTGAGAACCATAGAGTGTAGTCAACTCACAGAACTATGAAACATTATGATGAGTGTAATTCTAGGTCACTAAGTTTCAGAGTGGCTTGGGCAGCAATAGAAAACCAGAGCAGGTCCACAGGAAAGGAAGGAGATGGACACAGAGAAGTGTCAGTTCCTAGGACTGCTGTGGTGTCCAAGGTTTCTAGTCCTTAACAGAACCACATCTATCCTCAATTACCATTCTTTTATTTGAATCAACTTGAGGAAATCTCTTTTCCTTAAAGTCTAATCAATCAAACAAATTAAAATCCAACTAGAAGAAGACTGAAATACATATGTGGTGATAGTATAGGACAGAGATTTCCAAGAGCTAGTCCATGGACAAACACTTGCACTAATAGGGTTCTCACTACTCTGCAATGTAATGAGAAATATAAAGACAATATAGGAATTTTTGTTCATGAACCTAAATTTATTTAAGTTAATGAAGGCAAATAATGTACTCAGAGTCTGAAATTTGAAGCAGAATAGAATCAAATCCCCACTTCCTAAGCATTCATCATCAAATTCTTGGTTATTAAGTAGTGGCAACATTGGTGACTCTCCTTGACCCTTCTCCCTGTATCTCTCTGCTTTTCCACACAAACCCCAGGGCTAAAAGGTTAGGAATTGCTTTTACCTCCCTTTCCTGTTCAACCTGCCCTTCCCTTAGGAAAAGGTGATTCCAGGCCTCCCACTCCCTCTTTGTAATGTTTTTCTTACTCCCTACCCCAGACTTATGGCTAAGCATCAATGCAGATAGTATAGTAGGGGCCATCAGAAGTAGAAACTTTTGGGAAATGGGGGAGGATATATGGCTTTTATCAGACTCAATAAAGCAGTCCCCAATTAAGACAGCTGGGAAAAATTATTTACCAATACCCTTGGTCTTGCTCTAAACTCAGCTTCTTAACCTCTATTTGAGTAAAAATATGTAAATAAATAAAATCTTTTCAACAAGATGTCCTTTCCTCTCTAGCCTCTCCTGGGCCTCATACAGTGTAAATGATCATAACTGAGTTTAATGAATGCTTTCTTGAGCCATGTTACTCTACTACAGGATGAAAGGAAAGCCCTTCCACAGGCTCTACCTTACCCAAGGTTACGGTGGGTGAGGAGGAACCAGGGCACATGGCATTGCCTACCAGCCTTCTCTTTTGGTAGGAGATCAAAGACTGGGCAGAGAGCCCAGTTATCCTAATTTGCATTGTGAAAGTCACCTGTCCAGCTCTGCTCCAGAGGCAAAGAGATCAAAGCTGGGAGGGTAGCTGGGGGCAGGGAGGAAATAAAATATTGATTTAATGAATGCATGATAATTCTCCTCCATCCACCTTTTCAGTAATGCAAGTGGGGCCAGGAAGTGACAGTTATTCATGCTCCTTCCATGAGCTCACATTATGGCTTCCATTTGCCCTGCCAGATGGGTCCCATACAGCTTTGCCCAGAAAAGGAAAAACAGGAGGGAAAGAAAGACTGAGAAATATGGCACAATCAGACAGTTTCCAAAGAACCCCTAACACCTCAATAGAGATGTTCTGTAAAGAGGTAGGTTTTGAATTCTTTCAGTCCTGGTTCAAAATAATTATATGGATAAGCTCAAAATCTAAAACAGATAAAAGAGCATCTGTTGTCCTTAAAAAGAGGTGAGCAGAGAAGGTTTACTCTGGTGCCCCATCCCTCCCTCTAGTCACTGAAGAAGCTGCAGAGGACAAATAGAAAAATGACTGTTCCAACTTTGGGCATTTTTATTGCTGAAATGCTCTGAAGTTCACTATACTTGAGCTAGGCTTTGATGAAATGGGTTTGGGTTGGGTGGCCGATAAGAGTAAGAAGGGATATCAAGCTTGGTGGCAAGCTGAGATATTAGAGCAACATATAAAACTCAGGGAATGAACATATTTTCTGTCTGGAAGGTGACAGGGGCAGGAGACATATTGATTTTAAGGTCCTTGGGGAATTCTCCATCTGAAACTCCTGCTGAAGATGACGTCATTAACCCTCATCACAGGCCAGGCCCCAGGGAGCTGTGGCTCACCACAGAAGCAGCTCCAGTTTCTGGGTAAGAGAAGCCAAGGCCTATTTGGCCCTAGCTGCAATACTGTGGGCGGGCGAGGGAAGATTTAAGGATTAAGTGGTGAAAATGTTAAGTGAACATGGGCTCCTTATTCATTGTCTGGATCTTAAAATTTTTCAGCTTATTTACTGCAATACCCAGGAAGAATAGCTTATGCATTTGTTCCTCATTTTTCTACAAGTATAATAAAAGTTGTCTAAAAAAAAAAAAAAGAAGGCTGACCCTTCTCCTCATGACAGGTACCCTTGGTGCAATTTGCAATCTAGTTTCCCCACTTGCCTTAACATCCCATCCTTTTACATTTTTGTCTTGCACATGCTCATTGCATCTCTTCCCAGATGGCTTTTACATCTTCTCTATGGCAAATACAGACACCAACAGCAATCAATTTTGGAGTTTTGGGTTTAAATTCTGACTCTTCTACTTATTGTTTATGTGACTTTGGGCAAGTCATTGAAATTCTGAGTCTCAGGTTCTCTATTTATGAAATAGGATAAAGATGAAAAGAGATAACAGATATGTAACTAGCTCTCTGCCAAGCACACAGCATGTGTTTGTGGAAGGTTACTATTCCCCTGGCAAACTACAACTTCATTCCTTAATATGTAGCTCTGGGAAAAGAAGCCCTGAGAACCTCCAGTGACTGGGATTCACTTCTTTCCTAGCAAGGCTCTGGATTGTTGACAGAATGTTGCTACTATATTGCATCAAAACTTATTTCCACCAGCACATGCTGAGGAATGAGCAAACCTTACTTCAATTCAAGGCAAATGCTTTGCGAGGGTCACTGAGGATTCATTGCTCCAATGTGCCTGACTACCCCACTGATGCAGTCATAGCAGAGCAGAAATTCACACGGATCCAAGTAGAGGAAGAGAAAGTCTCCTCTGTCCCTGTCTCTGGATCCAACAAATCCTATCTCCGCTAATGCAGCAGCCAGTGATTTTCAAACCCAGTTATTCTTAACACCTTTAATCTAGGTTCAAATGTCCTTTTGTTGCCAAGAACCCACCCAAAGCATCTGGAGTTTCTTGGATGTTAGAATTGCACTAAGTAGGCTCTTGAAAGACAATTAAAATTGTCTGTAATCCAGATATTCTGTGGTCATATACTTTCAGGGGCCTCAGGATGACTGGGTAGAATAGTCTAGTGGGCAGGAAAGGGAAGGTAAGGCAAGTGAAACCTGCAACATTCAGAGCATTAGTCCCCAAACTCAAGTTCAGCAAGAAGAGTTGGAACCTCCCTGGTATGAAGTCAGGCAAAGAAAGAGATTTAGTATTAGATGGCTCTGCACATATTGCTCAATCAAAATAATTTTCTGGACTACTCCACCTCATCATCAAACACCTGGTCCATACAAAGACACCATTCATCCATTCATCCATTCACAAATATATACTGCAAGTCTAGAAATCTCTAGGTACTGTATACCAAGTCCTGGAGATACAGTAAAGAATCTACCTCTACCTTCCACTACCTCTCACACTTCACAACATTTTCCTCAACAATTGAGGGCCCAGAAAGTCTGATCTCTCCCAGAACAATGAGCCCAGAGGAATGCTTAGAAATCATCTGGGGGAGGAAGCAGAAAGGGATTTAGCAGGGGCTTCTGAATACTTGAGAGATAGGGAAGGGACAAAAGGAACATAATCTAAAGGGTCCTCATTGCTCCCTGGGGTATCCTTTCTGGATTAAAGTGCCAAGTCCTTTGGGGCATTACCCTTCATCATTCATTGCCACCACTTAGAAATGGGGGTGTTCCTGAATAAGGAAACCTACCAGAGGTTTACATTTGCACCTTAGCCTCAACAGCTAGAAACCCCAGAGAAGACTCAAACTGGAGCTCATCTACAATTTTCTGACTCACAGGAGAAAGGTGATTTTAACTTGGAATCATAAGCTGTTAATTCGAAAATGTGCTTGCAAAATAGGTCAAGAAAGAGGGCATTGGGTCAACTAAGTGTTATCGAGTTAAAGTAGAAAAGACAGTACACTGCATTTCTTTTAGTTTTTGTTCTCCCTTTGCTTTATGTTTTGCTATTTCCTTGTGGCTTAGAATGTAAAATCGATTGTTAAAAGTTTTGTTCTGAATAAATATTTATCTTTTGTATTGCTAAAAAAAAAAAGTAAAGTAAGTAAAGTAAAGCAAAGAAAACAGACAACAAGGGCACCTGGGTGGCTCAGTAGGTTAAGTGTCCAACTCTTGATTTCAGCTCTGGTCATGATCTTAGGGTTGTGAGATCAAGGCCAGCTGGAAGCCTGCTTAAGATTCTCTCTTTCCTTCTGTCCCTCCCCCAAGGTTCCCACCTCCCACCCTGGCTCACATGCTCTCTTTCTCTCTAAAAGAAAAAAAAAAAAAGGAAAGGAAAAAAAGAAAACAGACAATAAATCCTGCCTTTGGGAACTTACATTTTAGGAAAGCATTCTTTGCACAATACCACAATGAGATTCAAGGTCAGGATTGACAAATCCAATGACTCTAGAGGCTGGAGACTGGACTGATAGCAGCCATGAACAGAGTGATTTGATTATAAAACAATAGTGAGTGGTGAGGGCTGCGGAGACTAGAGATCTCATACCCCATCTAAAGGAGAGAGCTGCTATTTGGTTTCAGACAATTGTTTCTGTACAACAGTTTAGGTTCATTGATTTCAGATCTGGTTTGTCAGTAGAAGTCAGAGACATAGATTACTCTGATATTTTCCAATTTTTAAAAACAGAAAAAATAAAACTAAATTTATCTGATGGCTAGATCCTGTCTGAAAGACATCTGCTTATGAGTCCTTCTCTTGATGTTCAGTGCAGACTGTTGGGAATGGAGGAGTGGAGTTAATCAACTCTAAACCTGGAGTCAGGAAGACATGGTTTCAAACTAGCTTGAATATTTACCACTAATGTAGTAAAGTTACTTTTTTAAAGCAGATTTATTTTAGAATGTCTCCCAATGATATTAGATGGAAATCGTGTTCAAAAGCTGTGTGAGAAAGTTTAAAGCTCTAAGCACATTCCATTAGTGCTCAAAATTCAATGAGAATCATTACCAATAAAAAAAAGTTTGAAGAATGTTATAAATTATCTTCACCACAGTAAAGTCTTTGAAAAACTAAAACTTTCTATAATAATACTTACAGTGTTGGTAAAAGGAACAAACATTGAAAAAGTGCCATCAGAAGTTAATATTATCTACTGTGCAATTAAGCAGAGCATTTTTTATTGTGAACAAAGTGAGCAGTACATGTCACTGCAGTTCTACTGGCTGCAAAACATGTATCTACCATAATAAGACAAGTATTTGGAAAATTTACACATCTGAGGAATAAATCATTGTCAATATAGTTTCAACTATGCCACAAAAAATACAAATAAAAATTAAAATTAAATAATTAAAAGCAGATTACTTAATTTCCTTGAATTTCAGTTTCACCATCCATAAAACAGGAATACAATCATAGAAATATTGCATTATGCAATAAATAAGGGGTGTATAGCACCTATGCCTGGTACATAGTAAGAGCACAATAAATGTTAATTGTTATAACTGTTGGGGTCCTGGCAGGAAACAGATGCACATTTAAAAATATTAACTGAAAGAATTTAATTGTTCTTTTTATAGAGGCATATGCAAGGTTTGGGGGAAATACATAACTAGTATCATTTAGATGGATAAGGGAAAAGATAATTCTTCATTTGCAGTAGATCCTTAGGGCATTAGAGTTTGGTTTTCCTGATGAACACCATTAAAAAGAGAAGAATAAACATTGTTAAAATGTCTCTGCTGCCCAGAGCAATCTACACTTTCAATGCCATCCCTATCAAAATACCATTGGCACTTTTTACAGAGCTGGAACAAATAATCCTAAATTTGTATGGAAGCAGAAAAGACCCCAAATCACCAGGGGAATGTTGAAAAAGGAAAACAAAGCTGTGGGCATCACAATACCTGAGTTCAAGCTATTTATAAAGCTGTGATCATCAAGACAGTATGGTACTGGCACAAAAACAGACACATAGACTAATGGAACAGAATAGACACTCCAGAAATGGAACCTCAACTCTATGGTCAACTAAACATTAACAAATCAGGAAAACAATGGAAAAAAGACAGTCTCTTCAATAAATGGTGCTGGGAAAATTATACAGCTACACACAGAGGAATGAAACTGGACCATTCTCTTACACCATACACAAAGATAAACTCAAAATGGATAGAACTCCTCATTGTGAGACAGGAATCTAACAAAATCCTAGAGGAGAACCTAGGCAGTAACCTCTTCAACATCAACCACAGCAACTTCTTTCAAGACACATCTCTAAAGGCAAGGGAAACAAAAGCGAAAATGAATTTTTGGGACTTCATCAAGATAAAAAGCTTCTGCACAGCAAAGGAAACAGTCAACAAAACTAAAAGATAACTCACAGAATGGAAGAAGATATTTGCAAATGACAGTATAGATAAAGGGCTGGTATCCAAGATCTACAAAGAACTTCTCAAACTCAACACCCAAAAACCAAATAATTCAGTCAAAATGTGGGTAGAACACATGAACATACAATTCTCCAAACTAGATGTACAAATGGCTAACAGACACATGAAAAAACATTCATAACTAGCCATCAGGAAAATTCAAATCAAAACAACAATGAGATGCCACTTCACACCAGTTAGAATGGGTAAAATTAACAAGAGAGGAAACAACAAATGTTGGCAAGGATACAGAGAAAGGGGAACCCTCTCACACTGTTGGTGGGAAAGCAAGCTGGTGCAGCCACTCTGGAAAACAGTATGGAAGTTCCTCAAAAAGTTAGAAAATAGAGCTACCCTATGACCCAGCAATCGCACTACTGGGTATTTATCCTAAAAATACAAATGTAGTGATCTGAAGGGGCACATCACCCCAATGTTGATGGCAGCAATGTCCACAATAGCCAAACTGTGGAAGAAGCTGAGATGTCCTTCCACGGATAAATGGATAAAGAAGATGTGGTTCATATATACTGGAATATTACTCAGACATCAGAAAGGATGAATACTTACCATTTACATTGGCATGGATGGACCTAGAGGGTATATTATACTAAGTGGAATAAATTGAGCAAAGAAAGACAAGTATCACATGGTCTCATGCATATGTGAAAAAAGGATAGCATAGAGGACTATTGGGAAAGGGAAGGAAAACTGAAGGGGAAGAAATCAGAGAGAGAGACAAACTGTGAGATACTCTTGACTCCAGGAAACAAATCGAGGGTTTCAGAAAGGAGATGGTGGGGGGATGGGTAGACAGGTGATGGGTATTAAGAAGGGCACATGTTGTGATGAGCACTGGGGTGTTATATGCAACTAATGAATTGTTGAACACTACATCAAAAACTAATGATGTACTATATGTTGGCTAACTGGACATAATTTTAAAAAAGATAATACGATAAAAAAATAAAATTCTTACTCGGGAGGAGCAAGATAGCGGAGAAGTAGGAGGTTGAGATAGAGGTGGATCCCAGAAGTTCATCTAGATAGTTATCAAACCATTCTAAAACCCAGCATACTCAACAGGAGAGAGAAGAGAGGAAGAAGAGCAATTCTAGGAGCAGAAAATCGACGACTTTCCGAAAGGTAGGACGTTTGGAAAAGTGAATCCAAAGAAACAGGAAGAAAGACCGCAGGGGGAGGGGCCAGCTCCCCGCAGCCGCAGAGCCGCGGAGCACAAAATCGGAAATTTAGAGTCTGCTCTGCTGAGGAACATCACTCCAGAGGCTAAGCGGGAGGTTTAGCCCTCATGGGAACAGTGTGGTTTCAGGACCCACGAGGTCACAAAGGACTGGGGGTGTCTAAGTACAGCAGAGCTCCCAGGTATCGGGGCGGAGAAGCTGGTGGCAGAGAAATTGCTGAGCAGTGCGCTTTCAGCTAGGCTTACCCTAGACCGTGGCCGCAGCTCTTTGAGCGGGGACCACGTAAGGCATTCCAGAGAGACACCCTCCTTCCTCCTTGGGGAGGAGTGGCGTGGGAGCACGCAGCAGGAATCTGCTGGGTATGGAGACTCCAGACAGGGCTGTGCCAGAGATAGAGGAGCTCTGCCACAGGCGGCAGAGCTTGGAGCTTGGGCGGGGAGACGGGAGCGATTGACTGTTTTCCTCTGAGGGCGTGCTGAAGAGCGGGGCCCCCAGTCCTCAGCTCCTCGGTCCGGAGACTGGCAGCTGCCATTTGCATTCCCGGCCTCCAGGGCAGTATGGGAAGTGCTCAGGGAACAGACTCCAGTGAGCGAACCTAAGCGAATTGCTTGGGCACTCCCTGGGCAAGGGCGGGGCAATTCCACCTCGGACAAAGACATTTGAAAACCAAGTCAAAAGGCCCCTCCCCCAGAAGATCAGTGAGAATATCCAGCCAAGCCCAAGTACATCAATCAGTGAAAACTGTGGAACTCGAGAGTACTTTTCTCTCTCACTCATCTATTCTTAGCTCGATAAAATGACAAGGCGGAAAAACTCACCACAAAAAAAGAACAGTAGACAGTACCATTGGCTAGAGACCTAGTTAATACAGACATCAGTAATATGTCCGAAATAGAGTTCAAAATGACGGTTATCAAGGTGCTATCTGGGCTTGAAAAAAGCATGGAAGAGATTAAAGAATCCCTTTCTGGAGATATAAAATCCCTTTCTGGAGAAATAAAAGAAATAAAATCTAACCAAGATGAAATCAAAAAAGCTATTAATGAGGTTCAAACAAAAATGGAGGCTCTTAATGCTAGAATAAATTAGGCAGAAGAAAGAAATAGTGATATAGAAGACCAAATGACAGAGAATAAAGAAGCTGAGAAAAAGAGAGACAAACTACTATTGAACCACGAGGGAAGAATTCGAGAGATAAGTGATACCATAAGACTCAACAATATTAGAATAATTGGGATTCCAGAAGAAGAAGAAAGAGAGAAAGGGGCGGAAGGTACATTGGAACAAATTATTTTAGAGAATTTCCTTAATCTGTGGAAGGGAACAAGCATCAAAATCCAGGAGGCACAGAGAAACCCCTCAAAATCAATAAAAATAGGTCTATACCCCATCATCTAATAGTAAAACTTACAAGTCTTAGTGACAAAGAGAAAATCCTGAAAGCAGCTCGAGACAAGAAATCAGTAACATACAAAGGACGGAATGTTAGATTGGCAGCAGACCTATCCACGGAAACCTGGCAGGCCAAAAAGGACTGGCATGATATATTCAGAGCCCTAAACAAGAAAAATATGCAGCCAAGGATACTATACCCAGCTAAGCTGTCACTGAAAACAGATGGAGAGATAAAAAGCTTCCAGGACAAACGAAAACTAAAGGAATTTGCAAACACCAAACCAGCCCTACAGGAAATATTGAATGGGGTCCTCTAAGCAAAGAGAGAGCCTAAAAGGAACATAGACCAGAAAAGAAGAGAGACGATATACACTTAACAGTCACCATACAGGCAATGCAATGGCACTAAATTCATGTCTGTCAATGGTTACCCTGAATGTAAATGGGCTCAATGCCCCAATCAAAAGACAAAGAGTATCAGAATGAATAAAAAACAAGACCCATCCATATGCTGTCTACAGGAAACTCATCTTAGATCCAAAGACACCTCCAGCTTTAAAGTGAGGGGGTGGAAAACAATTTACCATGCTAATGGACATCAAAAGAAAGCTGGGGTGGCAATCCTTATATCAGATAAATTAGATTTTAAACCAAAGACTATAATAAGAGATGAGGAAGGATACCATATCATACTTAAAGGGACTGTCCAAAAAGAAGAACTAACAATTGTAAATATCTATGCCCCTAACACGGGAGCAGCCAATTATATAAACCAATTAATAACAAAGTCAAAGAAATACATCAACAATAATACAATAATAGTAGAGGACTTTAATACCCCCTCACCGAAATGGACAGATCATCTAAGCAAAGGATGAACAGGGAAATAAAGGCTCTAAATGACACACTAGACCAGATGGACATCACAGATATATTCAGATCATTCCATCCCAAAGCAACAGAATACACTTTCTTCTCTAGTGCACATGGAACATTCTCCAGAATAGATCACATCCTGGGATACAAATCAGGTCTCAACCGGTACCAAAAGATTAGGATCATTCCCTGCATATTTTCAGACCACAATGCCATGAAACTAGAACTCAATCACAAGAACAAAGTTGGAAAGAACTCAAATACCTGGAGGCTAAAGAGCATCCTACTAAAGAATGAATGGGTTAACCAGGAAATTAAAGAAGAATTAAAAAAATACATGGAAACAAATGAAAATGAAAACACAACTATTCAGACTCTCTGGGACACAGCAAAAGCAGTCCTGAGAGGAAAATATATAGCAATACAAATCTTTCTCAAGAAACAAGAAAGATCGCAAATACATAACCTAACTCTACACCTAAAGGAGATAGAGAAAGAACAACAGATAAAACCTAAACCTAGCAGAAGAGAAATAATAAAGATCAGAGCAGAAATCAATGAAATAGAAACCAAAAGAACAGCAGAACAAATCAACGAAACTAGGAGCTGGTTCTTTGAAAGAATAAATAAAAGTAATAAACCCTTGGCCAGATTTATAAAAAAGAAAAGAGAAAGGACCCAAATTAATAAAATCATGAATGAAAAAGGAGAAATCACAACCAACACCAAAGAAATACAAACAATTATAAGAACACATTATGAGCAGCTATACACCAGCAAACTAGACAATGTGGAAGAAATGGATGCATTCCTAGAGACATACAAACTACCAAAACTGAACCAGGAAGAAATAGAAAACCTGAATAGACCCATAACCAGTAAGGAGATTGAAACAGTCATCAAAAATCTCCCAATAAAAAAGAGCCCAGGGCCAGATGGCTTCCCAGGTGAATTGTATCAAACATTTAAAGAAGAATTAGTACCTATACTCCTGAAATTGTTCCAAAAAATAGAAATGGAAGGGAAACTTCCAAACTCATTTTATGAGGTCAACATTACCTTGATCCCCAAACCAGACAAAGACCTCATCAAAAAGGAGAATTACAGACCAATATCCTTGATGAACACAGATGTAAAAATTCTCACCAAAATACTATCCACTAGGATCCAACATTACATTAAAAGGATTATTCACCACGTCCAAGTGGGATTTATTCCTGGGATGCAAGGTTGGTTCAACATTCACTAATCAATCAATTTAATACAATACATTAATAAAAGAAAGAACAAGAGCCATATGACACTCTCAATTGATGCTGAAAAAGCATCTGACAAAGTACACATCCTTTCCTGATCAAAACTCTTCACAGTGTAGGCATAGAGGACACAATCCTCAACATCATCAAAGCCATCTATGAAAAACCCACAGCGAATATCATTCTCAATGGAGAAAAGCTGAGAGCTTTTCCCTTGAGATCAGGAATACGGCAGGGATGCCCACTATCTCCACTGCTGTTCAACATAGTCCTAGAAGTCCTAGCCTCAGCAATCAGGCAACAAAAAGAAATAAAAGGCATCCAAATTGGCAAAGAAGAAGTCAAACTCTCACTCTTTGCAGATGATATGATACTTTATGAGGAAAACCCAAGACTCCACTCCAAGACTGCTAGAACTCATACAGGAATTCAATCATATGTCAGGATATAAAATCAATACACAGAAATCAATTGTATTTCTATACACCAACAGTAAAACAGAAGAAAGAGAAATTAAGCAGTCGATTCCATTTCCAATTGCACCCAAAACCATAAGATACCTAGGAATAAATCTAACCAAAGAGGCAAAGAATCTGTACTCAGAAAACTACAAAGTGCTCATGAAAGAAATTGAGGAAGACACAAAGAAATGAAAAACGTTCCATACTCATGGAATTGAAGAACAAATATTGTGAAAATGTCTATGCTACCTAAAGTAATCTACACAGTTAATGCAATCCCTATAAAAATACCATCAATTTATTTCAAGGAAATGGAACAAATAATCCTAAAATTTATATGGAACCCGAAAAGACCATGAATAGCCAGAGGAATGTTGAAAAAGAAAACCAAAGTCAGCAGCATCACAATTCCAGACTTCAAGCTCTATTACAAAGCTGTAATCATCAAGACAGTGTGGTACTGGCACAAAAGCAGACACATAGATCAATGGAACAGAATAGAGTGCCCAGAAATGGACCTCCAGCTCTATGGTCAACTAATCTTCAACAAGGCAGGAAAGAATATTCAATGGAAAAAAAGACAGGCTCTTCAACAAATAGTGTTGGGAAAACTGGACAGCCACATGCAAAAGAATGAAACTGGATCATTTCCTTACACCGCACACAAAAATAGACTCAAAATGGATCAAAGACCTCAATGTGAGACAAGAATCCATCAAAATCCTGGAGCAGAACACAGGCAGCAACCTCTTCGACCTCAGCCGCAGTAACTTCTTCCTACAAACATCTCCAAAGGCAAGGGAAATAAGGGCAAAAATGAACCACTGGGACTTCATCAAGATCAAAAGCTTTTGCACAGCAAAGGAAACTGTCAACAAAACCAAAAGACAACTGGCAGAATGGGAGACAATATTCTCAAATGACATTATCAGATAAAGGGCTAGCATCCAAAATCTATAAAGAACTTCTCAAACTCAATACACAAAGAACAACTAATCCAATCAAGAAATGGGCAGAAGATATGAACAAACATTTCTGTAAAGAGGACATCCAAATGGCCAACACACGTGAAAAAGTTCTCAACATCACTCGGCATCAGAGAAATACAAATCAAAACCACAGTGAGATAACACCTCACACCAGTCAGAATGGCTAAAATTAGCAAGTCAGGAAATGACAGATGTTGGTGAGGATGCGGAGAAAAGAGAACCCTCCTACACTGTTGGTGGGAATGCAAGGACGTACAGCCCCTCTGGAAAACAGTATGGAGGTTCCTCAAAATGTTGAAAATAGAGCTACCCTATGACCCAGCAATCGCACTACTGGGTATTTACCCTCAAGATACAAATGTAGTGATCCGAAGGGTCACATGCACCTGAATGTTTATAGCAGCAATGTCCACAATAGCCAAACTATGGAAAGAACCTAGATGTCCATCAACAGATGAATGGATAAAGAAGAAGTGAAGAAGTGGTATATATATACAATGGAATACTATGCAGCCATCAAGAGAAACGAAATCTTGCCATTTGCAACGACGTGGATGGAACTAGTGGGTATTATGCTAAACGAAATAAATCAGTCAGAAAAAGACAATTATCACATGATCACTCTGATATGAAGAATTTGAGAGGCAGGGAAGGGGGTCGTGGGGGGGTGGGGTAGAGAAATGAAACCAGATGGGATCAGGAAGGAGACAAACCATAAGAGACTCCAAAACTTGTGAAACAAACTAAGGGTGGCTGGGAGGTGGGGGGGGGTAGGGTTATGGACACTGGTGAGGGTATGTGCTATGGCAATTGCTGTGAAATGTGTAAGCCTGATGATTCACAGACATGTACCTCCGGGGCAAATAATACATTATATGTTTATAAAAAATTTAAAAAAATAAAATAAAATCTTTATATGTAACTTTTAATATGCTCAAATAGCGTATGTGAGTGTAGGACAGTGCACATCAGTGAGTAAACCACCTAGTGTAAGAAGTAGAGCATTATCATTACTTGAGCCCACTTTGGAATTCTTTTTGATAATAGAAGAAGGTAGCAAAGTCTTATTATATAAAAAGAAAGTGTTAGTCATTGGGGTCCTCCCTACTTTTCTCTTTTAGGTTTATCACATGTTGCCTCAAAAATAAATTATATAAATAGTGACAAAACCCCCCCAAGTTTTATGCTTTTTAAAAACAAAGGATTAGGGGTCCCGGGTGGCTCAGTGGGTTAAAGTCTCTGCCTTTGACTCAGGTCATGATCTCAGGGTTCTGGGATCGAGCCCCGCATTGGGCTCTCTGCTCAGCAAGGAGCCTGTTTCCCCTTCTCTCTCTGCCTGGCTCTCTGCCTACTTCTAATCTCCCTCTCTCTGTCAAATAAATACAAAACAAAAACAAAAACCAAAGGTTTATTTCTCATTCATGCAAAGAATCCAAAGAAGTCTGGTTGGGAGTTCTGCTCTGCATCTCCTCTCTCAGAAAATCAGGCAGATAGTGTCTCCACTATCCAGCATGTTTCTGGTTGCTGTGATAGTGGAAAAAACAATGATTTTCACACTGCCTCATAAGTTTCCACCTACAAATGACAAATGTCAATTCCACTTGCATTTTAATGACCAAAGCAAGTCACACAGCCACTTCTAACTTTAAGGCAGTAGAGAAGTGCAATTGGACATTATGCCTGGAAGATGAAAAGGAAAATATTTGCAACCAGCTCTAGTAACTACCACACAATGTTAGTAAGACTTAGGTGAGATGGACGTTCACTGGCATTTTGGTAGCAGTGCAAATTGGCACAGATTCTCTAGAAAGCAAGTTGAAAATTTGTACTAAGGGTCTAAAGGGAAGTTCATTCTGCTCTTCAAGTAACCTCCCCTTAGTAGACGTAGAAACCCAAACAAAGATTATGAACAAATGTGTATGTTGAAGTACTACATATACAAACAAAAAAACGAAACAACCAGAATGTCCAATAGCAAGGCAATAGTTAAATATATCAAAGTATAGCCATATGATGGAAAATTCTCTAGCATTCTAAGATGTTGCTTTTGAAGAGTGTTTAATGACACAGGAAAATGCTCACAGCAAGTAAAAGTTAAGTAAAGAATAAAAAATTGTACCATACAAATTAATATAAAAATAAAGTACCAAGAAGAAAGACAAAGGAATCAAATATTAATGATGGCTATCTTTAGATAAATGTTATTGTCTTCTTCTTTGTTTTTCTGTATTTCTTGAATTCTCTATACAGATGAGTTAATATTTTTTTCATAATCAGAGAAAAATATTATTAAGAATGTTTGTAAGGATATTCATTATTTTTATAATCGCAGAAATTGACATCTAAATTCCATCAACAGAAAGTTGCTTAAATGAGTTATAGTTCAGTTAAATAACAGATTACGATGAAGCACTTAAAAATTAAGATCTATTTGATCTAGGACACCTAGGTGGCTCAGTCAGTGTAGCAGCTGCCTTCAGCTCAGATCATAATCCCAGTGTCCTGGGATCAAGTCCCTCTTCGGACTCCTTGCGTGGCAGGGAGCCTGCTTCTCCCTCTGCCTCTGCTTGCTGCTCCCCCTCACTTGTGCGCTCTCTCTCACTGTCAAATAAATAAATAAAATCTTTTTTAAAAAAGATCTATTTGATCTGGTAGGGAACACTTGTTATGATATATTAAGAAAAAAGCAAGGGGCACAAATGAAATGCTTTAAAGGTTATTTCTATGATCTGAACAGTTATAAGAAATAATTTAAATATTCAACAGTGGTTACGTCATGGTAAGACCATAAAATGGATTATCATCTAGTCCTTAACAACCACGGATTTGGAAGAATATTTAATAAGGTGGGAAGAAGTAGAAGGCAAAATTATATCCATTTGTCTTGAAATATGATAAACTAGTTTAGCATCCCAAATAGTACTTGGTATATGGTAGATACATAATAAACACTAGCAAATACCTTAAGTTAGTTGTTGAATTTAACTATGGCAGAGAAAAAGCTAGAAGATACATCAAATCATTAATGATGGTTGGCCCTCAGTGATGGAATTCTTCATAATTTTCTATGGTTTCCAATGTTTCTATATTGAGAAAAAGTATTATTTATTTTTTAAAAGGATTTGAACACAGAGTATTGCATCTGAACCCCTCTGCCATGGACATAGGTGACTGCGCTTGCCCTGATATCAGTAGCTACAGAAAGCCAAAGAGTTCTTCACCTCGCCTGAAGTTTCTACCATCAGGAACCAACCTTAGGGAAGGTTGTTACTATCTAAGAACTTCCATTCATCATATGCATATTTTGGGGCCAGAAAATGTGCTATTATTTTTGTATTAGGTGTTCTCAGCTTTGGCTGCACATTGGTATTACCTAGAACCTCCACTGCAGACCAATTAAATTATATTTTTGGAGATGGGGCCAGGGCATTAGTATTTTTTAAAGCTCTACAGATGATTCCTATATGCAACCAGAGTTGAAAACAACTGTTTTGTGTACATTTTATTTTATTTTCTAAATATTTCAATCCCCAATATATAGATGAGGAACTGAGGTTCAAAGAGGTGAAGGTAAGTTTACACAAGGGCATATGTTAGGAAAAGGGAAAGCAGGTGATTTAAATGCAGAGCTGATGGAAATTCCTGGCCTGATATTTTTACTTGAGGTAGCTGATATGCAGAGAGGGAACTAGAAGGACTTACCCCAAGGCAAAGGCTGGTTCCTTGTGAGTCAGTACCAAAACCGAGGTTTCTATACCCTGCTTGGGATGCTTTCCAACTACTTCTTGCTGCTGAGACAGGGAGGATAACAAATCACACACACACACACACACACACAAACACACTTGTGACTGTGAGTTTCACCTCTGCCTAAGTAAGATTTCATAAGAATTCCAGGTCTAGTTCTTTTTTTTTTTTTTTTTTGGTTTTATTTATTTATTTGACATAGAGAGAGATTGCGAGCAGGCAGAAAGGCAGGCAGAGAGAGAGGGGGAAGCAAGCTCCCTGCTGAGCAGAGTGCCTGATGTGGGGCTCAATCCCAGGACCCCGAGATCATGACCTGAGCTGAAGGCAGAGGCCTTAACCCACTGAGCCACCCAGGCGCCCCTCCAGGTCTAGTTCTATCCAGTCCCACCAGCATGACATGGGGGCTTCCTTCTCATGCCAAGGCATGGCCTCTAGGAGTGCAGAGTCCTTTCAAGGATGCTCAGAACCCTGAGCCATTAGATGAGGGGTGTCTTCATGGGATGGTTGGATGGGAGCCAAGCTAAATCTTAAGCCCAGAGAGTTGTTGATTGTTGGGAACCATCTGGCCAATGGTTGGCTATCCTCACTGGTAGACAGTGACAAAGAGAAATGGGTGCTTTCTTAGCTGCCACTTGGCTCTGCTGATAAATGCAGTCTGCTGAGTTCATCAGTCTCACATTGTCGACTCTCCTTCCTTTTTTCTCAACCCAATTGCCTTTTTTCTAGTTATAAGGTGGGACAACTATCTTGCAGGTATCCATTGGAGAGCTCCTTCTGTCTCACATTTTGGAAATTGATAGTATGGGCTTATGGACTTTGTATCTTGGTTCTATAATGGACGACTCATGCCTTGTATCAAGGACAGGGTAGAGGGGGGGACAGGCCTTCTTCAGGGTCATACTCATCTTGTCCTGACTCAAGGTACAAAGCAAGCATAGAGAGGAAACCAAGATGACTGATAAAGCAATTCCTTCCTGTGACAAAGACAACAGGCCGAGCACCTCAACATAGGCTTTAAAATGCTCCTTTTACCCCTGGGTCAATGAACTGTGTATTCCTGAAGCTATTATCTTGGATTTAGGCTACTTATATTAAAGCTTTAAAGAGGTCTCCTGGCCAGAATCTGACCCTTGAACAATTGATTTCCTTTTTGGCAGGCCAAAAAATTCCCTCGGAGGGCTGCACCAAGCGCTCTGAGCCAGATGGAAATAAAAGAGGTCATCTTGGAGTCAACTGAGCTGGTGGATGCCAATGAGCTGGAGCTTCATGGAACCTCAACTTAAGCATATCTGGCAACTAACTTCACCATCAGGCCCAGGCCTCTGCCTCTGCAGCCCATGCTGGCCTAAATACAAATGGTTTGCCCCACTGAGGGATCCCTTCAGGATTGCTCACAAGGGAACTTATCCATCCAGGGTTCTCAACCTGCTAAAAGCGCTGGCCAGGCCCTTTTGCAAGCTAGGTGTTTTTTTCTGCATATAAACATTTAGAGATTGGGTTTTCCCCTCCTTGACATGAGGAAAAACAATAACAGGGAGTCTCATGAAATTGCAGAATGACGGAATGCAGTTGTATGTGCTCTTTCTATAGGTACACCCAATCAGCTCCATGGAGGAGCCCAATTCTTCATTGTTCCATGGATGTTTTGTCCAGAAGTGAGATTCAAAGAAATTGGAACATAAAGATTCACACACCAACAAGTCTATGAAATACCCTGAGAATCTCATAGGAATGGGAGGCCCAATACCCCCTAAATATTAACTTCTCTATCCCAATTCCATTGCATTGGTCTATGTCAGTTGAGAATTCAGTCTTCTACTAAAACACACACCTTCCTGGGAAAGGTTCTGCTCCTGGTTACACATTAGCATCTCTTTTGGAATCTGTAATTTGCACAGGGATGTCCTGCATTCAAATCCAGGTTCTAACACTTACTAATTAGGTGAACTTGGGCCTGTTCTTGAATTTCCCCAGGCCTTGGTGTACCCATCAGTAAAATGGAAATTATAGTAGTATCTATTGGATGTTCTGTGGATTAATCAAGCCCATCCAAGTAAAGTGCTTAGAATAGTTCCTGCCACATTGTTAGTGTTCAGTAAATGCAATTATTTTATTCCCTAAAAGTAGGGTTTGACCAAGAGAGGCACTTGCACAGAACTAGACCTTTCTAGGGGAAAGGGATTGTGAAGATGGTGGAAAAGGACATGGAAAAAGGAAAGCTGTGGGTACTGAAACAGAAATACCATCTTGAAATTGTGTTCTTGGTATCTCTTGCAGACATGTGCACAGACCCAGGTAGAGACAGAGATATAAACATTAGGGTCCCAGCATGAGTGGGATATAGCACTGACAGGATCCTAAGGGATGTGTGAATGGCAAAAAACAACACTTTGCAGTTTTGAGGGGCTAAATTTGCATTAAAATTATAAATATAAGAATGGTTCTGTAGAGAATTTAGAAGAATACAATGGAAAAAATTTTAAATCAATATTTCAATATCTCCTGACCATTTTGATATATTTCATTCTAATATTTTTTCCATGGAGGACTTATATAACTAATACACATTTTCCTATTCTATAACCAGTTTTAACAATATCGGGATCATATTGTAAACTACTTTTTCCCTATTTACTACAGCTTGAGCACTTTCCTCTCATTAAATGTGGTTTTTAATGTCTACATTATATTCCCTCATATGGATTCATTTACCCAATTCACTATAAACATTTACACTATTTCTGTTTTTTTATTATTATAAATCATACAGCAATGAGCATCCATGCACATAAATTTCTATGTGCATGTCTAGTAACTTTCTCAGGATAAATTCCTAGAAGTGAAATTAATGGATGAAAAATTATACTCACTTTGAAGTACCTTGATATATACTGCCCTCTTTCTTGCTATGAATGTATACACACAGGAATGGTACAGTTATAATTCAAGCATCCTTTTTTCCTCCCTCTACTTAATATCTCTCATCTGTGCATAATCAGTTCAAGCATCACCTTTCCCAGAAAGCCTTTCCCAACCTTTCTAGACTGGTTTAGATGCCCCTTTTCTATACTTTCATAGCCTAGCTCTTCACTCTAATATAGTATTTAGTATACTAGACTGTACTTGCTGATTTACCTGTATGTCTACCTGGCTAGACTAGAAACACCTTAAGGGTAAAATAATTTCTATAATCCTGGCACCTGGCACATAATAGATTGGCAGGAGTCAATGCAAAGCAAGCACCTGAGTAGGCTGGGGCTCTGCAAGAGTCTATGTGGTACATTTCTCTGCTCACAAAATCCTCCTCTATCATCACCTCTTTAGGTAACATGCTCCAGGTAATGTGTTCTATAGACCTCCAGGCCAACGAAAATGCTGACGCAGGGAATATTACTATACCTTCCATGGAAGGCTGATCTACACACAAGATCAAGGGAGAAAAACCTTCAAGGCTTGTCTAATAGAAGCCAAGACTCTTTATCAATAATGATCTTTGGTCAGAGGTGTCAGGACAAAAGATCCCTGAAAAGGTCACAGAAGGTAATTATTTTACCTATCTATCTATCTATCTATCTATCTAATCTTATTTTATTTTTTCAGTGTTCCAAGATTCATTGCAATTAATAGGATCACAGATTCTTTTTTTTAAATTTTTTTTTAAGATTTTATTTATCCATTTATTAGGAAAGAGAGAGTGAGAGAGAGCATGAGAGGGGAGAAGGTCAGAGTGAGAAGCGGACTTCCCACGGAGCTGGGAGCCCGATGTGGGACTCGATCCCAGAACTCCGGGATCATGACCTGAGCCTAAGGCAGTCGCCCAACCAACTGAGCCACCCAGGCGCCCAGATTCTTAAGTTTGAAAGGAAACTGAGACTACTTTGTATTATTGTTCAATGTATCAAGGCCTGGAGAAGTAAAGATAATAAGACTTATATCATACATTGTTCTAAGGACTAAAAGAACAACAAATGTTGATTCCTGGTGACTGACATATAGTATTTGCTCAACAAATTCATTCATTCAGTTAATATTTACTGAATGCCTCTTATATGCTGTTATGATTAAATTGTGTCCTCCCAGAATCTACATTAGTTGAAGCCCTAGACCCCTGTATTTGGAAATAGAGCCATTAAGGAGGTAAAAATATTAAATGAGGTCATAAGGGTAGAGAACTAATCTAATAGGACTTGTGTCCTTGTAAGAAGAGGAAGAGATATCAAAGCACTCTCTTTCCTCTCTTTCTCTTTCTCTCTGCATACACAAAGGAAAGTCCCTGTGAGGACACAGCAAGAGGGCAGCCATTTATAAGCCAAGAAGAGAGGCCTCACTAGAAATCAACCCTCACAACACGCTTCTCTTGGATTTTTACCCTCCAGAACTTGAGAAAATTAATTCTGTTTAAGCGACTCAGTCTGTGGTATCTTACGGCAGTCCAAGCTGACCAATAAAAGTGCCATGGTCCAACATCTAGTATGTGGTAGTGTCACCTGCAGTGTAACTTGTGGTAGGAAACCGTAAAAAGACACCTGGGATAAAATGCAACATTATCCTTTCGATCAGTAAGGGGTCTCTGTTTTCTCATTATCCAATGATGCTTCCTTTTTCCCAATTGGAAAGCCATTCAATCATTACATTCTGTAAGTTGCCACCTCTTCAAGACCACTACTCAGTTCTATGATCTGCACAGAAATATTAGATCAAACAGCTTGCTGTCACAGAAAGAGTGACCAACTTTTGAGTCACACAGAGCCAAGTCTGAATCTCAAATCTGTCACTTATTAGATATGAGACTGTGGAAGAGTCACGTCACCTCTTTTGAGTCTTAGTTTCCTCATCTGTAGAATGGGTTACTTTGTGGTAAACAGAATAACAGCCTCCCAGATATGCCCACACTCTAATCCCCAGAACTTGTGAATATGTTACCCTATATGGAAAAAAGGACTCTGCAAATGTCATTAAGAATCTTGAGATGCAGAGATTATTCTGCATTATCCAGGGGGACCAATCTAATCATATGAATCCTTAAAAGTGGAGAACCTTCCTGGTTGTTGTTTGATGTAGTGCGGCAATGGAAGTATGTCAGAGAGAGAGCAACATAAGAAGGATTTGACTTACTGTTACTGGCTTTGAAGATGGAGGAAGGTGCCACAAACCAAGGAGTGCAGGTCATCTCTAGAAACCAGAAAAGACAAGGAAACGTATTCTCCTCTAGAGCTTCTAAAAAATAAGGTATCGCTACTGACACTTTCATTTTAGCCCAGTGAGACCCATGTTGGACTTCCGACCTATAGAACTTAGTTGTATTGTTTTAGCCACTAAATGTATCTATCTCTCCTGACACTTTGATTTTAGCCTAGTGAGACCCATGTTGGACTTCCGATCTATAGAACTTAGTTGTATTGTTTTAGCCATTAAGTATGTGTTACTTTGTTATAGCCACTGTAGGAAACTAATACAACTTTATACAATTGTTAAAACTTTTTTAAAAGACAGTATCTAGGGGAGAGGAGGAGCAAGATGGCGGAGAAGTAGGAGGTTGAGATAGAGTCGGAACCCAGAAGTTCATCTAGATAGTTAATAAATCATTTTAAAAGCCAGCATACTCAACAGGAGGGAGAAGAGAGGAAGAAGAGCAATTCCAGGAGCA
>CM052809.1:85642687-85665381 GCA_028533885.1 Nasua narica | reverse complement strand
TGGATGGAACTAGAGGGTATTATGCTAAGCGAAATAAGTCAGTCAGAGAAAGACAATTATCACATGATCGCTCTGATATGAAGAATTTGAGAGGCAGGGCAGGGGGTTATGGGGGGGTGGGGAAGAGAAATGAAACAAGATGGGATGGGGAAGGAGACAAACCATAAGAGACTCCTAAACTCCCAAAGCAAACTAAGGGTTGCTGGGAGGTGGGGGGGGGGTAGGGATATGGACATTGGGGAGGGTATGTGCTATGGCAAATGCTGTGAAATGTGTAAGCCTGATGATTCACAGACTTGTACCCTGGGGTAAATAATACATTATATGTTAATAAAAAAATTAAAAAAAAAAAAAAAGACAGTATCTAGGGGCACCTGGGTGGCTCAGTTGGTTAAGCAACTGACTTCGGCTCAGGTCATGATCCCAGAGTCCTGGGATCAAGTCCCACATCGGGCTCCCAGCTCCACGGGGAGTCTGCTTCTCCCTCTGACATTCTCCCCTCTCATGCTCTCTCTCACTGTCTCTATCTCATATAAATAAATAAAATTAAAAAAATAAAATAAAAGACAGTATCTACTTGATCACCTAGGAGACCCATTAAGAGTCCTTTAAAGGAGGACAGGATATCATTATTGAGAAGAAAAGCTGTTTTTATTTAAATGTCTCATAATAAGGGAAGCAAAGGAATCAAAAAACAAGAGTCCCTTAACTACAAGTGATGAATGTATGCTTACATCTATTCTCCATCCATCTTTTCTCAGCATTTGACTGAATTAGCAGCTGGCACAAGCTCATCTCCCAATGGTCAACCAAAGGCCTGGGTGACAGTCAGCTCCAAATAGCCCCCACCTCTTGTCTGGTAACACATCTTTTCTCTCCACCCTACTGAAGGCAGGCTCCATAATGGACTTTCTATGCCTCATGCTGAGGCATACACATGGTCACACCCTGGGGTTCAAATTTTGTTGCGGCCATTTCCTAGTTGTGTGACCTTGGGCAAGCATCACACCTCTGTGAGTCTTAGATTTTTCTTTTGATAATTAAGGGTAACTTCTACTTTATATGGTTGGTTAGAGGAGGAAAAGAAATATATTTGCAAATTGTTTAATATAGTGCCTGTCACATGGAAGTTGCTAATAAATAGGCTAATTTATCCAAAAATATAAAAGGAGCACTCAAAAATAAATGTGTGCATATAAATTCATCAGAACTGTGTATTACATGCATAAATAGAAAGATATTGTTATACATAAGTACACACACACACGCGCGCACATATACACGTACACACACACCAAATAAGACCTAGGGCCTGTCCTCAAATCTTCCGTAGTCCAGTGGAGACAAGACAGGTAAAAGAGGCAATGATAAGATAATGTAATCAATGCTAAAACAGGAGGTAGTATCTGGTACTATGGATACAAAGGGGAGAGGCAACTAATCCAGCTTATGTGGTCAAAAAAAGCTTCTGGGTGGAGTCACTTCTAAAATGAATCCTGGGGTGCCTGGGTCACCCAGTCAGTTAAGCGTCTGACTTTGATTCCAGCTCAGATCATGATCTCTAAATTGTGAGACAGGGCCATATATTAGGCTCCACACCCACTGCTTAAGATTCTCTCTCTCTCCCTCCCACCAAATAAAATAAAAATAAAATGAATCCTTCAGGATTAACATGAATTGGGTAGGAAATGAATATTATATGCAGGTTGATAGCAAGTACAAGCCTAATGTAAAGAAGAACACACAAAAAAATCAAGAAATAAACATAATTTAATACTACACAGTTGGAAAGGAGAGGAAGCATAGAGAAATGGCTTATTGATATAATCATCATGTATGTGTATGACTATTATTACCAGCTGTGTCAGACGAGAGGTAACTTTGCATTAGTACGCAGCCATTTTCTCTCCCCAGCCTACCAACAAAATTCTCATTTCCACTCAACCCTGCCCTGAAACTTAATGGGAAGACTGAGGTAATCAATGAAGTAGAAAAGGGCCAAGACAGGAAGAGAATAATTTACCAGAAGAGATGAGAACCTAAGGTGAGGGAAACACTGGTAATGAGGGACGGAAGTACTTCAGCTTTTGTGTTTTCTTAAAGCAGCTGTAATAAAAATTTAAATTAGTTTCAATTTTTCCAACTATTACTTATTTGAATTTGATTCTAGGCCAAAAGTGGACTTTCTGGGGCCTGGTTTTATGTAGCTTATACATATATGGATACGTCTGAACCTCTTCCAGACTATTTTATTTATTGTTCCTTCAAAATACCTCTCTCTAACCCTTTACTTATGCCATTTGCCCTGCCTGGAATGCTTTCTGTACTTGTCTAAATCCCTCTCATTCTTTAAGGCCTAGCTTATACTCCACATGCTCCCTCAAAGCTGTGTCAGCACAGAGAAATGCCCCTTCAATTATTTTAATGTATTTGTTGCCTGAATTGTAGTCACCAGTGCTTATTATCCAGAACATCTTCACAAAAACATCAAAGAAAAATACAGAAAAAAATACATCATACTTTAAGACCATTGCCCTAAAGGAAAAATTACATACAAGCCTTTCTAGTCATTAATTATGGGTATAGATGACCCATAATATCACAACCATGCTAGGAATTTTGATTTCATCATTTTTCATTATGAAAAATGATTTCATCATTTTGATTTTCATCAAAAAGTGATTTCATCACTTTTTTGAAGTATTCCTGTATTTTTTTTTAGTTTTCAACTCTAGTTAGATAATATACAGTGTTATCTAGTATCAGATGTATGATATAGTAATTCAATACGTCCATACTCATCACAACAAATGCACTCCTTAATTCCCACCACCTATTTGACCCTTCCCCCCACCCACCTTACCTCTGATAACCATCAGCTCTTTATAATCAAGAATCTGTTTCTTGACCCCTCCCTCTCTTGCTCTCTTTTTCCCTTTGCTTGTTTTATTTCTTAAATTTCACACATGAGTGGAATTATACGATATTTGTCTTTCTCAGACTGACTTATTTCACTTAGCATAATACACTCTAGCTCCATCCATGTTGGTTGTTGCAAATGGTGAGATTTCATTCTTTTTAAATGGTTGAATAGTATTCCACTATACATACAAAATTTTTGAGGAAAAATTTTGAGGAAAAATTTCCATACTGTTTTCCACAAGGGCTGTATCAGTTTGCATTCCAACCAATAATGAAGCAGTAGAAAGAATTCCGTTTATAAGAAAACAATACCATTTCTAATTGGACCCCAAATAATAAGATACCTACTAATAAATCTAACCAAAGAGGTAAAAGACTTATACTCTGAAAACTATAAAACACTGATGAAAGAAATTGAAGATTACACAAATAAATGTAAGATAAGACAGTATGGAGTTTCCTCAAAAAGTTAAAAATAGAACTAGCTATGATCCAGCAATCACACTACGAGGTAATTACCCAAAGAATACAAAAATACTAATTCAGAGGGACACATTATGCACCTTAATGTTTATAGAAGCATTATCTGTAATAGCTAAATTTTGGAAACAGCTCAAGCATCCATCAACTTACAAATGGTAATTTGTAAAATGGATAAAGAAGATATATATATCTATATATACCTTATATATAGCATATAAGATATGCTATATAGCATATAAGATATGGTGTATATATATACACCATATCTTCTTTATCCATTTTATCCATTTTACATATATAGATATAGATATTATTCAGCCATAAAAATGAATGAAATCCTGCTATTTGAAACAACATGGATGCAGCTAGAGAGTATTATGCTAAGCAAAATAAGTCTGTCAGAGATAGACAAATACCATATAATTTCACTCATGTGTGGAATTTAAGAAACAAAACAAATGAGCAAACAGAAAAAAATAAGAGAGAGAGAGAGAGGCAAACCAAGAAATAGACTCTTAACTATAGAGAAAAAACTGATGGTTACCAGAAGGGAGGTGTGTGGAGGGATGGGTTAAATAGATGATGGGGATTAAGGTGTGCACTTGCTATGATGAGCACAGAGTGATGAACAGAAGTTGTGAATTCAGGTATTGAATTGTACATCTGAAACTAATATTACACTGTATGTTAACTAACTGGAATTTAAATACAAAAAGAAAAAATAGACATTGCATGCTCATAAAATGGAAGGACAAATATTGTTAAAACGTCTATACTACTCAAAGCAATCTACATAATTAATGCAATCCCTGTCAAAATACCAACAACATTTTTCACAGAACTAGAACAAATAATCCTAAAATTTGTATGAACCACTAAAAGATCCCAATAGACAAAGAAATATTGAAAAAGAAAAGCAAAGCTAGAGGCATCACAATTCTGGACTTCAAGTTCTATCACAAAGCTATAGTGATCAAAACAGTATGATACTGGCACAAGAACACACATAGATCAATGGAACGGAATAGAAAATCCAGGAATAAACCCACAATTATATGGTCAGTTAATCTTCAGCAAAGCAGAAAAGAATACCAGTGGGAAAAAGAATGTCTCTTCAACAAATGGTGTAAGGGAAAACTGGGCAGCAAGATGCAAAAGAAAGGAACTAGACCACTTTCTTTCACTGTACAAAAAAATAAATTCTAAATTCTAAATATGATACCTGAAATCATAAAAATCCTAGAAGAGAACATAGGCAGTAATTCTTTAACATCAGTAGTAGCAACTTCTTTCTAGATGTCTCCTGAGGCAAGAGAAACAAAAGTAAAAATAAATTATTGGGACTACATCAAAATAAAAGGCCTCTGCACAGCAAAAGAAACAATCAACACAACTAAAAAGCAACCTATAGAATGGAAGATGTTTCCAAATGACATATCTAATAAAGAGTTAGTATCCAAAATATATAAAGACCTTACACAACTCAACACTCAAAAAACAAATAATTCAATTAATAAGTGGGCAGAAGACATGAACAGGCATTTCTCCAAAGAAGAGACCATCCAGATGGTCAACAGACACATGAAAAGATGCTCATCATCACTTATCAGGGAAATGCAAATCAAAACTACAATGAGGTATCACCTCACACCTGTCAGAATGGCTAAAATCAACAGAAGAAACAATAGGTGTTGGTAAGGATGTGGAGAAAAAGGAACACTCATGCATGTACTGTTTTTTTTTTTTTAAAGATACCACTTATTCATTTGACAGAGAGAGACCACAAGCAGGCAGAGAGGCAGGCAGAGAGAGAGGAGGAAACAGGCTCCCCGCTGAGCAGACAGCCCGATCCGGGACTGGATCCCAGGACCCTGAGATCATGACCTGAGCCGAAGGCCGCAGCTTTAACCCGCTGAGCCACCCAGGCACCCCTCATGCATGTACTGTTGTTGGAAATGCAAATACATTTCACCTGTTAATTTTCTACTTTACAATGTTAGTGACCTTTTTCTGTCTAGAGTGCATGTCCCCTCTACCTTTCTGGGTTTTGTATAACATGGCATCTTATAAGGTTGCAATTTTAAGTTTATAGTAGAGAGCAGTATCTCAAATAGAGAAGGTGCTCAATAAATGTCAATTCTTCCCTTGAACAGCTCCAAGTTCCCTAGAGAAAGGTTGTATCTTTTTTTTTTTTTTGGTCTTTAAAATCCCAACAACTTAACAAAGGCCACAAATTCAAACATCTCTAGGAGCCAAGGAGATTTTGTAAATTAATAAAGCAGACTTGGGTAGGATGACATGGACAGGTTCAGTACATTGCAGTGGTTTTGCCAGCTTGTAAGAGCCAACTGTTAACACTGTGAAGACTTTGTGAACCAGTATAAGCAAAGTTTTCATTAACTTAACCACTACATAAATTATATTAAAAAATAAAGGTAATAAATACTCAAAATTCATCACTTCCTAATTATTTTAATAAGAGTTGCTTTACCTATTTTTTAAAAAAATATTTATTTATTTTGGAGAGAGGAAGAGCAGGTAAGTGGGAGAAAGAGACACAGGGAAGAGGGAGAGGTAGAAAAAGAATCTCAAGCAGACTCCCCACTGAATATAGAGCCTGACTTGGGGCTCAATCCCACAGCCCTGTGATCATGACCTGAGCCAAAATCAAGAGTTAGATGCTTAACTGACTGAGCCACCCAGGTGCTTTTTCTTCTGAAAAATGTTTTTGAGGTTGTGTCTACTGTGTTAGTATGTTTTTGAGGTTGTGTCTACTGTGTTTGTATGATGGAAATGCTATACTGTGTGTTCCTGTGCATCTCTTTAAAATTCCTTGCCCAGTGATGTCAAGTTGATTGGCTATAATTGGCTATGGTAGGAGTTTAGATATCACAGAAAATGGCTAATGCTACAAAATAGGGTTTGGCTTACTGTTTTGGTGATTTTCTGGACTGAAGAGAGTGATGGTAAAATGTCATTAATGATGACAAAAGTAAAAATTGTGTTATGGTTACAATCATTAAATGATGAATAGAATAAAAAATTGAGGAAATAGTCTTCTAGTATTCGAAAGCTAGTATGTGATTCAGCAAAGAAGTCCTTTATTTTATTGAAGAACAGTGAAGTTCTTTAATGCTAGGTAAAATACAGGGTGTCCAGTTAAATTCATTATTTATTTATTTATTTAAAGTAATCTCTACATCCAATGTGGGGCTTGAACTCACAACCTGGAGATCAAGAGACACATGCTCTACTGACTAGGGCAACTTGGGGCCCCAGTTAAATTAAAATTTAAAGCGGCAAGAATATTTTTAGCATAAGTGTATGTCAACTATGGTTCAGAATATTATACTTATACTAAAGAATATTATATGGTTCAGAATATTATACTTATACTACTTATACTAAAATTTTATTTATTGTTTATCTGAAATTCAAATTTAAATGAGTCTTCTGTATTTTTATTTGTCAAATCCTGCAACCTTAGACATATATCTTCATTGTTTCATCTGACATGTTAACATAGATAAAAATATCAATAAGCGTTCATGTTGGAACTGTACTTGTTTGTCAGTTCCAACTATAGGCTTGCTATGGATAAGATAGTTCAATGAAAATCCATGAAATAATCCTGTAAGAATCGACTGCCTATATGAAATTTATAATAAAGAATATTGTATATTTTATAATTTACAAGTTTTATATTATACATCCTTTACATCAATAAAATTTATACACACATATATATACACATACGCACTTTATTAACTTTTGGAGAACTGGTCATTAAATATTCATCAAGACATTGAGACACTGAGATGGTAATAAATCATCCCTTGAGAAAGCATACAAATTCATTTTATAAACACTGTACTTCTAAACAGAACTTCTACCTTCCTCCAAATGCCATTTTTCCTATGTCAGACCTATGGCAGGTCAAGGTCAGGACTCACTTGAACAATAATACTAGAGTCCACCTTTTTGAGAAATCAATCATCTCCAAAGCATATAAACACAAGCAACTAGAATAATTTCTCTCCCTGTGTAAAGGCTAAGTATTAAAAAGAATGAAGAAGGAAGATCATTCCTCCCTGACCTTCCATCTTTAATGTGAGCCCTATCCAATCATCTGAATTATTGTACATCATGCCCATCTTTACCTGACTACCCACTTAAGCTAAGGAGGCATCTCTGGGTGCTATCAGGCTCTAACATATGGGACTCATAACCACAAGCCCATAGCATTTCCATTTTTTCCAGTGATGATGAATTGGCAAGCCTGCCTAGTTATCCTTCTGCTTCTATTCTATCTGACCAGAGGCCACCTGGTTCTTGCTTAGGGAAGTCTTGGAGCCTAAAATGCCTCTGGAATGCAGAATCCCTCTAAATCAATACAGTTAACACAAAAAGCAGGAAGTATGTCCATGAGGAGACATCTTTAGACTCTCTCATTCCTGGAGAGGCAAATTGGCGAGGGCAGAAAGGAAGACAAACTGGGCTTCCAATCCAGATGCCTGGAAAGAGTCAGAGGCTCGAGAGACACCAGATTTTTACACCCCAAGGCTTAGCTCAGCTCCTGCTTGGTTCTCTTGTCATACACTTGCTTTGTGTTAGTAATAAGAGAACAATAAACTTCAGAGCAATAACTGTTGCTTATTTTATGGGTGGTAGTCTGTCTGTTTGTCTTTCTCTCCAGAATGGGCAAAGGCAAAATAGAAAACAAACAAACAAATGAACAAACAAACAATCTCTGGGATGTTTAATACTACAACTGCCCCATCCATATATTGTCAACTCTAAATTTACGCTCTAGGCCAGTTTTCCCATAGTGGGCTTCTTCAGATGTTTATGTATAATTTGTAAGAAAATGGGGGAAGAGTTTCATGGTCAAATAAGTTTGTGATATTACAGGTTTAAAGTTTTAATTTTTTTTTTCTGCTGGACTTCTCAGAGCCTTTAATATGCTCATGTACTTTGGGAATCTATTCACTGGAGTAAAGGTCACTATGTTTTCCAAATTTATTTGAGTTAAGAACCCCCTTTACATGGCGTATCTTAAAGAACTATTGTTCTGTAGAAGGGACTTTACAAAACTCTTAGGCTCCCACTATTTGCAACAGTTCTCATTAATCGACAATACAATAGACTTCACATTTCCATGACTGTTCATCTACTCCCTTGCATCCTCAACTATTAAAGGATTTCTCTTTCTTCAAGGCTTGGTTCTCTCAAAGCCTCTATCAATAATTCCCTTCTCTCCTTTCTTTGCTCAAACAAGACTTGCTTGATACCACAGTCATCACTATTACCATAGGCTCCTGAAAGGCAGTGTGGCTTGGTGGGGAGGGCCTGGACTAGAAGGCACATGGCCTGTAGTCAGGATATAGCGCCAATGTCCTTAATCAGGGTACTTTACCTTTTAGAGGCTCAGTTACTTTTTATGTAAAGTGGGAATAATATTTTTGTCACAGACTCAGGATGATGATCTTCTGAAAGGGTTTCATGAAAGCACTTTGTTATCATAATATCAAACTGAAAAACTATTAGCCCCATTTTTCCTAAATTCCTCTGATCATAAGAATCACCCAAGACAGTAAAATGAGAGATTTGTCTGAAAAGTCTGTTTCCATGGGTGAGACCTAGAATCTGTGATTTTAACAAACATCCCAGGTAATTTATACCATCAAAAGAATTTAGAAAGTTCTGAATTATCTGAAAGAACTGAGGAATGAATGGTGAATTTAGCAGTAAGAGCTATAGACAAGTGAGAAATGAGTGGGTGGGGACAAGGCCAAGGAAGCAAAACACTGCAGAGCTCTTCCTATTTATTATACCAGGTAGGCATGTATATATCCCTTCACTGAGCAAAGCTGCACTGGGCTTTTTACCTTTGTATGGTACTTCTGGAGTACACATTCCAAAAAATATATTACCAAATATCCCACTGTTCAAATTTATCTTGGTCACTTTCTCATTTGAATCTTGAATCTTTTTTTCTAAATCAATTATAACCTTGTGGATAATCATAACAGAGATCTTCATTTAAGAAATCAATCTCACGGGCGCCTGGGTGGCTCAGTTGGTTGAGTGACTGCCTTCGGCTCAGGTCATGATCCTTGAGTTTCTGGATCTAGTCCCACATTGGGCTCCCAGCTCCACTGGGAGTCTGCTTCTTCTTCTAACCTTCTCTTCTCTCATGCTCTCTCTCACTTTCTCTGTCTCTCAAATAAATAAATAAAATCTTAAAAAAAAATTAAAAAAAAAAAGAAATCAATCTCACATTTCTAATCAAGGACTTGTTTGAGCACAAGAGAGGGGGCAAAAGCACATACACACAGATACACACCTGCCACATTTGCCATTTACAACTCTCATAGTCATTGAAATGCTCATAAATTACAAAAAAAAGGATGCCATCTCTGAAATGATATAAAAGGATCTCTTTGCGTGCATTCTTTATGCTGCTTGCATATAAGAGCTGGGATTATTTAGAGATTTTATTTCTTGTGGAGAAGCAAGGGAATAAAAACAGTATTTGCTTTATTAAAAATAAAGTAAATAACCTAAACAAAAACTCATTATTTCTAGAAAGTCCCTTCTCATGTCCAACCACCAAGGGAGACTCTACTGCAACTGATTTCTTGGAAAAGTCCAAATCAAAGACGGGAAAATCTTGTAGCCATTAGACTGCAATCTCTATGAATCACCAATATGTTTTTCATGACTCTTTCTGCATTCCTTCTCTATTCTGTAGTTTATTTTGTTCAATGTTTTCAGCAACTGCTTTGCCAAGCCTCAGTGTAGAAGTCATCTAAGCATGAGTATGTTTCCCACTCCACGATCTTCTTGTCCAAGGAACAAAGCAGGCATCTGACTTTTCTCTCAACCCATTCTTTCCCCCTGTGGTTACAGGCACAGGAATAAAACAACCAGACCTAAATACTCATGGAATAAGGCCTTACACAGTCGAGGATGCCATGAGAAAGTTCTGAAATATAGAATACCTTCTTTCCTATTACTCAGAGTGTATCTTACAGAGACTGAGGTCTTTAAGAAAAAGAAGGGACTGCAGTTGTGACCAGTTGGCAGTGGCCACTTTGTGGCTTAGTGCAATAAATAATTTACTTTAACTTAGCTCTAGCTTACCAAGTCTCTAGCTTCTCTACCCCTATACACAAACAATTCACTTCTCATTTGCAAACATTACACATCTGCATGTGTGACCACACACTCATGTTAAATAGATATTTATTTCTCTTTCTGCCCAACATGGGGAACTGGTTTTGAAGTAAGTTAACAAGATCTGCCTCTTTCACTGTACTAAGTAGACTGGTATTTCTGGATCAATCGTGGTGGTGACAGCAGGGTGGGTATCTGATTTATTCATTCAGCCATCCATTTATTATCCATTCATCCATTTAATCATTGAGTAAATATTATTAAGTGTCTATTCTGTGGTGTACTATGGGGATAGGCACTGGTATTGTAAGTACAATAGTCAATTAAACACATGGAGACTGTGCTCTGATGGAAATGTATTGTCTAATGGAAGAGAAAAACATTAAACAAATGATTACACATATTTTAAATGTTTAATTTTAATAAGGGCTGTAAGAAGTAGTAAAGGGAGCTATGAAATTCATGAAAAGGGAACTAAGGACCACATACTGAATTATTCCATTTGTAAGCAATGTCCAGAATAGGCAAATCTGAAAAGAAAAAGTACCTTAGTGGTTGCCTAGACTGGAGGTAGTGCTTTGAGCATTTGAGGATGGCTAAGAGAAATGCACTTTCTTTCCTAGGTTATAAAAATGTTCTAAAATTGATTGTGGTTATATACTCAAAGCTTTGAATCCCTCTTTTTCCATTCACTTATACTTTGTTTGGGGCTGCATTCATTTTCATGGGTTATGTCCACTTGCAGCTATTGGCTATTTATTCTACCAGCCTAGGAAACCAAGGACGGTGAGGGTATGTTATCTTGTAGCTCCAGTCAAAGTGGTAGCTAGGCCTTAAGTGGTCTGAGGTTGTAACTTGTACATCTTTGCATTATTCATTGGTTGGGGGAACAATATGCCAGGGTGGGTACATGCCTAGGTCAGGAGGTGGAGTCAGTTCTACCAGAACTTCATGCTCTGAGGATGGAGAAAGAGATGATCCTATTGCCAGATACAGAGAGGCTAGGTAGGCAAAAGCAGCAGCTCCCCACTTGGGATGATCAGTTGCCTCATGCAACCTTGTAACAAAGGTTTTGTTTTGAGGGACCACAGCTCTTCAGGATAGAGTCACTACATTTCAAATGCTGCATACAATCTGAAATTGCTAAATCATTCAAAGTGTCACACAGAGAACCTGTAAAATTTGTAACTCTTAATGGATTCTATCACTTAGTTAAATAAGTACATACTATATAGTAGCTATGGGATAAGATTAAAAAGCAGTTAACAAATTTGTAAACTGGATTATATAGACATATTTAATTCATATTAATAATTCTAATTTGCATTGTGGGTTTGGGTGTTTTCTTTGTGTGTGTGTTGGGGGGGGTGATGAGGTTGAGATTTTCATTTGGTTTGGTTCCTATGAATTTATATCAGTTTCTGGGCATCCTGAAGTTCCAGTGGTATATAATAAAAACTAGTTAAGTAACATACATCTTGGGATATTTCCACCAACAAATTTAGAGGAAGTATAGGCAACACATTTATCTACTAATTACTGTCAGATGAAATGTGCTTTGCTTGCAGGAAAATGTAATGATACAATGATGGTAGATGCATGGCCAGCAAGTCTCACTGCTCTCTCACATGCAAACATCATGAATTGATCATGAAACTCTTTCCTATTGTTATACAATGTGACCTCAGAATCCTCAACACTATGCTTCAAGGAAACCCCACCAATCGAATGTAGTTAGAAACCAGGATGAGCTATGTGAGCTTAGAAGAGTTATTTAATCTCACCAAGCTTTAGTTAACTTGCTTTTATTTGTAAAACGTACTTGTGCTTGATAAAAGGTAGTCTTACAATGATGATGAAAATGATAACTGTCTTTATTTTATTTTTTAGATATTTTTTATCATGCTCACTTAGCCAACATATAGTACATCATTAGTTTTTGATGTATTGTTCAGTGATTCATTAGTTTCATATAGCATCCAATACTCATCACATCACGGCCCTCCTTAATACCCATTAGCCAGTTACCCCATCCCTCTAAACCCTTCCTTTCTGTAACCCTCAGTTTGTTTCCCAGCATTCAGAGTCTCTCATGGTTTGTTTCCCTCTTTGAATTCTTCCCATTCAGTTTTCCCTCCCTTCCCCTATGGTCCTCTGTGCTATTACTTATAGTCCACATTTGAATGAAACCATATGATTATTGTCTTTCTCTACCTGAGGTATTTCTTTTTTTTCCAATTACTTTTATTTTTTCAGTGTTCCAAGATTCATTGTTCATGTACCACACCCAGTGCTCCATGCAATATGTGCCCTCCTCAATACCCACTACCAGGCTCATCCAACCACCCCCTCTCCCCTCCAAAACCTTCAGTTTGTTGCTCAGAGTCCACAGTCTCTCATGGTTCATCTCCCCCTCCGATGACTGACTCTAGATTATATCTAAATAGAACTCCTTCTAAAATTTTTCTCCATAGGTTTTCTTCATAGTGGTGGGGAGAACAGCATAAGTGATTTGGGTTTTGGATTTATTTCAGACTCTCTCAGTGCATCAGAAAGGGGATTCCTAGTTACTTGAATTTTCACTTTCATAAATGGTCAAGATGAGAACATACAGATGAAAAACTGCATGTTACATAAGAAGGCATGGAGGGAGATACTGCCCATTCTGCCTCATAGTGACTCCTGTGATAAATGCCTAAGTTTGGTTCCAGGAAAAAGTTTGTCTTTACAGAAAAATGTGTATGCTTTCCACCGGCAGAAAACCAAAACTAAATAACCCAACATGTTTCCATTTTGCCTTCACTGCCAGGAAGCTTGTGCCAAAAATGTATTACCCCAAGTTTTATAATTAGCCCAAATCAGGTGTCTAAAGACATCAACTCCTTTTGAGTCCTTCAGATATTCCCAGTTTTCTTTTACCCTTAAATTGTTTATTTTATACTGAAAGAATCTGCAAGCTTCTTTAATCCCACTGGAGGAAGTGGATCACCTGACCTTTTAAGGTCTCTTCCAACCATAAAATTCCATGAAATCCTCAATAAAATTCAATCATTAAAACAAAAATGACCAGTTTTCAACAGGACATATTGGTTCTGGCATCCAAATAAATGGGAGAGAGATGATTTTTTTTTTAAGATTTTATTTACTTATTTATTTATTAGGAAAGAGAGAGAGTGAGAGAGAGCATGAGAAGGGAGAAGGTCAGAGTGAGACGCGGACTCCCCATGGAGCTGGGAGCCTGATGTGGGACTCGATCCCGGGACTCCGGGATCATGACCTGAGCCGAAGGCAGTTGCTTAACCAACTGCTCCACCCAGGCGCCCCAGAGATGATTTAAAATGTATCAGAACCCATGGTTGGTTAGGCATTCCACATCTATAACAGGTATTCTAGATGGTCTCACCTGCCTGTGGACACAAATGTGGCCATGTTCCCTGATATAGCTACATTTGCACCTCAGTGCTCCTCAGCATCTACTGCATGGTAGCAGGGCTTTAGAGTTCCCCCAGATGATTTTTGGGACTCACTACTAGTGTCACAAATATTCCATGCTCTCAGGATCCTACTGTCACGAATACAGGGTGTTGGCATTGTTGGACAATTGAGAATGTCCCCATTCCAGCCTATCCCAACTGCTCCTCTAACAGGCTCTTACCTCTCTAGGGCAATGCCTTCTTGAAAAAACCCAAAACTGAAAAACATTTGGGTGCCAATATGTTACTATATATTCCCTTCCTCTTTTTCTGTTCCATGAAGTAATGAGACCATCTTCCTATCTCTTCTAGTGGAATAAAAATAAATATAGTATGCATGAAATCATTAGGAGAAAAGTGTCAAGGGAGAAGACAATTGCTTTTAGATCCAAACTTTGAAGAGCTTAATTCAACTCAACTTAGCCTAGAGGAAAGAAAAGGAGACTGAGAAGGAGGAACCAGAAAGGTAGTAATAAAATGCAAGAAGGGATGGTGCTACAGACTCCACAGGAGAAGAACATGTTCCACAAAGGAGGACCAACCCCTGCTCCAGGTGTTATTGAACTTGCATAGCTCTTGAGGCAGACATTATTATTCCTATCTTACAGAGGAAGAATCTAAGCTCAGACAGGTTAATTTTATTTACCCAAGTTCACAAAGGTAATTAGTGTCAGAGCTAAAACTCAGTGCCAAGTCTGCTGTGCTCTTTCCATGACACACCTGTGAAATAGATTGCAGAACATGCCTTTCCTGTTACTTTAACTTTGCTAATATCTATTTCCCAAATCTACAACAGAATATCTCAACTTCTCATCCTAACAAATGCCAGGGATAGCAAGTAATGACCAAAAAATCAGATCAGACTGCCATCCTTTTATCTGAGCCACAGTGGCAAGAAAGGAAGGTCTCATAGGGCAGATCTAAAACTGAGATAGATCTTGGGAGGTTTTCTTTTCAGTGTTGTTATCTTCTATGAATATTGTAACAGATGTAAAAATGCTTCATAAAAATTATAAAGCATATATATAACATATATATACATATATTATAAAGCATATAAATATATAAAGTATATATTTAAAGCATATATATATAAAGTATATATAATTATTAGCTTTTTTGGAGAATGAGAAGAGAATGGATCTTTGGGGATTGTGTATCTGCTAATTCTAGCTACAAGCCAAAATCAATACACAAAAATAATATTGATAAAATCTATAATAATTCTTTCTCTTCATAGAGAGAAGTCTGTCTACATCTGTACCATCTGTGTGACTGACTTTTCTCAAGGTGGGGTGGATTAAAGAGGCTAGAAATAGTCTAAGAGTAATGGGGAGAAACTTTTTTTTGAGGAGAAAAGTATATTATCTGAATACTATACAAGGTTCCAGCATTCCAGCACTGTAGCCTTTTTGACTCCTTAGGATAGGCCCAACAGTATCTCCAAGCTTCTCAGTATGTTCCTGGAGGAGCTCTAGCCAGGCTGGGTGCGCCAGCCTTTCCTGATTCATCATGAGGAGACACATACCGAGGCATCTCAGGCTGCTAGGAAACTTTATTTCCCTGGAATCATGGAATTTTATAGGCTGAAAACACCCTGAAGACCTAGCCAGTGTTTTTAATACTTACTTTTAAAATATGGAACACCTTGTGTATACATAAAATATAACAAGGTGAAAAAATATTATCTTTACATTTGACATCTTAATCCTTCTTAGGGAGGAAACTATCATTGTTTGGAAAACATCTTGGTAAACATACTTGGGATATGACAGCAGAAGCCAAGAGCTCAGAGAAGAAAGAAGACAAACTAATCTGGGTGAAAACAGGGAAGAGTCATGGACAAATTTTTGTGTTTTTTTCTGAATGGGAAAAAGAGAGGCAAGTGAGGAGAGAAAAGAATGGAGAAAGGAGTGAAAGGAACTAGAAATTAAAATAATAATAGCCTGATTTTATATATGGAATCAAATAAAATGTAATATAATAGAGATATTATCTATCTATCTATCATCATCACATTCGGCTTTGCTCTAATAATTTTATTTACATTAACTCATTTCTTCTTCATACCATTCCTGTGAGTAGATATTGTTGTAGTCCCCATTTTAAAAATGACACTGAGGAACAGAAAGGGTAAACAACTTAACCACACCTACAGCTAGCAAACATGGGGCAAGCTGCCCCAACTGTAGCCTATAAATCACCACATGGACCATCAGACTCCACAGATACAGGACTTTTCTCTTACTGATGAACAAACTGAGAAAATTATACCCTCGATTTTAATTTTGTCCTGATCAGTGTTTCTAAAAACTAAATCATGAATATTTATAATGAGGGAATTTTACATTTTAAAGGTCAAGATTGCCTGCTTGTCTTGAAAATATGGAAACCCGTACCATTTTAAAGCACAACAACATTTAACCAGAGGTGGTTCTCACCACCTGCTGTACATGGAACCCAAAATTTCTAGAGTGGACAGAGTCCCCACCCTGACTGCTTCATTCACTTGCTATCTGCTCAAGCACTGAATTTGAAGCTCCTGATATAGCACTAAGACAACAGATTTAGTGTTAATACAGACCCAAACCTATACTTCTAGCTTCCCTTTTCAAAGCTTTACTGTATCATAGAGATCAGATTCCAGTACCCAAGTTTTTCTTGCCAATGCATTCTAGTGTCTAGCACAATCTTTGGCATATCAGAAGAATTTAATACTTATTTCTCAAATCATGAATAGATGCATTGATGGATGAAAACTCATAGTGGCCAATAAGCAGAAGGAAGTATATCCCCATCTCTCTTCCTACCACTACTATTATCAAAGAGCTTCACAGACATGGCAAGTGTCTGTTTTGACTTTGCCCCATTAGAAACAACCTACCAGATGAAACTATTTTGTTGGGGCCTGAAACTCCCCACCTAGGGAAGAAATGCATCATCTCTTTTGAAGTATCAACAGTTCCAGTTTGCACGGGTCATGCTTCTTGGATTGGGGATGTGAAGAAAACAAGACAACTCAAACCAAAGCCAGGGACATGGACATCTCAGAAGGTCTTCGGAAAAATGGGGGGGGGGGCAAGGAACCAGACATTGAGTCATCATGATAAACCCCAGAACCCAAGGCACAGTCCTGTGCAGCTTTGCTGTTGGCTGGATGGTATTTTAAGCCTTAATTATTATTCTGTTTTATACTTGCAGCCTCAGAGCATTGCTATTAAAGTGCTTTCAAATGTTTGGGAAGTCAGTCGTGTTCAAGTTTATCCTCTTACTGTTTGGTTGACAGGAACTATTTGTAAACGGAGTACCCTGCCAGTTACCAGCATTTATTTGTAGTTATATCACAAATGTTTTTGAAACTTGTGTTTATCTATAATTTGACACATCAAGAGGACTTTTGCTCTTGGCCTGAGCTCCTGCCAAAGCAAATGGTTATGTGTTAAAGTTGCTTTCATCAGGCCTTCATAGAGCTAATGGCTGACTCTCACATCTCCCTCACATCAGGGTTACCCAAACTGATGTTAAGAAAGCAATTGAACACATATGTGACAAGTTGGAGGGCCCAAGCATGAGGGAAGGGAGTGGGGCTGGGGGCTCGCTCCACTTGGAGTAATGTTTTAAATAAAGGGTTGTTTTCAGAGTAGCTGGCTCTGACATCCACAAAGGCAATTTGGCAGAGAACCTAGTTACTCTCTCATCCACCTCTTTACTGATTATGATGATTGCTCCTTGCTCTGTTGCTAAACTCAGAGAAAGATGTGTCGGCACCCGGAGGCATCTGTTTCACTTAGCTTGCTTACCCACCATTTCAGTTAAGCCCTGAGAAATCCTATCTTGGCCGATTTATGGAGAAAACCTCTCTGTTGGAAAGATAAATGCTTTTGGTGATGGATTTTGAAAATCATAGTACTTCATAGCTGGAAGGAGACCCGCAGAGATGATACAGTCCAAACCCCAGCATATCTAATTCATGTATTCATTCAACAAATATTTGCCAAGCTCTTTCCACAGGCCAGACACCATTCAACATGATGGAGAAATACTGGGAACAAAGCAGACAAATCTCCTCTATCATGGAGCAAGTAAACAAAAAGCATGATTTCAGGGACCATTAGTTTCTATGAAGATGACAAAAATGAGATAATATGATAAAGAAGTGGTTCTTTTGAGAGAAAGACCCAGAGAGGAGGCAATAATATTGGAGCTGAGGATCAGTGATAAGAAACTAGTCAAGCAAAGATCTTTGGGAAGGCAGGCAGAAGGAAGAAAGAGCAAGTGCAAAGACTTTGAGATAGAACAAGGCTTGCATACTGGAGTACAGAAACTGAGCTTACAGAGTGAGCTGTAGGTTGGAGGTTGGAGAGGAGCAGGGACCAGGTCACACAGGGCCAAGAACTGAGGCACTCGTTGACTTAATGTCTGTGATTCAGTATGTGTAAGCACAGGTCTCTCCATCCCTCTCCAGAACTTTTTTACCCAGGTCATGTTGTCCCTAAAGCAAAGCCACCATACTTTCTCTGTGTGTATTTCCCAGCAGATTTGCATTCTGGGAGGCATAAGATATGGGAAAATATGTCTTGGCACAAGACAAAGAGATTACTAATATGCCACTCTCATAGTGAAAATCACTCTTGATTAAAATGATGCTTCAGCCTGAGTTGTTTTATATGATTATTTCTCCAAGAGCTTTTCAATATTTTTCTTCCCCTAAGATCCAGGTTACCAGTAGATGAAAATCTCTGTATCTAGCATTTCTCAAAACTCAACCATTTGTGAATCACCTTCAGAATTTATGCCATTATCTGTATCTCACCTACTATTTTTATTTAATACTGTTGTTTAAACTTATCTATTATCTTACCCTTCTTTCTACCCACCCCAATTAGTAACATCCACATAATTATGAGTTTGATATGCTAGTTAATTTTTATTTTATTACACATAAAATAAATATAATATTAAAGGTCTTTTATACCACCTAAAATCATATGTTATGGGTAAATTTTTTAGGGAAAAAAACCCACTGTCTATGTGCAATAGGGGCATGTTGTCTCAGAAGGTTAGCAACATAAACATTCTCTTTCAGTTTCTTTCTTTTTCATTCCTGACATAAACATTTATGTCAACTTTCAATTGCTGCTCTTATCTCAATGATAGAATATGTAGAATCTCCAGAATGCCTTATTTTTGAAAATAAGTAATATAACTATCAATTTTTTTCGCCTCCCTCTGAAAATATCACCTACAAATATCCACTATAGGGGAAAAATGGAGAAGAGAAGACAGAGATCTCCTCCAGAAAGCCACCATCAAGTAGCAGAGGCACATGCATATGATGTACCAGGATAACAAAACATATTCACATGCAGTATTTGTTAAAATCAAGCATATTTTAAAAAATATTTAAGATATTTATTGAATCTTAATTTTTAAAATATTTACATAAGTAAAGAGAACAGTATAATAAATACCCATCCACTCATCACATACTTTCCAGAATTACCAACTCATGGCCAATCTTGTTTCCTCTATACTCACACTTATTTCTCCCTCCCCAGTGAATTATTATGAGGCAAGTCACAGATGTTGCTTCATTTCATCTGTGAATATTTAGTATGTGTCTCTAAGAGGAGTTTGATTTTGACTATAATCACAATACCAGTTTCCCACTTAACAAAATTAATAATTATTTGATATTATAAAATAGCCTTCAATCTTCTAAATACAATTTTTTTTACAATCATTTTATTCAAAATGGGATCCAAGCAAGATCCACAAATCCATTTGATGGGTATATTTCATAAGTCATTTTAAATTGATAACACACCCCTCTCCTTTTTTTTTTAAATTTGTGAAAGAAACCAGATCATTGTCCTAAAATGTTTCCCACATTCCAGGTCTTTTCTGATTACATCCTTGAAGTGTGTGTAACATATCCCTCTGTTCTCTAATTGTTCTACAAATTGGTGTTTAATTCTAGAGCTGTTATATCCAAAGCAGCAGCCATTAGCCATGTGCTTTTTGAGACCTTGAAATGTGGCTAGTCTGGATGGAGAGGTTCTGTAAGTATAAAATGCACATCAGATTCCAAAGACTTGGTACAAAAAAAGTAAAATATCTCATTAATAATGTTTATATTGGTTATATGTTGAAATAATAGCACTTTGCTTATAGTGGGTTGAATAAAATGTGCAATTGATTCTTGAATAATGCAGGGGTTAGTGCATTGACCCTCCACACAGTCAAAAATCCATGTATAATTTGTATAAATGTATAATTTTGACTCCTCAAAAACTTAACTATTAAGAGCACAATAATTGACCAGAACCCTTACTGACAACATAAGTCATTAACACATATTTTCTAGTTGTAGGTATTTAATATTGTACTCTTACAATAAAGCTAGCTAGAGAAAAGAAAATGTTATTAAGAAAATAATGAGGAAGAGAAAATATATTTCAAGTACTGTACTGTAAAAATCTGTGTTTAAGTGTACCCACGCTGTTCAAACCTGTGTTGTTCAAGGGTCAACTGTATCATTAAAATTATTTTTACTTGTTTCTTTTTAATTTTTAACATGGCTACTAGAAAATTTAGAATTACATATGTGGCTCACCTATTTCACATAGCCAGTGCTGTATTAGAATTTTGGTCAGGTTCAGATTTGATCTTTAGGTGAGAATACTTCATATACTACATGGGGGGACATATTGGCTATTTCTCTTTTTTTTTCTGGTAAGACTGATCAGTATTATCAGTCTGATTCATCCATTCTAAAATTACCTAGCAACCTCTCACCTAACAGTTTTAGCAACAATTAATAATATTGTTGTAATCAGAGTTTCTCAGCCTCAGCACTATCAGCATTTTAGACAGGATAATTCTTTATTGTGAGAGTTGTCAAGTGCATTGTTTAGCAGCATCCCTAGTCTTTACCTACTAGATTCCAATAGCATCTCTCCTGCCTCCAGTTGTGACAATAAAAATATCTCCAGACATTGCCAGATATGCTCTGCAGGACAAAACCACCTCCCCTACCATCCCCACCCCCAATTTGAGAATTACTGGTCATAAATTTAACCCCTTCAGTGAAGTCTTCTCTAAAGCTATATTCTTATAACTAAGAATTTACACCTTCAACTTTGTATTTCCCTAGTGCCACATGGCTCTCTACTAGCATTTATTGCATTATTTCACAACTGTTTGGGTATGTTTCCCTCCCTAGAATGTGGGCCCCTCAAGGGCAGCCTTTTTACATTCCTACAGCCTGGAAGAATATGTAAACACAGGCCTCAGTGGATGAAATACCAAATAAGGGTAAGAAGCAAGAACTTCTGGGTTCCCCTATGCCTTAAGAGGAAAAACATAACCACCCATTTGGTTCTCCAGGAAGTTTGTTAGAGGGCCCTTGTGTAGAATGTACTGTCTGTGAGAAGTGTGGAGTCAGATCTGTCATTTATTATACTGAGCATTTGTTCATTTGTTCTAGAAATATACACTGGGCATTAACTGTTGAGCAAACGCTTTTCTCAAAATTACATATACAGTGAAGAACAAGACAGAGAAGGTCCTCTCTGAGGAAGCTATATCCTATGGTAGAGGTAAAAGGCTAGAGGATCAATAAGCAAATATATAAATAAATACATAAATAAACACAATTTAAGATTATAAGTGTGTAAAGAAAAATTTAAAATATGATGTGATGGGGCACCTGGGTGGCTCAGTGGCTAAGCGTCTGCCTTCAGCTCAAGTCATGATCCCAGGGTCCTGGGATTGAGCCCTGCATTGGCATCCAGCTCCCTGCTCAGTGGGAGGCCTGCTTCTCTCTCTCCCACTCCCCCCGCTTATGTTTCTTCTCTTGCTGTCTCTCTCTCTCTCTCTGTCAAATAATAAGAAAAATCTTTATAAAAAAATTAAAAAATAAAATATGATGTGATAAAATATATGGAAGGAGAAGCAATTACTTTAGACAAAGAAAAAATGAAATGGAGAAAGCCATGGGCAAAACAGGAAAGGACCTTCCAGGTAGAAGGAAAAGCAAAGCCAGGAATCTGCAGTAGAGTATTGTATTCTACTGGGGCAGGATAGTGTAGGCAATGGCCAAACTTTGGACTTTATTGTAACAATGAGGAGAAGCTACTGAACAGCTTAAAAATGTATTTAGAGTGCAGATTTGCGTTCTGGGAGGCACAATTTTTTAGATTACAACCTTGTTATTTACACATTAACTTTACATTTTAAAGTGTACAATTCAGCATATGATAGTATATTCACAAAGTTGTAAAATTATCATCACTATCTAATGTCAGAACATTTTATTACCACAAAAGGAAATTCATCCTCTCAGCCTCTGGCAACCAGGAATCTATTTCCTGTCTCTATAGATTTGCCTGTTCTGGACTTTCCATATAAGTGGAATCATACAATGTCTGACATTTTGTGACTGGGTTCTTACTATAACATCATGTCTTCAATGTGGTATATATACACAAAGGAATACTATGCAGCCATCAAGAGAAACGAAATCTTGCCATTTGCAATGACATGGATGGAACTAGAGGGTATTATGCTAAGCGAAATAAGTCAGTCAGAGAAAGACAATTATCACATGATCGCTCTGATATGAAGAATTTGAGA
>CM052809.1:85620370-85642187 GCA_028533885.1 Nasua narica | reverse complement strand
ATAGAGTTGGGCTTTTTTTAATCTCTTTTGTGGATTAAAGACCTAAATGTGAGACAGGAATCCATCAAAATCCTAGGGGAAAACACAGGCATTAACCTCTTCAACATCGGACACAGTAACTTCTTGAAAGACACATTTCTAAAGGCAAGGAAAACAAAAGAAAAATCAACTATTGGGACTTTAACAAGATAAAATGTTTCTGCATGGGAAGCAAAATATTCAACAAAACTAAAAGGCAACCTACAGAATGGGAGAAGATATTTGTAAATGACAGCACAGATAAAGGGCTAGTATCCAAGATCTATAAAGAACTTCTCAAACTCAACCCCCCAAAAAACAAATAATCCAATCAAGAAACAGGCAGAAGACATGAATAGACACTTCTCTAAAGAAGACATACAAATGGCTAACAGACACATGAAAAAAAATGCTAAACATCACTAGCCATCAGGGAAATTCAAATCAAAACCACAATAAGATACCACCTTACACCAGTTAGAACGGCTAAAATTAACAAGACAGGAAATAACAAATGTTGGCAAGGATATGGAGAAAGGGGAACCCTCTTACAATGTTGGTGGGAATGCAAGTTGGTGCAGCCACTCTGGAAAACAGTATGGAGGTTCCTCAAAAAGTTGTTAAGTAACAGCTACTTAAAAAAAAAAAAAACCCAAAGATGACTCATAATTATCTGTATGTCTATGACCTTTCCTGAGTTGAGGATACTTGTAGAAAAAAATATCAAGAGTTCTAATTTAATCACACTGGAAACTTTTTAGGTTAAGAAAAAATAATGCTTAAAAAAAATGCTTCCTATAGCAAACTAATGAAACTTTGGCACTTTAAAATGTAAACCCATTCACCCTTTCTCATGGTGCTCAGAGTTCCCCACACAAAAACCCATTTTTACAGGCACTCAAGGAAATGCCACTATCAGGCAGCTCTACCACGAGCTGTATATCTGTGGGCAGAGTCCTAAGTAGAGCTTTCATCTTCTCCCCTTGTACCGACAAACTGAACAGGAGACTCTTTGCCTTGCCAATCTTCCACTTAAAACAACCTAATTAGATTGTCTTCTGGCTTTGATCAGAGAGGGTCTTCAGAAAGTTTAATGGGTCAGAATGGACTCAACTGCCAGACAAAAACTAGCATGCCAAAAATAAAGCATTAACCAAAGCCAAGAAAACTGTTGGCTGAGACATGGGTTGGTATGGGGCTCTAGGTATTTCAAACAGCGGGGTTTGATGGAAGCAATTAGGAACAGCAGTAATTGCCTGTCAGGCAACATTGCCATTTGCTGAGGACAGAGTTGATACATTTAGACACAAAAGCTGCTGGGCCTCTGTTGTAGCCTTTCACTTTTGGAGATTGTCTTCTGGTTTCCATTACAATGAAGTTCAAGCTGCCTACCCCATTAAAATGTCAAGGTGGGAGGGAAAGGAGGTCTTGAAATAAGTCTTTCAAGGCTATTGCATGGTTGGTTTTATTTATGGAGTAATGTTCCTGTACACACTTATTTTACCTTTTCTTATTCTTAAGTGATGAAATAACAAGTCTGTTAGCCCCATCACCATGGAGCTGAGAAGCCAACTTTTGTTCTCTCCATGGCCGGGCTAAAGTCAAGTCATACTCTACCATTGGCTGTTCTTCCTCGTACATGGAAGAGTAAGTTCAGGTGCTCCAGAAGGACTTTTCTGCATAAGTCCCTTGACCAGTGACTCTCAACTTAAGGCTTTAAATACTTACTTCCATAACTCAAAGTGTGGAAAATTTGGAATTCCCTTTCTCTCTTCATTCAGAAATGCCCCATCACAAGCAGCTGTTCTTGAATCAGATTATTTGATCCCAAATTCAGGGTAAAGGGAAAAAAGGAAGGGGGTCCATCCTCAGGACTAGAGAAGAATGTAATAATACATGTAATGTATTTGTAGGGAAATATAGATTCACTAATAAGGAGATAGTTTCTTGAACTCCTTAGAGAATAGCAAAACAATCTAGGCACATTCACAACAGTATAAGCATTGCCTCTTACTTTGGAGGATATAATGAAAATAAAACAGAAATGCTGATCTGGAAGCCCAGAGACCTGGGTGTCATCATATTATTTGTCTTTAACAAGTTGTATACTCTGGAGCATGATTTAAACTTTGTTTTATTTAGAGCTGTATGTATAGGGCCTAGAAGAGTACCTGGCACACAACAGGCTCTTAACAAAATATTTCTGCCTAAACTTTTTAAAACTCAGAATACTGGTAAAAATATGGGGGCTCTGTTAGTTCCCCAAGGCTTTCATAACAAAGTACCATAAACTAGGTGGTCTAAAACAACAGAAATTTATTCTGTAACATTCGTATAGTATAGAAATCCAATAGCAGGGTATCAACCTTCTGAAATTCATAGGTGAGAATCCCTCCTTGTCTCTTCCCTTCTAGTAGTGGCTGTCAATCTTTGGCATTCCTTGGCTTACAGCTCCATCACTCTAATCTCTGTCTCTGTTGTCACATGGTGTTCTTTCTGTGGGTTTCTTTGTCCATTTCTTTTCTTTTTTTAAAAGATTTTATTTATTTATTTGACAGAGACACAGCAAGAGATGGAACCCAGGCAGGAAGAGTGGGAGAGGGTGAAGCAGGCTCCCCACTGAGCAGGGAGCCCGATGTGGGGCTTGATCCCAGAGATCATGACCTGAGTCAAAGGCAGACGCTTAATGACTGAGCCACCCAAGTGCCCCTCTCCTTTTCTTTTCTTTTCTTTATTTCTTCCTTCCTTTCTTTTTTTTTAAGATTTTACTTATTTATTTGAGACAGAGAGAGAATAAGCGAGAGAGAGAGAGAGAGAAAAAGAGAGAGAGAGAGAGAGAATGAGAGGGGAGAGGTCAGAGGGAGAAGCAGACTCCCTGCCAAGCAGGCAGCCCAATGTGGGACTTGATCCCGGGACTCCAGGATCATGACCTGAGCTGAAGGCAGTTGCTTAACCAAATAAGCCAACCAGGCACCCCTCCTTTTCTTATTAGTACACTAGTCCTATTGGGTTAAGGGTCCACCAATTCAAGTATGATTTCATCCTAACTACATCTACATCAAGCTATTTCTAAATAAGTTCGCATTCTGAGATACTGGGGGTTAGGACTTCAACATATCTTTTTGGGGGATACAATTCAACTCATAACAGGGATAATTCCTCCTGTCTAGTCCAGCTCATCATTTTTTATGAGGACTCAGTAGGATAATGTCTTTTTTTTAAGATTTTATTTATTTATTTGAGAGACAGAGAAAGTGAGAGAGAGCATGAGAGGAGAGAAGGTTAGAGGAAGAAGCAGACTCCCTATGGAGCTGGGAGCCCGATGTGGGACTCAATCCCGGAACTCAAAGATCATAACCAGAGCTGAAGGCAGTTGCTCAACCAACTGAGCCACCCAGGTGCCCCAGTAGGATAATGTCTTTAGACATAATGTCTTTACAGAGAAAATCTTTGGAAATGACCTATTACTATTCACATGCCTGAAGAGTCTCTCCCCCTTGCCATTTACTGTGAGGATTTGGTAATATTGCAAAATACTTGAATTGTCAAAATTAATACTTACTAGGACTTTATAATTTATCAATCCAAATTATATACATTATTCCACTTTAGCCTGTGAGATGGACAGGGAAGAGCTACTGTCCCCATTCTAGAGGTGAAAAAACTGAGAGTGAAATATTAAATTAAATGACACAACCAAAGGCATAAAGTCTAACATTGGAAAACCTGGTACTAAATACCAAGGTGTCAGCCTCTTGGTTGTGATGCTTTCTAGTTTACCATGATGCTGAGATGACAATTTCTCCTTGGAGCTTTCATCTTCTCATCATCAGGTGGTATGTTTGCAGAGACCAGAGTTCATCTCCTGACCCACTGAGACTTGTTAGTGCTATGAAACTTCTGTTCAACTGGATCTAACTCCCAGTATTGTGGTGCTGGAAATACAAGGCAGGATAAGAGAGAAGGAGGCAGTAAAAATGGATGAGGGTAAGGAGTAATTATAATGAGTAGGTGAACTCACAACTCAGTCAACAAGGCATGAATTAAGTGTGGTGTATAGGATAATTAGCAGTCATTTAGTTCAAGAAAATTACTACCAGCTGTTCAAAAGTCAAGACTGAGGGACTGATCTGTAAATGGTTATCTGAACAAGCAGGCAGACAGATTAAAAATGAAGCTGTGCCCTAGAGCTTAAAGGCGATGTTTTATTTTCCAGAGATGGCATTGCCTTGAGACAAATCCATTATGCTCATTAATTGTTGTTACACAAATTTCTTGGCTTTACCAAAAGCTCCTGGAGAACACTGGGTCATGGATCTGTGGATAATCAGACCTACAAAGAGGTAAATAGGAATGTTAGAGTTCTAAAATCCCAAGACTGCTCCTAATATGGATCTTCCACTTTCTGTGGCTTAGTCAGCAGTCTGACCCATTAGCAATGCCCATTTCCTCATTAAATCCCCCTGCCAACCTCTAAATATAGTAGCTTAAGCACTACTCCAAAAAGTTTGTTATCTTTTTTCAATTTAGCACCCAAATGCAGCAGAGTTACCCTAAACCTTCAGAACAACAACAACAACAACAACAACAGAGGCAGAAAATGTACAAGATGACCCTGGAATGTCTTACCACACCTGAGAGCAGGAACACTGTCAAAGACTATGGGAGTCAAATCAGAAGGTCAAGAATTAGTCCAAAAAGGCTTCCACTGACTAAAATGGGGCAACTCAAGCACTAACATGAATAATATCATACCAAGGAAGTAAAAAAAAAAAAACACTAATATATTAGTGTTCATAAGGTACTAAAAACAACACTCAGTGTCCTCTTTGGAGCTTGCTGAGGAACCACATTACTCTGGAAACTGAGTAAACTTAAATAAAGGAAATAATTAAGCCATTATCCTGATTTCCTGTAGGACCTATTCCTTAGGTAATGGTAGATGAGGAAAAGTTTTTTTCTTTATAGAAGAGTTCCCAGTAATAAATGAAGGAAAAATGCTATTATCCTTTTGTAAACCACCAACTAAATAATGGATCCAGGTAAAGATCAATGATGGCAACTAACAACACAAAAAGAGAAATAATGAGATGTTACACTCCTCCTGATAAAAAGTATACATCACTACTTATAAAGGATCCTTGTTAAAAGTCATGTTGGTTGAAGCCACTGGATTTAACTGCCAATTTACAGGAAATGCAGAAAACTAAGAAACATGTCAAATGATACCATGGATATGCAATTAGAAAAATCCAGAATGTGGGAAATTCCACAGGACAAAGTATTCAGTTTCTTCAACAAATAAATTATAGGGAGAAAAAAATGAAGGAAGGGAAACCGTGATTGACTGAACTGTTGGCCTCCATTATTCGCCCTTTTCTACATCCATACCCATGGCAATGCTCCACTGTGGAAGAAGTGTATTGCCTGCCATTGACTCTGGGCTTGGCAAAGAAAGATGCCTGAAAAATAGAATGCAGCAGAACTAACAGTGCAAAGCTCTGAGCTAATGCCTTAAGAGGACTCTTGGTTTTTGTTTTTGTTTTTAATATTTTATTTATTTATTTGACAGAGAGAGAGAGAGAGAGAGATCACAAGTAGGCAAAGAGGCGGGCAGAAAGGGGGGGAAGCAGGCTCCGTGCTGAGCAGAGAGCCAGATGTGGGCCTCAATCCCAGGACCCTAAGACCATGACCTGAGGTGAAGGCAGAGGCTTTAATCCACTGAGCCACCCAGGCACCCTGCCTCTTGGGTTTTCACTCACCCTCTTGACTCCTGCTCTTAATTTGGGAAGAATTTCCTTTTGGTAGCTGTTGATTCTTCATCTTGAATCATAAGAATATCAATATCAATAACAACGGACTGAAGATAGGAAGCTACAACCTGATATTCTAGACAAGATGTACAACCTCAAGAAAGGGACAGCAACCCCCCCAACCCAACTCACCTCCATGATCTGCTACCACAACCACCACCACAGTCTTAACTACATTAAAATTTCCTGACTTCTCTGCAGGTAGAATGAAACCAGAGGAAGTTGATTTAAGAACAAGAAATAAAGAGTAAAATATCTAATTCAAATTCATTATAAATTAATTTTAGTTCCCAATCTTTTGTAGCTTGAGTACCAAAGACAGTAAAGTACATCAACTGGCCACTGTGACAGAATCCTTTATACTTGTAGCAGAAAGAAAGAATGTGTCAACACCATCACCATGTTAAAATATTTATGTGGGATGTTTCTGGATAGAGATCTGAGCATGTAAATGAAGAGAGATGAATGCTCCTTACAAGCAAATGTCCTGTAAGAAGAATGACTGCTTTTCTAACTTGGTCCCTAATTCAGATTCCTATTCTGTACTCCTTTCCTGTAGGAAGTCCTAAGGAAGCATGCCAATCCATGTCATCAACTTGGTAGGACCTTGGTATCCAAATGTTGGTATTTGGGGTGTGGGGATTAAATATGCTTTCAGAAAAAAGAAGATTTGCTTAACTGAATCTTTTAACTTTAAAGGGCAGAATTTATTGTGGAAGGTTTGTAGCCTGGAGCAATGCAAGAAACGTGAAAATATTTTCTGCTATAGGTCTTCACTTTCTTGCCAGAAAAAAACAACTGGAGAAACTCTAAAAGAACAGAGCCATACTCAGCCCTCAGCATAGTCCATAAACTCAAATCATCAAACTAAGAAGTCCCAGAATCACTTCAATTAGCAGTCATTCCAAAAGTTGCAAGTATGTGATGATCTCTACCATCCCAGGAACTTTAGAGCTTATAAGCTATGAAAGGTCATCATTTCCAAAAATGGCTACAACAATATTTCTGGTCCCATATGCTTATTCAGAATCTTGTGGAATCTATCTTCCCTTCCCTTGAAACTGGGTCAAACTGAGGGTTACAGAAGGGGGGGTGAGGGGAATGGGGTAACCGGGTGATGGGTATTAAGGAGGGCATGTGTTGTGATGAGCACTGGGTGTTAAATGCAACTAATGAATCGTTGAACACTACATCAAAAACTAATGATGCACTATATGTTGGATAACTGAACATAATAAAAAATTAAAAAATGAATTCATATTTTGAAAAAAAATGTTTGGTAGAATTAAAAAATGAATGATTAAATAAATAAAAGTCACAATAATTAAAAATAAAAGAAAGACAATAGAGTAAAAAGAACCAGACATCCACTTGAGAAATGTCTCTAAGTAATCTAATAAAGTGTTTAAAATTCTAACCACTATAGGTTTGGATCCCCAAGAAGAATAAAACAACTCAAAAATAAGTTGTTTTGCTTAAGGACTATTGTGTGCTACAAACTTCCACTTATATTGTCAATTTAACTTTACAAAAACTCTGTGAGGTACTTACCCTTTGTGTCACCTTTTTCTCTTTTTATTTTTTACTATTATAAAAGACTTAGTTTCTTTTTTCATTATTTAAATTCATCTAGGTAACATATAGTACATAATTAGTCTCAGATGTAGAATTCAGTAATTCATCGGTTGCATAGAACACTCAGTGCTCATCACATCATGTGCCCCCTGGTTCCTAGGGCTTCAAACTCAAACTGGAATTATACCACTGGCTTTCTGGCTATCCAGCTTGCAGACAGCAGACTATGGGACTTCTCAGCCTCTGTAATTGTGTGAGTCAAATCTTCATAATCTTTTTCTGTCTCTCTCTCTATCCATCTGTCTGTCTCTCTATATAGATATATGTAGGGAGACAGATATAGATATATAGAAATAGATATCAAATTTGTTCTATTCCCTGGAGAAGCTTGATTAATATAAACATTTATTAGGCAATTACTATATGTCAGTCAATGCTCTAAGAGCATGCTGGTGAATGATCCCATTCAATCTCACACCAACTCTGAGATAGTAACTAGTCTTTTTTTCACATTTTACAGATGAGAAAACTGAGGAACAGAGATAAAGTTACTTTTCCAAGTTCACACAGCTAGTTAGTTCAGACAAATGATGGCACAGATGCCACACTCCCCAGAACTTATTTAGGTGACTTTTTAGATCTCAAATCAGATACTCTCATCTTCAAAAAAAAAAAAAAAACAACAACAAACAGCACTTCTTGTGTTACAAAGACAGTTTAAATTCAACTTTTTCTGTGTAAATGGATTTGAACTTTCTCTATATATGTTCTTTATTGTCTCTTGGCTTAATTAATCATCTCTTTGGGTTTGCCATTATTCTTCATGGCAGCTATAAATCCCTTTCTAGAAAGAAAATCTTCAGTCTTGCCCTGAGAGGAAGGCCAGGGGAGAAAAGGAAGATTCTTATTCCTGTTTGAATCAAGTGTTTACTTAACCCTGTGGCTGAATTATAAACAGATATATTTTTTTAAAGACCAAAGAGAGAATGAAATTGGTTTAATAAATGACTTAGAAGGGAGAGGGCCAAACTCTGACCAAATGTGCAGGGCCAAATGTGCAAGAATGCATACATCCTTTTTTCATATGTTTGGGTTTTTCTTTCATACGGTGTTAAAAGTAACAACGAAGAGGAGGAAAAAAGCAGAGGTAGAAGAAGAAATGGAGATGAAGGAGGGAAGGGGTGAAAGTAAAGGAGGAGAAAGAAGAGGAAAAAGCAGCTTCAGGCACAATGTTCTACTTTTTGAAGATACTAAAGATAAGGTTCATTTTCTTATGTCCGGGTAAAATACAAATCTGGTACTCATCTGGTAGTCTCAACTAAGGCGGTACTAAAAAAATAGTTACACGCTGAAAATGCTGACTTGCAAACTGGCTAGTGAATATTCATTGCTTCCAACCTCCTGAATGTTCTACTATCATACCGGGTGCTTGGTTCACCTCCTATGACCAATACTTCCATACTACCCAGCAACCGAAGAGGTGTCAGCTACTTCTGCAGGAGTCTCCCCAACCTTGCTCCATTACTATGGTGGCATTGCCCAATCTTCCTGTCATTAAATATTTTAGTGTCACCCCAGGAAAGAAATCTCTACTCTGCAGGCCCGGTAATGAGGTTGCCATATCAAACCTTCCTTGTTGATGGAGTTCAGTCAGGGCAGGCTCCCCCCAATATGCTACTTTGGCACACTGATGACTTAGAAATTAAAGTTACTTAAGAAACAGTTCAAAAAAGGATACTCTGACCCTCCTTTGTCCCTCTACCCCAAAAACAGGAAATAAATTTCCTATATGAAAGGTACCCTCTCTGTACCAGGAAGTAAAGAGACATTGTTATCACAGAGCTATGGAATTCAGGACCAAAAAAGCTTTAAACCCTGTTACTTCTTCACTAACTTACTATCTCAAGCCCAGACTTCTTAGGTCTTGTCAATTCTGCACAAATTTATTGTTTTTATGTTTAAAGGTATAAAAGCTGCCTGCTTTGGTCACTTCTTGGAGTTTCATATTTTCACAAGCTCCTGTATAGACAAAATTAAATTTGTTTTTCTCCTGCTAATTTGTCTTACCTCAATTTAATTATTAGGTCAGTCAAGGAACCTAGAAGGAAAGAAAGGAAAAGTTTTCCTACTCCTTCACACTGCTTTATTCACCCTGATTGTCCATGGCTGAATGCCTGATGGTCTGAAAACACCAGCCACCAGGCCAGTTTGGATGTTACCATCAACTTGCCTTTGGCCACCCACTCAAGACAAACAAAGCTAGTGAGATGGTGTGCCATCTCTGAACTGGGAAGTCAAAGATGGAGAGACTGAGAGAACAGAGAATGGGGCAGGGCTGTAAAGTTCTCAGGGTGAGAATAAAAACCAGAAGCCTTCTTGGTCACATAACAGAAATGCCTAGGATGACTCCCTGTTTGGGTTCTGTATAGTTTACATGATGTCATGCAGTTTGTAAAACTCTTTCACATATATGATCTCATCTGATCCTCATGACAAATATTTTAGTAGTCAGGGCAGGGGTAATAATTCCAGTTTCACAGAAAAGAAAATAAAAGTCCAGAGAAGAGACGTGACTTGCCAAGGTCCTGAAGCTAAAATTTGAACTGTGGCATGTAGATGTCAAGTCCAGCACTCCGTGGTGCCTTGTTATTAAAAAGGAAGGACTGTCAGAAGTTCCCAAGACAACTGATCAAGTTAGGTATGACATCAATTAAAATCTCTGCATTTTTATAGCATGTTTCTCTTTGAATTTATTTTGCCGTCATTCTTTCATGTGTGCTTCACAATAATCGTGTGAAGACATTAGAGGACACATCATTGCCTACGTTTTAAAATGAGGAAATGGGGTCCCAGTGATGTTCAGTGATTGACAAGGTCATACACACACTGGGTAACAGCAGAACTGGGCTGGGACACCAATGTTCTGAATGCCTGCCCCATGCCTGTCACTATCCCCTACCATCTATTGCTGCACACATATCTCACATCTTTCTTTCGGTTAGAAGATGCTGAGTCACCAGCTGCTGATTCTCCATCATCATGAGGAGAATGGTAATGCAGGTGATCTACAATGTGAAATAAACCAAAAAGAATTTATCATTTGAGAGCATATTCTTGGGTAGGAAATCTATGTCTTCCATAATGTTTCATTCTGCTTGCAATAAAAAGAAAGGAGGCTGAAAAGAAATGAATATTTACTACTTCTATAACATTATCTCATTTAGCCATCATAACAACTGTTATGCAAGAATACCGTATAAATGAGGAAACAGGTTCTGAGGCATTACATAATCGGCTCAGTCTTAAAGGCAGGGATTTGCTCTCCTACATGTTCATGAACTTTGTAAGGAGGTGACTCTTAAATAAGATGCAGCTTTTCAGTTCAGAGGGAACAGTAGGAATTCTGATTCCATCTTTCAGAAGTTGTGTGATCCAGAGCCACTTATTAATTTATTCCCTGACACTCAGTTTCCTCATTTCCAAAGTACAATATACCACCCTCTCCCAACCATCTCAAGAAGGATATGAGGATTAATATCAATAGTTAACATTTGTTGAGTGTTTACTCTTCTATACCCTTTCTATTATCTCACTGCTGAAAACCTCTCTGTGGGAATGGGTACTACTTTTTAGCCCCATTCTCCAGGTGACAAATTTCAAGCCAATAGCATTAAGTGATACAAGCAAATTAGTAGCTGGAAGGGCTAGTATCTGAAGTCTGACTTCACAGTCCACACACGTAATTGGAGCTCAATAAAAAGTGCCTATTTTATCATCATAGGGCAGCAGGTGAGGAGAACCTGGGATGGCCAAGTCACTGGGATAAACCCATAAGCAGATAAATACCCACCTAAGGTGTACAAATGGGGCAGAGGTGATGAGTCTTCCACACACGTGGAAGTAATGTAAGAACTGACAAGCATTTTTCTTCTATCACTCTTTCATATGCTTTGCAAAAATTCTCTTCAGCATCTGGCAAGCTGTTTATTCCTCATCCTCCCACTTAGCTGAATGCCAGTTGTCCCACCATCCCAACCCAGGCTTTCATAATGGTTTCTGTTTCCAAAGACAGCTTGACTCAAAATGCCATCTAGTCCTGTGCCAGGGAGAGGACTAGGACTTGTGTAGCAGGGAGGGACAGAAAAGATGATGGCCAGAACCATCCTCACAAGAGAACTCTAGGAACAGGAGAGTCTCGAAGGTGTTTCTGCCTAGAAGTGGACTTGTGACCTCTGAAAATGACCAACCTATCAGGGATTAGGTCATGGGGCAAGAAGGGTCTTCAGTATTAGCCTCTGGCCTCAACCTGCCTTAAAAATTAAACGTATGAAACATTGTGTGTATTCTATGTTACTTGTCTGCATCTTGTTTTTCTTCACTTAATGATGCATCATAAGTATTTCACTTTGTCCTAAATTTTACTCATATTTTAGCAAGGAAACCCAGTGACCCAAGAGGGACACACTCAAATCTGAGTGTTCTCTGACTTACCCTTCCTTTGATTCAGTCTTTTATTGACTGTCAAGTTTGCCTGTAATGTATTTGCTATAATCCTCTAGAAATGTCTGTGCTATGACTCTATCATCTGGGAAAACACTAAGACCCCAACCACGGCCACTGAGGTAGACTGGTACCCAGCATCAATCATAGCTTCTCATAACCTGTGCACTTGACCCAAGCTAGCCAATCAGAAAGCTTTCCCTGGATTTTCTGAACCAAAGCTGGGGGATTGAGAAGGCTCTTTCTCCTTTGATTGCTATTCTTTGAGGACATGAGCTTAAGCACTGCCTAGTACATTTCCAGTCCACTGAAGAGAGCTTCTCAGAGAAAATGGAAAGACAATAAGGCTAAGAGGACAATTTTTGTGGTGTTTCCTGGTTCTCTACCTTCCTGGTTTCATGAGGGACTTTTTTTTTTTAATAAGCTAGACTGTTACTGTCTTTTGACTAAAATAATTGCCAGAGTTTGAAATGTGGTGGGGAGAGGGAAGGAGCTGATAAGCCATCTAACCTCCCAAAACCTGTAATAAATGGTGTGATAGCCAAAGATGAACAGACTTTTATTAGAGTTTATATCTCAGGATGATATGTTGCTAAGTTACTAAAAAAAAAAAATTCAGCTCAAAATGGCTTAAAAAATAAATAAATAAAGGGAATTTATTGGCCTATGCAGCTGAAAAGTTCAGAAGTGGCTCCCAGATACAGATAGCCAAGTTCAGTCCCCAAAAGCTCATACCACTGTCCCCAACAGCTCAGACCCTCTGCATCTCTCTTTTTTGCCTTAGGTTTAGTCATATCCTTGGGCTCCATTCAGAAACCAAGAAAATCCTGAGGCTGGTAGATTCCTGACTTAATTTTGTCATATGCTACCATATTTAGTTGTAAAATCAATCTAAAAAGTTCAAATATCATGCACATAGAAACTGTGCTTCCATTTTATAAAATAATTTCAAAGTCATCTATCTGTGTGTATGTAAAAAAAGCATGAAAATGCACGAAAGGATACAAACCGGTCATTAAAATTGTTTATGTAGGGTGGGGAAGTAGAGATCAGGAAAGGAGGTAGAAGGACTTAGGGAGAAAACTGCTCTTCATAATAATAGTATCTACAGCATGTATTAGGAGGCATAATATTCCACTGTATAGATGTACCTCATCTTCCTTATCCACTCATTTGTTAAAGGGCATCTTGGCTCTTTCCATAGTTTGGCGATTGTGGCCATTGCGGATATGAACATTGGGATACATGTGGCCCTTCTTTGGACTGCATCTGCATCTTTGGGGTAAATACCCAGTAGCGCAATTGCAGGGTCATAGAATAGATCTATTTTTAATTTCTAGAGGGAAATCTACACTGTTTTCCAAAGTGGCTGCACCAACTTGCATTCCCACCAACAGTGAGGGTTCCCCTTTCTCCAGATCCTCTCCAACATTTGATGTTTACTTTTTTTTCCCGCCAAGTGTTTATTTTTTCAGTGTTACAAAATTAATTGTTCATGCACCACACCCAGTGCTCCATGCAATACGTGCCCTCTTCAATACCCACCACCAGGCTCGCCCAAACCCCCACCCACTCCCCTCCAAAACCCTCGGTTTGTTCCTCAGAGTCCACAGTCTCTCATGATTTATCGCCCCCTCTGACGTTTACTGTCTTGTTGATTTTGGCCATTCTAACTGGTGTAAGGTGGTATCTCAGTGTGATTTTGATTTGAATCTCCCTGATGGCTAATGATGATGAACATTTTTTCCCAAGTCTGTTAGCCATTTGTACGTCTTCTTTGGAGAAGTGTCTATTCATGTCTTCTGCCCATTTTATGATGTGGTTATCTGTTTTTTGAGTATTGAGTTTGAGGAGTTCTTTATAGATCTTAGATATCAGACCTTTGTCTGTAATGTCATTTGCAAATATCTTCTCACCCAAAAAATTGAAGAATCCCAAAAACACCAGCTCTCTTTACACCTTAAAGAAATGGAAAATCAACAGCAAATTAAGTCAAACACACACACAAGAAGGGAAATAATCAAAATTAGAACAGAGATCAACGAGTTAGAAACTAGAGAAACAGTAGAATGCATCAACGAATCCAGAAGTTGGTTTTTTGAAAGAATTAATGAGATTAAAAAAAAAAAAAAGATCGATAAGCCACTGGCCAAACTAATCCAAAAGAAAAGAGAGAGGACCCAAATTAACAAAATTATGAATGAAAGGGGAGAGATCACAACTAATCCATAGGAAATAGAAATGATCATCAGAAATTATTATCAATAGCCAAATGCCAATAAGTTAAACAACCTAGAAGAAATGGATGCATTCCTGAAACCTATAAACTTCCAAGACTGAAACAGGAAGAAATTGACCACCTGAATAGACCAATATCTAGTAACGACATTGAAGCAGTGATTATAAACCTCACAAAAAACAAGAGTCCAGTACCTGAGGGATTCCCTGGGGAATTCTATCAAACATTCAAGGAAGAGATAATACCTATTCCCCTAAAACTGTTTCCAAAAATGGAAACAGAAGGAAAATTTCCAGACTCTCTCTATGAAGCCTGCATTACCCTGATTCCCAAACCAGGCAAAAGCCCCATCAAAAAGGAGAATTTCAGACCAATATCCCTGATGAATATGGATGCCAAGATTCTCAACAGGATCCTAGTTAATAGAATCCAACAGCATATTAAAAAGATTATTCATGGGGCGCCTGGGTGGTTCAGTGGGTTAAAACCTCTGCCTTTGGCTCAGGTCATGATCTCAGGGTCCTGGGATCAAGGCCCCACATTGGGCTCTCTGCTCAGCAGGGAGCCTACTTCCCCCTTTCTCTGCCTGCCTCTCTGCCTACTTGTGATCTCTCTGTCAAATAAATAAATAAAATCTTAAAAAAAAAGATTATTCACCATAAACAGGTGGGATTTATCCCTGGGATGCAAGGGTGGTTCAACATTCACAAATTAATCAATGTGATAGAACAAATCAATAGGAGAAGAGAGAAGAACCCTATGGTCCTTTCAATTGATGCAGAAAAAGCATTTGACAAAATTCAGCATCCATTCCTGATTAAAACTCTTCAAAGTATAGGGATAGAAGGAACATTCCTCAACTACATAAAATCTATCTATGAAATGCCCACAACGAATATCATTCTCAATGGGGAAACCTTCCCTTTGAGATCAGGAACATGACAAGGGTGCTCACTATCGCCGCTCTTATTCAACATAGTACTAGAAGTCCTAGCAACAGCAATCAGACAACAAAAAGAAACAGAAAGTATTCAAGTTGGCAAAGAAGTCAAACTCTCTCTCTTTGCAGATGACATGATACTTTATGTGGAAAATCCAAAAGACTCCACCCCCAAACTACTAGAACTCATACAGCAACTCAGCAATGTGGCAGGATACAAAATCAATGCACAGAAATCAGTTGCTTTCTTATACACTAACAATGAAAATATGGAAAGGGAAATTAGAGAATCTATTCCATCTACTATAGCACCAAGAACCCTAAGATACCTGGGAATAAACCTAACCAAAGAGGTAAAGGATCTGTACTCGAGGAACTACAGAACACTCATGAAGGAAATTGAAGAAGACACAAAAAGGTGGAAAAGCATTCCATGCTCATGGATTGGAAGAATAAACATTGTTAAAATGTCTATACTGCTCAGAGCAATCTATACTTTCAATGCCATCCTGATCAAAATTCCACCGGTATTTTTCAAAGGGCTGGAACAAACAATCCTAAAATTTGTATGGAACCAGAAAAGACCCCAAATTGCTAAGGAAATGTTGAAAAAGAAAAACAAAGCTGGGGGCATCACATTGCCTGATTTCGAACAGCAACTTCTTTCAGGACATGTCTCCAAAGGCAAAAGAAACAAAAGCGAAAATGAACTTTTGGGACTTCATCGAGATAAAAAGCTTCTGCATAGCGAAGGAAACAGTCAACAAAATAAACAGGCAACCCACGGAATGGGAGAAGATATTTGCAAATAAAAATTTCTGATTTTTAAATGGGGTGTTAAACATTTTACATTTAATGATTATTGATATGATTAGTCTTAAGTCTATCATCCTTGCCAGTTGTTTTATATGGTCCCCTCTGTTTTTTGTTCTCTTTTCCCTCTTTTTCTGAGTTACTTTGAATTAATATTTTTTATTATTTCATTCTATCTTCTTTGCTGGTATATTACTTATAACTCTTTTCTTATTTTATTTGTTGCAATAGGGTTATAATATACTGCTGTATCATTAAAATCTAGCTTCAAGTGATAGAATAACACTTTATATGTAAGACCTTACAATACTATACTTCATTTCTGCCCTTCCAGGCTTTTTGCTACTTTTGTCATACATTTCACTGATATCTATATAATAAATTCCTGAATATATTGATATTGTCATTGTTTGAACAATCAATTTTTTTTAGAGACAGTTATTTAACAAGAAAAAGTTGTGTTCATGTATCCATGTAGTTACCACTCTGGGACTCTTCATGCCCTTGTGAGAAACTTTTACCTGTTATTTTAATTCTGCCTAAATGATTTCATGTTCAACATTTCTTGTAGTGCAGTCATTGTGATGATGAATTCTTTTAGCTTTTGCATGTTTCAAAATACCTTTATTTCATCTTTAGTTTGAAAGTTATTTTCACTAGGTAGATAATTATAACTTCATAGATTTTTTCATTTAGTACTTAGAGATGTTCTATCACCTTCATGCTTAAATTTTTTCTAATGAGAAATCTGCTATCATCCATGTCTTTGTTTTTCTGTATAGAGTGTGCTTTTCATTTTTAAGCAATTTTTAGTATTTTATCATTAGTTTTGAACAATTTCATTATGATGGGCAATGATGTGGTTTTCCACATTTGTGTGTGTGTGTGTGAGTGTGTGCATACATGTGTACATAGGGTTCATTAAGGTTCATGACCTGTGAGTTTATGGTTTTAATCAAAACTCAAATTTTTTCTGTTATTAATTCCTTCACAAAATGTTCTCCCCTCGTCTTTTATGGACTTAAAGTATGAATTATGTTAGGCTGATGGTAATTTTCCTATAGCTCACTGATACTCTTTTTATTTTTTAAATTCTTTTGTTGCTGTTTGTTTGTTTGTTTGTTTTTTGGTGTATTTCATTTTGGATCATTTCTCTTGCCATGTATTCAAGTTCACCAGTATTTTCTTCTGCAATGTCTAATCTGATACTAATCCCATTAAAGGTAATTTCATCTCAGACACTGTACTTTCATCTCTAAAAGTTTGAGTTTGCTCTTATTTGTATATTCTATGACTCTAATTAGTATATTCAATCTTACTTACCTGTGGAGCATAAGCAATAACATGGAGGACATCAGGAGAAGGAAAGGAAAAGTGAATTGGGGCAAACTGGAGGGGGAGACAAAGCATGAGAGACTGTGGACTCTGAGAAACAAACTGAGGGTTTTGGAGGGGAGGGGCACAGGGGGATGGGTGAGCCTGGTGGTGGGTATTAAGGAGGGCACATATTGCATGGAGCACTGGATGTGGTGCATAAACAATGAATCTTGGAACGTTGAAAAAAATTAAATTTTAAAATATATATATATTCAATCTTACCTCTAGATTTTTGAATATAGAGGATACAATATAACAATGTTTTGATAACTTTGTCTACTATTGTTAGCATTTGTTTTATTTATTTTTAAGTTATGTTTTTAACTGAAGTATAATCGACACACTACATTAATTTCAGGTGTACAACATGGTGATTCAACAATTTTTTACATTATGCAATGCTCATTCATCTGTTTTACTTCTGATGCAGTTTCTTTTTTTTTAAAGATTTTATTTATTTATTTGAAAGAGAAAGAGAGAGAGAGCGCGCCCAAGTAGGGAGAGAGGCAGAGGGAGAAGCAGAATCTCCACTGAGCAGGAAGCCTGATGTGGGGCTCAATCCCAGAACCCTGGGATAATGAACTGAGCCGAAGGCAGACACTTAACTGACTGAGCCATCCAGGTCCTCTCTGAAAGAGTTTCAGTGGATTAACTGGTAACTTTGGTTGAATACAATACATTGTGAATTTTACATTGTTGGCTGTTGAATACTTTTGTATTCCTATAAATATTCTTGAGCTTTGTTCTATAACACTGTTAAGTTACTTGGAGAGAGCTTGATCCTTTTGGTCTTGGTTTTAAGTTTTGTTAGGTGAATTTATTCTAGGACTAATTTTTAACCATACTACTAAAGTAAAACCCTTTTGAGTACTTTCCCTTATATTTAATTAAGATATTAAAATTTTCCACTCAAGCTGGTAAGTACAAACATTAATCCTGGTCTTGTACATATGGAACCCCAGAGTGTCCTTTTATTCATTTCAGGTGATTCTTTCCTTGGTTTTGGGTAGTTTCCTCATATGCATACACTAGTCAGTTTTCATCTGAATATTAGAGAAGAATTATCTTCAGACCTCTGAAATTCTCTTTCTGTGCAGATTTCTGTGCAGATTTCCCTCCTGTATTCTGTCCTGTGAACCCTAGCTGCCTTGGCCTCCCAGACTCTCTACTATCTCTCTTGAACTGATGGAGTCCACCAGGCACTGTCAGGGTTCCCTCTATGTTGAAGCCTGGAAACTCTCTCAAGACAGTAATTTGGGGCAATTTTAGAGCTTACCTAATTTTTTCCCATCTCACATGGATCACTATCCTTCGTTGCTCAATGTCCAGTATTTTGAAAACTCTTGTTTCATAATATTTCTCTGTTTTATTGTTGTTGGTCGTGTTTTGTTTTGTTTGTTTTTTTTAGGTGGGAGGATGAATCTAATCACTTTTACTCTAAATTAAGTGAACATGGAAGTCCCTGGTTATAACATTTTGATAAGGCTGTGCTTCCTTAGTTTTTCACGAGCTCTAGTTCTGTTCACTCTTTTACACTCTGTATATTTCCATTCAATAGTTCTTCACCTTCATCACTCTCTCCCTGGGTGATCTCATCCCCAAGTTTCAAGTAAACCCCCTGTGTTGATGAATACCAAATTTCCATCATTATCTCAGTCCATTGTATCATTTCTAGATCTATCTAGCCAACAATTTACTGTTCATTTTTTGCTAGATGACCCAAAAGCTATTAGAACTCAACATATACAAAATAAATAGCCCTCTTCTACAGGTTCCCACCAATCCTTTTTTAAATCTCCCTGTAGTATTCATCACACTATTTACAGCTACTTGTTTGTGTTTCTCTCTCTCTCCTTAAGTTGTTAATAGAGATTATATTTTTGTCATTGCTGTTTTTCCAACACTTAACACAGTTCCTGACACTAGAGGGCTTCTCAATAAGTATGTTGAATTAAATTGAATTCCACATATATGGGGATCTTCAGAGAGAGGGGAGAGTAACAGTCTAAGCCAAAAGCCACCACACTATACAGGACCTGGTCTTTCTCTCTGAAAGATGGATTAAGAAAGCAGAGGCAGTCTGGAGTACTCACGGACTTTCCATCTCGGGCTACTGTGAAGGAGATACCTAGGGATAAGCAAGGATGGAAAATTAAGTGGAAAGAATGGAAAGGAGCCAAATTCCTGGGCTCCTAAGTGCTAAACACTGCTTCTTAGAACTGTGTCCAAATTAACTACTCCTGTTGCTCCCTACCGTACCGAATGTGCTTATACTAAATTCATTATACATTGCTTTTTGAAGTCTTCTTGAGTCATTTTATGTGATGACTTTTCATTTCATCAACTATATTATAAATTCCAACTAGACATAACACTATCTATTTTCTCATTAGGTTTGGGAGAGTTTAAGAGCCAGGACCATGTCTCTTTATCAGACTAGATACATCCCAAGGAAAGGGACCATGCCTTTTTTCTTCTCATGGAAAGGTAATACATGAAAATATTGACTATCAATATAAGGAGAAGAGATGCAAGGCTGACGGAGTCTACAGCCTATACCTGATCACGAGCTTCATTTTTGCCTCAGTTTCCCTATATTTACTACAACCATGCTTCAATCATACTGAAGACCTGGGCTGTTTCATGTTGGCAAGTCAACATCAGCTTTGCTAAAGCATGTTTGCCAAGGAAATCTTGGCCCAGCTTCTCTGGACTGAGACTCTTTGGCAGAGCATGCTGGTTTGTCTTTGGAGAAACTTCTCAGCCTGCTCTGCTTCTGTTCAAACTGGCTGGTTGGAGTTAGAGTCAATAGGGAATTTAGAGAGCAGGCCAGGCAGGTGTGAAAGTCTCTTTCAGCAACTCAAATATTAGAAGACTTTTCAATCATCTTCTGGTGCCTTAGATCTGATTCCTCTCAGAGAGGGGGCTGGGATGGCTCAGCCCTCTAAATTCCAAAACCCAATGTTATGGAGAGTGTGAAGTAATTAGACCTGTCTTAATGTAACCATACTGTACTCACATCCATTATAAAAAAGTTTAATAAAAATTTCCATACTGGGAAAAAAATTTCCATACTGGAGATACAAGGCCAAAAGATACTTAAAGATTAAAAATTATGTTTAAAAAATGATTTTTATCACTTTTATGCCAAGAAAAATCAAATATTGTGATTACAAAAACATACTGCTGGGTAATTGGTAATAGTAGAGGGTTACAAGCTATGGTTTCTTAATCTTAACTTTAAGACTTCCTAAATGACTTTTGGAAAATAATTTCTTGTTACCTTGTTGGGTTGCATTTCCCCATCACATAAGTGGTCTTTGCTGCCTGTCCAAATCTGCTCATCAATTACTTGATACTAATCATGAAATGTTCATAGAGTATTGGGGTGGTGACTGAGCAAGGGGATTTACAAATCTTTCTTAGCTGAGAAAGGAGAGAGTCTCCCCCTAGTGTTCGCCTTCGTGCAGAAGAATGTGAACCCCACCTCAGGCTCTTGATCTAGTCTCATTCTCAAAATCAGAGTGTGAGTTTTGGAGCCAGAAGTTCAGAGTTTCAATCCTACAGCAGTAGAAGTGGGAATTTATGTAGTGTATTAAGTGTTTTATATAGAGTAGGGCTGAATGTAAGCATGCATGGCCAAGTAGCTGTATATTCACAGATGGGCTGCCCATCTGTGAATATGGACCCCAAATTTCTTTCAATCATTTTAAGATATTGACCCTTTGCCAGTTCAAGATGAATAGTGATTACTCCATGATCCAGTCCAGGGTTGATGAGTGCCCTGGGAGTAAATAAAGAGACTAGTTTTCATTGGGTACATACTAAGTGACAAGTTCCTTAACAAACACCATCTTTTCAATTCACACAATAACTTTTAAGGCAGGTATTAGCCTACCCAGAGATAGGAAGACTGAAGCTCAGAGATCTTTAAGAGCTTGCTCAAGTATTACACATTGTATGCATGGTAAGTGTACTATTCAAACCCAACTCCAAGACCCATGCTTTGTCCTTTACACTTCGCTGCTCAGCCTATGGACTCTGGCTCCTCAGGGGGCCCATGAGGGTGTCTCAACATTTCCAGCCGCCACTGAGTAGAGGTTGACACTTCCTGTTTCTCTGAATTCTTTCCTTGGTTACTTCACCAGTGTTTGTATCCATAGCTAGATGGTTAACGTGATAATTTGTTAATGTTACTATTCATGGATAATATTTTGGTTCATGGATAATAATTTTGGGAGTATCTTGACCCAAGAGAGTGGTACTATAAATAGAATTGTAGGAAACTAGACCTGGGCATGGCATTATTTAAAAACATCCTTGTTTTAAATAACCTTGTTATTTGGAGATCAAATCTTTTAAAACCTGGGCTTATGGTACCAATATAATAAAAGTGAAGCTTCCTGGTAAAAAAAAATAAAAATTAAAAAAATTAAAAATAAAATAAAAAATAAAAAAATGATGTTTAATACGTTCAAACAATCATTGTTAAGACAAATTGACAATTTATTTAACTGAAAATATCCAGTGTTGGCAAAGGTG
>CM052809.1:85583477-85620270 GCA_028533885.1 Nasua narica | reverse complement strand
CCCCCATTCACCCTTCCCTTCCTTCTCACGATGCCCTCCATGATATTCTTTATAATCCACACGTAAGTGAGACCATAAGATGATTGACTCTCTCCGCTTGACTTATTTCACTGCGCATAATCTCTTCTAGTCCCGTCCATGTTGATACAAAAGTTGGATATTCATCCTTTCTGATGGAGGCATAATATTCCATTGTATAGATGAACCACATCTTCCTTATCCATTCATCTGTTGAAGGGCATTTTGGTTCTTTCCACAGTTTGGCTATTGTGGCCATTGCAGCTATGAACATTGGGGTACATGTGGCCCTTCTTTGTACTGCATCTGCTTCTTTGGGGTAAACACCAAGTAGTGCAATTGCAGAGTCATAGGGTAGCTGTATATTTAATTTCCTGAGAATCTCCATACTGTTTTCCAAAGTGGCTGCACCAACTTGCATTTGGGGGCATCACATTGCCTGATTTCGAACTTTACTACAAAGCTGTGATCACCAAGACAGCATGGTACTGGCACAAAAACAGACACATAGACCAGTAGAACAGAATAGAGAGCCCAGAGATGGGCCCACAACTCTATGGTCAAATCATCTTTGACAAAACAGGCAAAAATATCCAGTGGAAAAAAGACAGTCTCTTCAATAAATGGTGCTGGAAGAATTGGACAGCTATATGTAGAAAAATGAAACTTGACCATTCTCTTACACCATACATGAAGATAAACTCGAAATGGATAAAAGACCTCAATGTGAGGCAGGAATCTATCAAAACCTTAGAGGAGAACATAGGCAGTAACCTTCAGCACTGTTTTTAATGTCAGTTATGAGCAATCTAAATCTCTGTTAACAAGGGTGATTTCATATAACCATATTATGAAATATTATACCACAACTCAAAACAATAAAGGAGCCTTTGGTATTACAACAATCTCTGAGAGATATTATTAAATGACAAAAGTATTATAAGACGATATGGATAGGTGATCAAGGTCATGAAAAAATAAAAGAACTTTGGAACTCTATGTATATTTATGAAATGCACTTCTATAAGACAGCATATGAAACCATTTATAGTAGTTAATGCTGGAACTTTGAGAAAGCTAGTGGATAGGGAATGGTGAGAAAAAGGAATGTAAAGAGAGAGTTTTAATTCTAAGCTTATTTTGAAAAATTAATAAAAAGAAACATCAAGAAAAACCCCATTCCCATGTGATATTCTTTAAGAGATGGGAGTTCAGATCTTTCTTAGAAGCAGTGCTTTTCCATTTTGGCTATAAGGTAGAATCACTTGGAGAACTGAAAAAAAAAGGTCTGAATACAAGTTCTGTAGAAAGCAGAGCCTGAAGAAAGGATTACAATGCTTGACACTTTATTTTGTGTGATGTAAGCACAGGACAGTGAAGGTGAAGACATAAGAGAAGTGGGCAAAGAAAGATGCAAAGTAATATCATGCAGTCTTACTTTGATGGCCAGCACTTCACTGAAAGTATGAAGAGACAGAGCAGTTGCTCATGAGGACCTCTCCAGAAATGCAAGGAACAGTCTCACATCAGAGCAGTCCACAGAAGAGAAAAAGAGGGGGGAGTTTATCTGCCCAGTTCCCTTTTGTCTCCTATTTCAGTTTCACCTTATGGCAAGCTGCTTCCTGGGTATCGTTCAGCCCATGCCTAATCTCAGGAAATCAAATGTCATGACCTGGGGTGTAGCATTTTATCCAAATCTACAGAAAAAAGAGATATGACTTTAAGTAGTGAAAACTCAACATTTGGTACTTAAGATTCTTGCTACTTGAAGTTTGAGTTCTGGCTAGCTCAGGAGAAGAGACGATTGTAGAGGTGGTATATGTGTGGTGTGGGAGGTGGCTGAGCAGGGGTCTAGCAAAGGAGAAGCAGTGGAAAATGGTCAGGGAAGAGGATCCTTTCGAAAGATAAAAGAAATTATGGAAACCTAACAAGGTGCACAAAGCATCCGTTCCTTGTAATTCTGACCCTAACTCACTCCTGACTAATTACATAAGAATGTCTGTGAACTTGCATTATTTTTAAGGCTCCTAGGTTATCTGAATGTTCAGCCAGCATTGAGAATCACTGCTCAAAAGCATCCATCGAAACAAACCTCTTGGAACAAATTTCATATCATGGTACCCTATTTTTCCTTTTCAATTAAAAAATGGCAAAGCTACCTAGAAGGACATCTTATAAAGCCATTACGCCTCAGAAGCTTATGTTATTTCGTAGATTCTGGAAGATGCAAATACCTCATGACCTTGACTTCCTGTTAGACAAAAGGCCATAGAAATTCTTGAGGCAAAACAATGAAATTTTCCATTAGGTTACATTTAAACAGCAATTTTGCAAAAGGTAGAAAGAAACAGCAGGTTCCTCAGTCAGACTAAATAGGTTTTGTTTGAAAAAGAAATAATCAGTTCACTGCTTTGGATTTGAAGGGCACATCCTTCCTCAAAATGAACAATGTCATGTTTTATTTTCTCCACATAAATTGTGCTCTAACCATGTGTATCCAGATGAAACCAAAACATGAATAAAGTGATTTCTTGGGCTTTTCCTAGATATGTATTTCCTGGTACAAACCTCCAGTTTTTACATTTGTACTCTATTGCGTGCTGCTTTACATATGGATAAAAAGCAAGAAATAGCTCTCAAAAGAAGTTAAATATAGCCATCAATGTGACTTTCTTAGATGATCTAATGTTATTTTTTAAATTATTTATTTATTTATTTTAGAGAAAGAGAAAGAGAGTGCACGGGTGGGGGAAGAGGCAGAGGGAGTGGGTGAGAGAGAATCTTGAGCAGCTTACCCACGGATTGTGGAGCCCAATGTGGGGCTCGACTCCAGGAACCTGAAACCATGAACTGAGCCAAAATTAAGAGTTGGAAGTTTAACCAACTGAGCCACCTAGGTGCCCTAGCCTAATGTTATTTGAATGCCTTTGTCCCTCGCTCCATTTCTCTACTCTAAACTACTGCCTCTTTGTCAGTCCAGAAATTAGAGTAAAAAATATCAGAAGTGATGATGAAATTGGGGTCTACCAAGAATAAGATATATAAGCAATACCCTATGAGATATAGCACTTAGACTTAGGTATATCACTTCTATCTGGTCAGTTTCCCCACCAAAAATGAGTTGTTAATCCTCAGTAAAGTCTTCAGTCCTTTTGACTAAGATTTTACATTTCTAAATTCTTAAACAATTTCCTAGATGCATTTGTCAATGTATACACTTAGCTGTGAATTCTGCCTAGAAAATTTCTAAAGACTTAATGGTCAAGATAAATAATCTCAAAATAAACTAACTAAAATTCCTATTTAAAACAGCCTTGGTGTAATATATGCTGCTAAACAAAGTAGAAAGATATAGAACCCTCCTCTGGGAACTTACAATTCCTCCTCTAGTGTCAGCAGAGATAGAGAAAAAAGTGATAATGACGAGGAAAATATGTTGGAAAATATATGTCAAGAAACTTCTTTATTGTATGTTATGGTTTGGGGATTTTGAAATATTATATTTGATGATGATAATCATGAGTTAAATATGGATGACTTCTTAAATGACAAATAATAATAAGGACCCAATTCTTTATGTGTAAAGGATCTCCTTGAGGCTCTGTCTATACATATCAGTCAAAGAACTGGTTGATATCTGCAACTAAGATTCGTGGAGTGCTAGGGAGACTTTTACAGAATACGCATGTGAGACCATGTATTCCCACAATTCCTATTTCACATTTTCATTGGACCCTGTGCTCCTAATTTTTAGTAATTAAAAAATTACTTGTAAGTTATTTAATGTCTTTCATTCCCAGGGGGTTATTAGAATGATGGGGATGAAGGCAGAGGTTCTTATTTACCTGAGTTCTCTGCAAATAGCACAGATAGTCCCAAAATATCTGTTCATGGTTGTGTGAATAAATCAATGAATGGGTAATATCTACTTCCTAGAAAAAGATTTGAGGTAATTCACCATAAAGTATATGTAGACCATGTTAAGAAGGACATTGGATCAAGAACCATGAAATGGTGGAAAAGGGAAATTTAATTTGACCAGAACCATTACCTAAAGCTACTTACCACTATTAAACACAAAATTTTACCTCTGGGATTTCTGGCAATTAAGACATAAAAAGTAAACATCATTATGAGAATATAAAAGAAACATGGTGTTCTCTGCCTAAAGAGAAAAATATGACATTAGGATTCTTTTTATAAGTATCTTGAGGGATATTGATCAACATATCTCCACTTATGTTACCTGAGCTCAGAATACACGTTAGTTGGGTATCTGACAGTGAACCGGCCTTGGCACATGTTTTTCTCAGGTGAGTTTTGTTTGGCAAGCATTTCTTTAGCCTCTTTAAGGCTCTGTTCAATTCAAATTATTCTGATCCACTGCATTTTGGTTGGGAATAGTCTCAGGGACACTGAAATCAAGTAAGTACTTTTCTGATACCATGAAACATTTTAAGGCCTTTGTGTCCAGTTGGGGGAAAATTCCATCATTTCTCTCAGCACATCACTGAAAACCAAATGCCCATTTTCAAATGTTTCACAAATGGCACTATGAAGAGGCTCACCTATAACTGGTATTCCTCCTATTTTCAAGTGCCCTAATGTCAAAATCTTCAGTCAGGGTAGTTTAAACATCTGTGAGTAAAATGGGACTCTGCTTTGATGAAATGTTTAATATTGTTTTAGGTAGATTCATGGATGGGAGAAAGACATGTCTGTGTTTTAGCACAGTGACTGATGGCACATATGAAAACCTCAATATTATTACTATATATATATATATATATATATATATATATATATATATAATTTTTTTAAACTTCTCAGTAACCATGGGACACGAAGATTATTTGTTTCTATCCTACAGATAAAGAGACTCAGACACATACAGATTAAGCAAATTGTCCAGGGTCACAAAACCAGTAAATGGCACATTAGGTACTTAAGTCCAACTATTAGAGACTACAAATTCCAGGCTCCTTTCACTATAATATTACTGCCTTTACTGCCTCCAAGAAATACAAGGTCTTTTGCTTTTGAAATCCCAGAATATCTGCCACGAATTACTTAGACGATAAAAAATACTGCCCTTGACTATGAAGCATAGTTAACTCTTTAAGAAATGACTAATTTCTCAAGTAAATTTAGTAGCCTTGGAAATAACAGAAGCATCTAGTGATGCTAACCATGCCTTCACTCAGAAGAATCTACTGATATGTATCAGTAAGGATGATTTTTGTTGCAAGTAACATAGGTCCCAACAAAAAGTATCCTCAGTAATAAGGAGGGTATGTATTATCCCACAAAATAAGATGCCCAGTGGTAGGTAACTACGGAGTTGGAATTAGTTAATTCAGCATCTCAGCAATATCATTACAGTTGGGGCCCTGCCATCTCTAGCAAGGCTGATAAGATGCCCCTCACATTCATATGTTGGATACCTAAGTTTTATGCAGTTCTAAATATTTTATAAGCATTTAACATAGTTGGTCCTCTTGACACTCTTATGAGAGATACTATTATACTGAGATAGACAAAGACCCTTCGTGGACATAAGATAGTTGCAACAGGCCAAATATCAAAACAGAAAAAAGCACAGTCAGTAATAAATAGAAAGGGTATTATCTTCCACACACCTCTTCCCAAAAGCCACTGAGCAGACTTTCTCTAAGGTTCCATGCTCAAACTAGTCACTAGCAAGAGGAATGTAAATTATCACAATTATCTTAAGCATATCATGATTCACACAAGTTCCTCCAGAGTGGAAGCCTCCCATTTCTTCATGCAAATGGCCACCGAACAAAAGCTGGGCTCTGATGCTATAGCTAATTTCTTCATCTCCAGTTATAAAAGGAACATCCTTAGACATATTCAAGGTTGATGGGTTTCTCAAAAAAGCAAGGTGGACAGGCTGGAGATATTTAAAAGACTTGCTAATTCCCTTCATAGATACTAGAGGTGTCCTACTTGAGCAATTGTAGAAACACTAAAGAAAACCAGGAACTGAGTTGAAACAGATAAACAAAAAAGCATTGGCTGTTGCAGGAGACAAAGTCAAGGTCTGAGTTTCACAAGCCTAGCATGGTTTAAAGTAATACCATTTGGAGTTTACAGACATGGGGAAAGAATCCCCAGTGTGATTGTAAAGAGTGCTGCAAAACAGAAAACATTCCTGGTGGGCTACATCATGCAGTATTCAGTAGAATTTACTGCATATCCCCCACTCATGCCTCCAGCAATGGCAGAAATCCTTCAAACTTACTAAAATGCATGCATGTGTGCTTTTATGTAGCAGCTAAAAACGTGTGTCTTCAGATGCAGGGTGTGCTATCTATGCTTTTGTGCAGAAATTTCCCCAAACTGTAGATACCTTTCTATTATGAACTGAACTGTATCTTCTAAAAATTTATATGTTTAAGTCCTAACCCCCAATACCTCAGAATGCGACTGTATCTGAAAATAGGCCTTTAAAGAGGTAATCAGGGTCAAATGAGGTCATATCAGTGGGCCTTCATCCAAAAGGACTGGTGTCCTTCTGAGAAGATTAGGACACAGACACAGAAACTAAGGAAAGACCATTTGAAGAAAAGGGAGAAGACATCCATCCATCCAGAAGTCAAGAAGAGAAACCTCCTGATGAAATCAATCCTGCTGAGACCATGTCTCAGCATAGCATAGCCTCCAGAACTGTGAGAAAATAAATTTCCACTGCAATCTGAAATGCTTCTTATATGAAAACTTGGCCCTTTACAAAGGGCTGGCTCTTTCTCAATTCCTTCTTCCTGAATGGGTTGCAGAATGAAAGATAATGTAGTTGAGCACTTCCTATTGGCCAGTTAGCTGTCTTGACTGAATCAGATCAAATTTGCAGCTCATTAGGCCACTGTGAAAAATTAAACATTTATATAGTCCTATAATGTGACCCAGACAGCTATTTCTCCCCTAACTCTGGCTCTTGAATCCATGAAAGAATATTGGTCATTAATGTGAACATACAATTTGCTCCCTCTTCGTCCAAAAAAAACCTTAGATTTCATAGGAGAAATGAGGGGTGAGGTGAGAGTAGTTTATATTAATTATCCTACAGAAAAACCTTAAAACTGGCCTTTAGCCTTTTTTATACTCCCTCAAATATTTTCCTTAAAATTGACAACTTTGGAAGCCCTCTCTTTTCTTTTTCTCCAACAGTGTTCACCCTAAAGGCTCATCCTCTCTAGATGCCCCCAGGAAAGCCAAATCCTAAATTCCCTCTCTTTTATCTAGCAGCAAAACCTCTCTCTTCCTTTCAAAACCTGGATGTCAGATGACAATTACCTAGGCCCTGAAACCCTGAAGTGAATTTATTAGTGCATTTTTTCAACAAAAGCCAAATTTTCATTATAAGAAGTTCTGATACCAGCTGTGGAGAGAATAAAATTATTTTCCCATTTTTATAAGAAAAATAAAATGGAAAGAAAGCAAATAAAAGGAAAAAAAGTGGTTGAATACAAGAATCTCCTAGAAGAGAGGCCAGTGTTTTGTGCCCTAAATAACTGGACAAGCTTACCAGCTTTGAAAAACTAGAATATGAAAAGTCACATATATCTACTGGAGCGAGGGTGAGCTAATCCCACTCCCAGAGAAAAATATCATTGTTTTCCTTTTGAATTAACACTAACTTGCATCACACACACACACACACACACACACACACACACACACACACACACACACATTATATTTAGAAATGTTTTAGCCCTGACTTCTCAGCAGGGGTAAGTGCCTCAATTTCCTGCAAATCATTGTCAAGTGTCTAGACAGGAGAAGTGGGAGCAAAGATAAGAGATCCTGAATTTCAGCAGAGGGCCCATCAAGCTAAATCCAACTCAGCTGTGCTTTTTCAGTTGGTAACAAGCGATAACCCTCTGATAGCCACATATCTTTCATGTTGACTTTGACTTCTGATAAAGGAAGAGGAAAGTGGAAAACAATGATGAACCTTGATGATAAACACCCCTGGCTTTGCTTTTGCCTTGGTCTTTTTAAGTTAACTGAGCCCCATAGGAATCCAAGCCCTATAGGCCCATCTAATACCTGGAGAGGTTTATGAGCATTTGAAGCTACAGATTGAGATGAACAATATACTTTAAAGGATTTGGGACTTGTTTAGCACTTTAATTTTAAATACACATGTAAGTCAATCAAACATATGTGAAAATTCCTAGTTTCAATACTCTTTCTGATAGTTTCATAGTCTCTTAATCTTTAAGAACTGGATGGTACCTCAGAGGTCCCTTCAATGGTAGCCTATGGAAATACCTAGGATCTATAGCAATGTTTCTTTCCTTATAAACATTCAGAGAATACCTTCCCTGAGAAACTAATCTCTTACTGTGTAACAAGACTTGGACATGTCAAACCTGATCCATTCCTCATTCCCTCATGCATCCATCAACTCTTCTTTGAGTCCCTTGTTCAACAGGATAGGAATTAAATGGGTAGGTAGTAGAGTCAGCCTATCTAGTTTTGAACCTTGACCCTACTATTCACTAGTGTAAATATGAGCAAGTCATTTAACCTCTTGTGCCTCATGTTCCCTAAAATGATGAGACTTACTCTCAGGATTGCTATGAAAGTAAGAGAGCTATAACTGCAAAACAAGGGTTTGACATATAGTAAGTGTTTAATGAATTTCAATTGTCACAAAAGTGTCAAACACTAGTCTTTACTCAGAAGTGGAAAAAATAGATGAGAAGAATGTTTTAGAAATGAGGGTGAAGAAGGGAAATCCATCAACTATTTAAGAATTAAGAAATCAGAAAAGATGCCATATCATCTCCCTTATATGTGGAATATAAAAAAACAAAAACAAAATCCATACAAAACGAAAAAACAAAGCTCAAAGTTACAGAGAACAGATTGGTGGTTCCCAGAGGTGGTGGGGTGGAGGATAGGAGAATTGGGTGAAGAAGGTCAAAAGGTATAAACTTCCAGTTATAAAATAAATAAGTCATGGGGTTATAATGTACATGGTGACTATACATAATAATACTGAATTGCATATTTGAAAGTTGCTAAGAAAGTAGATCTTAAAAGTTCTCATTATAAGAAAAAAAATTTTTTTAAAATAATACATTATATGTTAATAAAAAAAAAATTAAAAAAAAAAACAAACAAGTAGGCAGAGAGGCAGGCGGAGAGAGAGGAGGAGGCAGGCTTCCTGCTGAGCAGAGAGCCTGATGCGGGGCTTGATCCCAGGACCTGAGATCATGACCCGAGCCGAGGGCAGAGGCTTAACCCACTAAGCCACCCAGGTGCCCCAAATGTGTTGGTATTTTATTTGAATTACACTGATTCTGTTGTTCTGATTCTAATTTAAAGAGAATTGATGCCTCTGTAATAGTGAACCTTCCTACCCATAAAGATGATCCTTCCCTCTGTTTAAAAAAAAAAAAAAAAGAAAGAAAAAAAATTTTTTATAACTATGTGATAGATGTTAACTACCCTTATTGTGGTGATCATTTTGCAAATATATACAAATATGGAATGTTATGTTATATACTTGAAGCAAATAAAATGTTATATTTCAATTATAACTCAATTTAAAAAATATATATGTATTTATTTTTTAATTTTTTAAAAATTTATTATTATGTTAGTCACCATACAGTGTATCATTAGTTTTTGATGTAGTGTTCCATGATTCATTGTTTGCATATAACACCCAGTGCTCCATGCAACCTGTGCCCTCCTTAATATGCATCACCAGGTTCACTCATCCCCTCACCCCCCTCCCTTCTAAAATCCTCTGTTTGTTTCCCAGAGTCCATAGTCTCTCAGGGTTCATCTCCCACTCCAATTTCCCCTCCCCCCTTGATTTTTCCCTTCCTTCTCTAATGTTCTCCATGCTATTCCTTATGTTCCACAAATAAGTGAAACAATATGATAATTGACTTTCTCTGCTTGACTTATTTCACTCAGCATAATCTCCTCCAGTCCCATCCATGTTGATGCAAAAGTTGAGTAGTCATACTTTAGGACTTGATGGAAGTATAATATTCTATTGTATACATGGACCATATCTTCTTTATCCATTCATCTGTTGAAGGGCATCTTGGCTCTTTCCACAGTTTGGCTATTGTGGACATTGCTGCTATTGAACATCGGGGTGCCTATGGCCCTTCTTTTCACTACATCTGTATCTTTGGGGTAAATACCCAGTAGTGCAATTGCTGGGGCATAGGGTACCTCTATTTTTAACTTTTTAAGAAATCTCCACACTGTTTTCCAAAGTGGCTGCACCAACTTGCATTCTCACCAACAGTGTAAGAGGGTTCCCCTTTCTCCACAACTTCTCCAAAAACCACATGGTCCTCTCAATTGATGCAGAAAAAGCATTTAACAAAATATAGCATCCTTTCCTGATTAAAACTCTTCATAATGGGGCACCTGGGTGGCTCAGTGGGCTAAGCCTCTGCCTTCAGCTCAGGTCAAGATCTCAGAGTCCTGGGATTGAGCTCCGCATCAGGCTCTTCTGCTCAGCAGGGAGCCTGCATCCCCTTCTCCCTCTGCCTGCTTCTTTGCCTACTTGTGATCTCTCTCTCTCTCTCTCTCTGTCAAACACATAAATAAAATCTTAAAAAAAAAAACTCTTCATAGTATAGGGATAGAGGGAACATTCCTCAATTTCATAAAATCCATCTATGAAATAAAACCCACAGCACATAATCATTCTCAATGGGAAAAGCTGAGGGCATTTCCCTTAAAATCAGGATCATGACAAGGGTGCCCACTCTTGCCACCCGTGTTCAACATAGTACTAGAAGTCCTAGCAACAGTAGACAACAAAAAGAAATAAAAGGTATTCAAATTGGCAAAGAAGAAGTCAAACTCTCTCTCTTCACAGATGACATGATACTTTATGTGGAAAACCCAAAAGACTCCACCCCCAAATGACTAGAACTAATACAGCAATTCAGTAATGTGGCAGGATACAAAATCAATGGATGGAAATCAGTTGCTTTCTTATACACTAATAATGTAACTGTAGAAAGAGAAATTAGAGAATCGATTCCATTTACAATAGCACCAAAAACCATAAGGTACTTTGGAATAAACCTAACCAAGGAGGTAAAGGATCTATACTCTAGGAACTACAGAATACTCATGAAAGAAATTGAAGAAGACACAAAAAGATGGAAAAACATTCCATGCTCACAGATTGGAAGAATAAACTTTGTTTATTTATTTTTGAAAAGATTTAAGAAACCAGACAACACACTGGTACATAGCTGCTTCCTAGCACTTTTCTAGACATAAATATGAGTTTCAACAATAAGTTATAAGACAGTGCTAACTTAGATTAACTCAGAACAAATAATTAAACAGTTTGGCTTGAAAGACTGTAGGAGTTCAAAGAAGAGAGAGATCACCGTGGACTGAAGGGGATAGAAAAGACTTCATGAAGGAGGCATGGCTTGTCCTGCACTGCATTGAACAAGTAGTATGTAGATCCATCTCCCAATGGATAAGGAGGTTACTGAGGGAAAAGGACCAAAAGCAGAGAGATGGCAACTATTGTGACACTGCACTAAACATCTGCACTAAACATCTGGACTAATTTTCAGTAGTCAGCCCAAGAAGCAGCCTTGCCATCACCCTTCCTTTCTGCCTTACAGTTAAAAGGTAGACCTCCACACAAGCCGCAGGCTGCCTTGGGTTCACCCCTTCCAGTGGAACTTAAACCACTGGATCTTATACCAGTGGATCTTATATACCCTCTACCAGTTCAGCTTTCTTTCAATACTATTGCCCTCTTGTCTCTACCCTACTCCCAAGCTTTCAGCGTCTGTCCTCTCCTTAAGCCCATCCCGTTGCTTTCAGGGTAAAACCAAGGTCCTTAGCCTAATACACAATGTTCTTCACAGTCTTTCGATGAATGTGTCCCAGTATACCTTTCCCTTCTTTTTCCCTACAGTTCCTCCAGCTAGGCTTTTTGTTCCCCCTTCAATCAATCTAAACTCTAACACATAATTACTTCCATTCTCCCCTTAGCCATCTAATTCATCAATGTATCTGTGGACAACTTCTTTGTGAACTTTCTTCTAATTTTCTAATTCTTTTATTGTTTGCTAACTTCCTAATCTCTTTGCTAACTTCTCTAACCCACCACATTTTCTTTCTTTTGTGCTCACAGAATAAGTCTGTTCCACTCAAAGCAAGTAAATTTGTAGTATTGCTTAGTTAGATTTTCATATTGTCATTTTATTTGGAGGAACATTAACTATTTTTGAATTAAGATCTTAGTTTTAAATCTGATTTATAAATTACTCAAGACCAGGACTTATATTTGATTTTTCTTGCAAGCACAGTAGGTGGTTAATTAATTATGAGAGATGACAGGAACCAGGGATATCAATTTACAAAAGTAATGTAATCTACCCAAATGGGGACAAGCATAAGAAAAAGCTGATTTCAAGGTCAATAGGTTATAGATCAGGCTCCCTGTAAAACAGACCATGAGAATTCTAAGGGTTTTTTTTTTTAAATCATTATTTTGTTTTCACTTTTACTTTTGCTTTTGTTTGAGACTCTGAGATTTGAATTCAGAAAGTTACTGCTCTTAGATCAACACCTCTGAGGCATGAGGAATGAGGAGTAAAGGATGAAGACTGGGCAGAGGGAAAAGTAAGAATCTAAACTGTGCTGTTAAAACTTTAACAGTCTTCAGTCAATTTCATGGGGAGCTCTGGTGCTGAAATGGCTTTTAAATTGTCCCAACTGAAGCAAAAGAATCAGGTGTTTATATATCCACTAAGCCCATTCTTTGGATATCTGCTATACCTAAGGAAAAAGAATAACCTTGGGCAAGACAACTGCTTTAGGCAATTCCTAGGGAGGGACAGAATTGTGAGCTGTCAGGAGTCAACACTACTGGCAGAATAAGTGTCTTGGTCCAAAGGCAGAGTCTAGTGGTATATCAGAGTATCTGCTACAGTTAGGTAATATGACAATATGATCTCTTGACCTTCTCAGCTTAACCTCTGTGCTTGGCATTCAGTTCTACCTATTCTCTGGCTATTATGTTTTACATGCCTGATCTGACTTAAAATGTGTTCATTTAAGGTCAAAAATTTAATTTTCATAAGTTGTTCCTTCCTTGCAGTTTCTTGTTCCACTTATCAGAAATAAACTATCAAAAATTACTTATTAGCTAAACCAGCAATTGGTCAGTGTTCAAATCATCATCATTTGCTCCAGAATCAGATAACTAGCTGTTCTATCAGATTACTCCTAGAATCTCAAGTGGAGATTCAGACTCCATGGGATCCAGGCAAGACTGGAAAAGTAACCTTGGGGTTTCAACACTTCCTAGCAATACCAGCTGACTGAACACTTGAAAGTGTCAAGGTGCCAACAACAGGGTAGAGCTGTCTTAATGTGAGGAAAGGAAAACTGACTTAGCAAAGAGTATCAGAGACAGTATGAACTAGATAAGTGACCACCTTGAATTGCTGCAGGTTCCACTTGGGTGGCCCTTCTCCCCTGTCCATCAACTCTGCCACTCTCATCATTAGATCTTTTGTTATTGATGATGATGATAATGATGATTTGAGAAATTTAACAAATACAGACAAGAACCAAAAACAATAAAACAAGGTGTCCTCTTCCTAGAATTTAGGCATCTTCTTCCTAGAATTCACTATCATTTACTTTTTGCTGTATTTGCTTCTGTGTTTTTTAAATTAAAAATATTATAGGTATGATTCAAATCACCTCTGTTCCTCCTTTCCATGGGCAAAGAGGATCATGATTTTGATGTGTATCTTTCCTGATTACTTTTATTAATTTTTAATGCATATGTTAGTATCCATGATAATACAAAGTATTTTAACATATGGTTTTTAAGTTGACAAAAACACATAATATATTGTACTTTAACTAACTTTTCTTCATTATTTTTTTGAGAATTTTTCATATTGCTATATATAGGTTTAGTTCATTTTTAACTGCTTATAATAGTCCATTGGAGAACCACATTACATTTTATTTATTTATTCTCCTACTGATGAACATTCCCAAGATTCTCTTTTTTGTGCATTTTTTTCCTGATTTTCCTTGACAGCTCAACATAAATTAACTGTCTTTCTTTCTTCCTTCCTCTTTCCTTTCCTCCTTTCCTTTCCCTCCCTCCCTCCCTCCCTTTCTTCTTTTCTTTATTTTTTTAAATTTCTAGCAGAGATTGACCAGGCCTCCAGAGAAGAATTTCCACTGTGCCTTTGTTCTTTGCCCCTCTGTCTTAGCCCTGACGTATACCAGGTGCTAGTTTCTAGAATTCCCATTGTTTTCTGAGTTGTTTCTACCAAAGATTTCACTCCTAACCCAGACCAAAGGAACAGATCAAGGAAGTGACAAATATGGGCAAAATGAATAGAGTTCATTGGGCCTCAAAATAAAAACTGGAACTACTTCTGGAAATTCATTCCAAAAAAAAATAATTCAAAGAAAGGAAAAAAATCTGTGTCTATGAAGATTTTTATTATGGAAGATTTTTTAAATGGGGAAAATGAGAAATAACCAAAATGGTCAACAATGAGGAATCCTCATACAAATCATGGTATATATCAACTCAATAATATAATCTTTTACAATAATAATTCTAAAAACTATATATTACATGGGAATATATAAAATTCCTCTATCTGGCTCACAACAGATGAATATGAGCAATTTCATCTAATTCAAACTTAAGTGAAGAAAAACAAATGATGGTATAATGTTAGATGAAAAATGCAAGAAGCAAAATTACATCTACTGCATGTGAAGGTATTTCTGCATTTGGACAAGAACTTCAAGAAAGTACAGCAATATTAAAAACAGTTATACTGAAGGAGAGTGGGGGAGAACTAAAGCTTATCAAAAATATATATCCAGGACCTTATAAACATTATTGCTTTAACACACACACACACACACACACACGCACACACCTTTTTTTATTCCCACTTACAGATGAAGAAGCTACAATTCAAAGGGATTAAGCTTTTTTAGTGTCATAAATCAATAGAGTGGCAGAGCTAGAATTTGCATCCAGTCCTCTTTGATTTCAAAGCCTGCATCCATTCATGTCCTTCTCTGTTGAGATGAAAATACCATCTTTTCTTTATAGCTCTCATTATATTACTTGGTTAATAAACAGAAATTCAAATTAAAAATTTCTCAAGGAGAGTGTAAGAAAGATGGGTCACTAAACACCTATTCCTATTCCCATCTGGTCCAGAGTAACAAAGCACCTACTAGGATGGCTCTTTGATTTTCCAAGTTTGTCCTTAGGAAAAAGAATCTAAGACCTTCTTGGTATAGCACAAAAGACTGCTGGGAAGAGGGTGACAGTCAACAGATAGAGACAATTGGATTGGGAATGGGATGAGCCAGGTACTGCCTAAGGCCACTTGATCAAAGCTTTTCAACAAAGGGAATTTAGCTATTATATGATGTTTTTGAGAGTGAGTTGAAAATTGTTTGTGGGTGTTACAGGATGTTCTCAGGGATAGAAGCCTCTAAGTTCAGCCTGAATCAATTAACAGAGGAGCACTGGGAGGGGAGTCAGGACTTCCTGTTCCTTGGTTCAGTTCCTTAGCAGATGTGTGTCCTTAGGCAAATCACTGAAATTCTCAGTTTTCTACCTGCAACATGAAAGAGTTCACCTCTTCCAGCATTAAGTGTTTTTCTGGATCTTTTTTCCACCCAAAAATAAGAGTTCTATAGTCTGCTAAATGGAGAAATCATGTGTCAGATGTCTGAATGCTGAAGGAATTCCTTACTCTTCTTACCTTTACTCTCAGAAAAGGATGTACTTCCACCAACATTTCTACTCTTCTCCCCACGCACTAATAGGATCACTACCTTCCTGCCTAGCAAATTCTCAGGAAGGCCAAATCTTGGATCTAGTGCACGGAGATACTCTGCCACAAAAGTGGGAAACAGGCTCTGTTTACTCTCACTTCACCACCTCCCAGCAAAGGGGCCAAATTGTACTTTGTGTTCCTGCTCTTACGCAGAAAGCATGCCAGGTCAGGCTGTGGATCTCTCCAAGGGAAGACCTAGAAACTCAGTCCCCTCTTCAGCTCTCTATCCTGCTAGTTACTAACTACAGCCCTTCAGGTAACTGGTTAGCTAACTATCAGCTGTGCAGACCCCAAAGAGAGTACCAAAGTTTAAACTTGGAGTATGGATAAGAGGAAGTCATTAGAAGACCCATTATTACTTTAAGGTCAATCTGTATTCCGGCACAGAGTGCCGGCAGCCCTAAATCTAGAGATTCACAAAGCTGATCCTGGAATCTGGTCTTCCCCAAGCTCCTTATTTCTGTCTGCCACTAGTGGAAAGAAAGAAAAGAAAAGAAAAAAAGAAAAAGAAAAGAAAAAAGAAAAGAAGGGGAAGAAGGAAGGGAAAGGGAAAAGAAAAGGAAAGGGAAAGGGAGGAAGGAAGGAAGGAAGAAAAAGAGAGAAAGAAAGAAAGAAAGAAAGAAAGAAAGAGGGAGGGAAGGAGGGAGGGAGGGAGGAAAGAAGAAAGAAAATAAATGAATGGGTAACTGGCATCCCCAAACCTAAAATTCAGAACCAAAATCTGGAAGAAATACCAATCGAGAATCAGATATAACCTCCTTATCAAACTGTTTCTATAAGGATGAGGAACAAAGGGGTTAGAAGACATATTAAATTAAAAAAAAAAAAGTAGGTTGCAGACCTGAAACAGCATTCTGCAACTGAGCTTTCTGAGAGACAGAGGTAAGTTAAACAAGAATGCTGAATTCTGAACTCCAGGATCTAAGGGGAGAGTGAGATGTTGATGAGTAAGCCAAAGTCCAGTCAGAGATGTGTCCTGGTTCCCAGGGCACCAACACACATGTAAACAGAGCAGAAGTAAGATGTATAACTGTTTACAGGACTGCACTGGGAAGTCTGAGAACAGATGAATAGGTACACTGTCTTCCACCCTAGAGTACCTGAAATCAAAAGCCACCATCACCATCTTTAGGATACATGGCCATAGGCAAAGATAAACCATGCATAACCTCAATTTTCCTAACTGCACAACAAATATCATAATAGTCCCCCAATAGTGCTGTTGGAGTCTTTAGTGAGATAAACCATGTAAAGTACTAGCACATCCAGTGTTCTGAACAAACTGGGCTTCCCTCCTAACACACACGCTCTGAAAGAGGAGAGACCAGTGCTACATTTGCTATTGGTGGATCTCTAATGCCCAACAGTGTCTCAGAAAAAACATTTATTGTTGTTTTGACATTGTGGTATTGGAGAAGAGATTGAAAAAACAACATTTTTACCCTTTTCATTCTCCTTAGATTAGCTTCTTTCTCATTTGAAGCCATATAAATACATTGCTGAGGATGAGCCTATGTCTTTCCCATCTAAAGATTCCTTTTTCTCCTGCAGCTTCAGCAACTATCATTGCATGGAAAGATGAAAACTAAATAAGCACAACCAACCTAGCTGGAGTTTTGGCCTGATTCTTGCATTCTTGCAAGGCAGCAGCATGCCTTGATTGGATTAATGACATGATTAACTTGACTTCATGTGATTGATTTTCAAGTTCCTTTTTTTTTTTTAAGATTTTATTTATTTGACAGAGAGAGAGATAGCGAGAGCAGGAACACAAGCTGTGGGAGTGGGAGAAGCAGGCTTCCCAAGGAGCAGGAAGCCCGATGTGGGGCTCAATCCCAAGACCCTGGGATCAAGACCTGAGCCGAAGGCAGATGCTTAATGACTGAGCCACCCAGGAGCCGCTCAAATTCCTTTCTTATTTTCACTCTGAGTTCCTCAAAATTCAAGAGGGAGAGAACAATCAGGTGGTAGGAGATAATTTCCAATGTCAGAATACGTGTCTTTCCTTTACTTGGTTGATAGTGACTAGAGAGGAAGGGACCTCTGTTGGAGTAAAGACTAAAGAAAGAGATGCTTTTTCCAATTTAGATTAACTTATTTTTTGAGAATAAAATTTATACATTTTTTTTATAGCCAGACTAAACACTTGGCAATGAGGGTTTTGGGTCCTGGAATCTTGCCAATTAGGAGAAAAATTGAACTTTATTCATAGTAGACCAAAGCTATTAGCCTAATCAAGTTCCTAGTATCATTTAGGGTTTGGATTCCAGGTAGACTAAATAGATTCTTACCCATTCACTAATTCACTATCTTGAAGCCCCTGAGTTGCCATAATCAGACAACATCTTTGCTGGTCAGGTGACCAGGCTGATGTAGCATCAGGAGTATCTCAGATGAATAACAGATGTTCAGTCAAGTTTAAACAGTGAGGTTGTCTGTCTAGACAGTTAGTCAAACCTCTTCCCATCTCCCATGAGCCCTGCCCTGACTCTCCTTCTCTCCAGCTGTGGAGATGACTGACACATACTTTCTAAACATGGATTCTTGAAAAGAGAAAATAGAACTAAGTAGGGACTGTAGGACCCCACTCAGGAGAGTTCACAAATGAAGAAACTTGTTTAAAAAAAAACAACGCCTTTACAGTCTGTGGCAGAATAAGAACTTGAGCTCAGGTCTTTGGACTCAAAGGCCAGTGTTGTTTCTACTAGATAATATATATATTGAGAAGTATCTTCCTTTTTTCTCCATACTTAATAGAATATTGATTGTGAAAAAGGGATTTACTAAGCTATCTTCTGTACCTGCTGTTGAGCATTACAGTCACTTGGAAGTTCCCATTCTTTAGAAGCCCATACTTTTGAGATTTTAGTAATCATCCAGGAGGCAATTGGTCACAAGCATATGAAAATAAACTCTGTATTAGTTTGTTAGGGCTACCAAAATGAAGTAAATAAGATGGCTTAAGCAATAGATATTTATTGTCTCATAGTTCTAGAGGCTAGCAGTTCAAAATCAAGGTGTGAGCAGGGAGCAGTTCATTCTTCCTGAGTGCTATGAGGGAAGAATCCTTTCTAGGTCTTTTTGCTTGGTTTATAGATAGCTGTCTTCTCTCTATGTCTTTCCACATTGTCTTTCCTTTATGCATGCCTATCTTTGTGTCCACATGTCCCCTTTATAAGGATACTAGCTATATTAAATTAAGGCTCACTCTTAGTAAAAGACCTAACCAAATAAGGTCATATTCTGAGGTACTAGGGGTTAGGACTTCAACAGACTAATTTGGAGGAACACAACTGAACCCATACAAAACTTAAAATGTGTTTCCCAAATTTCAGCCCTTTGTATATGTATCACCATCATACCTTTGTTACATTCATATACCATCTATATGATAACCCCCTGACTATTTAAAAATCACCTTGTTGTACTGACATAGATTTACTATAAAAGGTAATTTTATCTCCCGTATAAATAATAAACCAATGCTTTTCTAATATATATTAACATATATATTAAAATTAAAAAGTCCACATAACATTTTGTGTTATCATTATGTGTTAACATTATCTCATGTACAACCACTGATATGAATATATCATTTGAGAAACACATATCCCAATGTATTTCTCATTTGGATTTGTGTTTCCACAGATGACTCATAAATATACAGGTTTGCACGTATACCATGTGATATGGGGCTTTATGGGTTTTTATTGAATGTAGCAAATCCCATTTAAGAGGTAGCAGTTCTTGCAATTCCAAGTGCTCCAAAGCAATTTTCTGCATTCCTCACAGACTCACAGCCCACCTAACTTTCTGTATAGTAGGATCACAAAAAGATCTAAAATGGGAAAGCAGGATGGGGAAGGATCTACTCCTCACTTCTCTTTAGGAATTTGTCCAACTGCTACAAGTGACACATAGGAGAGTTATGGAATAATTTTGAAGAGATACATTAAGGTGGGGTCAGATACCTTCAGTCCTGCAGCTCACTGGCCAAATGATTTCTGAATGAGTTATTAAACCTTCTGTTATAGAAGGTGTGGAGTGGAATAAATTTATTTTAAGGGTAATAGTGGGAACTACATCATCCTCACAGTCTGCCCAGCTCACCTCCTAGACATCAGACCACCAGAAAAATCCTATAGAACAGGAGGGACAATTCTGACCCAGGAGCCCTTTCTACTCCCACAGCAGGCACAACCAATTTGCCATCGGCATTTTTATTATTAGGCCTTTAAAGACCTAAAACACAACACTTCAGGAAGCCACTACCAACTTATGAGCATTGCATACAGAGAGAAAAACAATAGGCAGCTCCTATCTGGTGACAGAGGCTGCTTTCTCTGGGCTCTATAAAGGGCCAATTCTACAAGTAGCCTAGGAAAAGCTCTTCCCTGCCTTATTCCCCCTTTCTCTCTACTCCCTCTTCACTCCTGACTTCTTATCCCCTAGAACTCCGCTAAAACACACCTCTCCAAAGAGACTTTCCCATAGAGACCTTAGCTCTCTAAATAAATGCCTAAATGCTTTCCATTATTCTCTAGTTCAGATTTTTGTTTGATTCCTTCATATCATTTGCCCTAACTTATAATTACTATTTGCTTGGTACTTATTTTTTCAACAGTCTTGCCCACTTGAATGTAAGCTCCTTGGAAGTAAGGGTTACACTGGTCTTGGTCACTGTTCTATCACCAGCATACACTAGGCACTCAATAAGTATTTATTCAAAGGAAAATATAAAGAAAAAAGGAAGAAAACAAAACAAAACAAAGGAAGGAAAGAGGAAAGAAAAGAAAAAGGGGACTGCAGAAAATGGAGGAGAGGGGAATGGAAGCGGGGGGAGGAGAGGAGAGGAGAGAGAGAGGCTTTTCCCTAGGTCACCAACAACTGGCCACAATATGGAGATGCATAGTGATTGGTCAGTTTATTTGGGAATGAGGTATTCCTCTGTGTGTGTTAGATAATGGAGCATTTTTCCTCTGCCCAAGGTCTTGACTCCAAAATAGTAATGTCCCCTTCTCAGAGGCATTGGGGGTGGGGGAGAAGTGGGAGACTGCTGCACTTCTACCTCTTTCTGGCTCTCCTCTATGACAAAGAGTGACTTCTCCGCTTAGAGAGGGGATCAGACTCTGGCATCTAGTGTTTGCCAGTCTCTATGGGCAGGGTAATGATTTGAAGTCACTATTTGCCCGGGGCCCAGTCTCTGTGTCTCTCTTTCAGGACTCTGGCCAGCAGGGTATAGGCCGCCATGTCTGTCCATGTGGCTGGCTAGACAAGAGTCTGCTATGTAGACCCACTTACTCCATGTTCATACCAAGATCTACAATTAGAGGTAAAGAACAGGATGCTCATTAGGCCCTATCAAATCACATTCTTCTACCAGCTTTGCCAATTATGTTAGAGATGTTTTGAGCTCCATCTGACTTGTGTGTGTATTTCTTAAAAGGCTTAGACCTCAAAGGGTTAAAGTATGAATTTAATTATGCCCCCACAAAACCCAATAGGTAAAGAGAAAGAAAGATACTACATGATATGCATGATACCAGCTCTACTTTGCAGTACTAGAAACTCAGCTAGTAGAATATGCAGACCTTTTTGGCATGCCAACAAATGTTCAAGACCATTCTTTTGGCATTATGCTTCTTCCTTAGGCTCTTCCTAAGCTTGTGATGAGAGTCCTAGGACACCTTGTAGATCAGAAACATTACAGTAGACATCACAATAGATATAGAGGAAAAGGCCGGGGGATCTGGGTGAGGTCATTTCAGAGAAAGCCTGGCTCACCATAGGACAGCTTTATGGATGAGTATCATTACGATGGATGTCAAGCCCTCTTGCAAGATGTCCCCATCAGATATTGAGAATATTAACATGGAAGTGGAATATTTCCAGAGTGACTTACTGCAGCACTTTATGGAATATGGGAGTATTGTTTATGGTTGTTAGGAATTTGCAAATGCTTTTAGATAGGGAAGCTGCCAGCATCTGCAAGGATGCACTTCATGCTGTTTTGTATGTCAGAATTTGCTTTTATGGTTTGAGATGTGAGATGCTTTTCTAGATATATAAGTGAGAGAGACTAAGGGTATTTCATAAAGAGAAGAAAATGATTTGCTAAAAAAAAGAGAGGGTAAGATATATTAAGGATCTACATTAATTTGTGGCATTAGGTGGCCATGACAAAGGAAATTCTGCCCCTCTGAAACAGCCCATGACCCATCTCACCCATAAACCTTCCCTGATCATTGCAGAAGATGGTAGCTTCCCTGACCTCTTGTGCCTCTGGCGCCTAGAACCTTTTCCATTCCACTGCACTTTCTATCTACTGTTTAGGATGGTCAGTCTCCCTAGTTAAAATTGTCAACTCTTTAGAGATGGGAATTGCATTTATGTGTCACACACATCAGTATCACCACATCATCTAGCATTTTGTCCTAGGGACATTAGAAGTGGATTAAATAGTTTATTTTTTTTATTGGTATATCCCATATGCTAAGAAGAGGTCACATTCATGAATTTAACACTTGCAGTGTATATGCAATAGGCCAGGAACTATTCTGGGATTTGAAGCTACCCTGATATTGAGGATAATGAGAATAATACTAATACCACTAATATTTATATTGGTTATAATGGTTATAATATTATAATGGTTATAATACCTAATAGTTACTGAGTGTTTACAATATGCTAGGTACCATCAAAAGCACTTCACATATATTATCTCATTTAATGCTCACAGAAAACTCCTATTAGGTAGATATTATTAAGCTTGTTTTTCAAATGAGAATGCTGAGGCTTAGAATAATTACAACATAGTTCCTGCCCTTGAGAAGTTCACCATCTGGTGAGAAGTCAGACTGTGAAATAATGATTATAATGATAACGATGTTCATAGTACTAATAACAGTAGCGATTTAAATAGTTTTAAGGGGAAAACTGGAAGACCATACATAAGAAGAAGATATGCCAACTGTATGAGTGGTGTGTGTGGGTTAGGTGTGTGGGGGGGGTGAGTAGGTGTTTGTGGTGTATAATAAGACATCTCAATCAAATGAATCCGTGTTTCTTTTCTTCATAAATTGAATGTGTGTGATCCAGAGGTATTGATGAATGTTCAACAACCACATTTCCAGGTATAGTTCAATGAATGTTGGTTGATATTTGTGTTAATGAGTAAGATGAAAAAGAGATAAATAATAGCATATGTCAAAATTTCATTCCTTTGTGAAGGATGTGAATAGCTTCTTTACTGAAACAGGTAACAGTTTTCAAACACTAGAAGAACATCTCCTCCAACTTTTTCCACTATTCACAAATGTGAATGTATATATACAACACACTCTTGAGTTAATCTGCACTAACATTTTCTCTATTACTTTCTTATGTTTAGATCAGGGGTTAGCAAACTACGGGCCATTGGATCCTTTTTTTGTAAAGTTTATTAGCTAACTGTTTTTTCTCCATTTTTAAAGGATTATAAAGAAGGAGGAGGAACAGTGGGGAGAGGAGATAGTCGGGGGTGCGGAGAGCAACTGCATGTAGCCAGCAAAGCCTAAAATATTTACTCTGTGGATCTTTATAGAAAAAGTTCACCAACTCTTGGTCCATGTAATCAACAAAACAATAAATCAAGCCTTGATTTGGTAGCATCGCTGATTTCGATAGGGTAAATACTCCCTCTTTGGCTAATTTCAAGGTAACAATTTAATGCAGAGTTGAGAGGAGATATATAGTCATGCATCATCATACAGTATTTCCACCACACAGAAATAATACATAAATAATTTCAAGAGCATAATCACAAGTTATTGTGAAATAATTAGGAAGTGTTGAGTTTTAAGTACTTATTACCTTTAAAATATAATTTTATTACACTATAAAATTAGATTGCATTTTTAATAATGACTATTTTTAACTGCCTTACAAAATTCATTAAATTTTAACAGTTGTCTTTTGCAAAACAAAAAAAACTGGCCAGTGTGATCAGAGAAGCAGCTGGTTGCCCTTGATGATAATGTTGATGCTACAATAACCCATGTTTCCTGTGAAGTAGGCAAGTCTAGCTGGTAGAACATGCTAAGAACATCCTTTAAGAGGTTATTCATTATAGCCTTATCTGAATTTGTGAACATTTTTAAAAAATCTAAATACCCAAGGGTAAAAGAATAGATAAATAAAACATTATATATTTGTATTATGGAATATTTATATTATAGTATTTACATTATGGCACAATGGTAATGCATCAAAAGTGGATAGATCTCAAAAACAAATGTATGAAAGAAGTTTCAGAAAAATATGTACAGATGATGCAATTTGTAGTGATTTAAAAAACAAAGAATCAAACCTAAATAATGTTGTATAGATATGTCAAGTATGGTAGAGATATAAAAATATCCAGGGGATGCCTCTGCCATCTTGGATGCCTCCCAAGATGTATTATTAGTTGCCCTGGAGCAGTTTGGAAGAGCAAGAGAACAGTGGGACAGAATGGGTAAGCAAAAAGAACTTAAACTTGATCTATTTATAACGTTTCATTCCTTTTTAAAAAATTTAGCAAGTAGAACAAATGTTGGCAATTATTAATATATATGGGAGGAATAAGAGTGCTTATTATATTAAAAGTTATACAAATAAAGTTAAAAAAAACACACCTCTAAATGCAATTTAGAAGACTTAGAACTACTACTGTAGGTCCTGAGTTATCCAGTGTACATCCAAAAAGAGTTTCCCTTCCATCCTATAAGATCTAACCAAGATGAGGACATAAACATGTTCCCTGCTGACAGAGTACAAGGCAGGCCTCATTTTCAACTGATGGCAGCCTTCATACTTTGCAGACATGTCATCTTATTGTAATCAATATGAAAATATTTTGATGGAGTGTCTGGTTTTACAGGTTGGGTTTCAAATAATGATTGCTCCCCAACTAGTTGTGGACCAAAGTATAGTAAACACTCAGATCTCCCAGGGCCTAGCTTAGCAGGGAGATCCTGTCTTTTCTCACACAGGTTCCCACCTCCCCCCAACTCTGCAATGTCTAGAAAGTAGAAACCCAGTGGTGCTTACTTATCATGCTCCAAGATCCAGATCTGCTAGCTCTTACCTGCAAACTCATATTGAGGCTGAGGTCTCCCTGCCACTGCCAAAGAAATACCTGCTTGCTATAGATGCCTCAGTTGGAGCTAAAAGACTGGATGGAATTCTCATCATTCTGGAAATATGCAACCCAAAGGGGTTACAAGCTTGGAATGTCTCCATGCCCTACTTGATGCTGCTGTACACATCAAGGACAGAGTCCAAGTCAACATTCAAGGAAATCTCAGTAGTGCAAAGACTTGTGATTGTGGCTGAGTCTCCTCGTCACTGTGTTGATGTGGAGGCTGTTGCAAATTAATGATACAAGGTGACAGTGGTGGTCTAATTCTTGGCCTGTTTATTTATTTATTTTTATTTTTTTTATGTTGAAAAAAGATTTATATACCTTTAATTTATAATTTGTTATATGAATGTTATACCTCTTATCAGCACTTAAAATCTCAACTATTTTATTTATTTTTGAAAAAAGTATGCTAAACAGGATTCATGCCATTTAGGTGATTTTTGAGAAGTGAGGCTTAATAGATACATGTCTAGTCTAAGATATATATCTATATTAATTATATCTATCTTTATCAATTTTGCTGATAGCATATATAATGTGATTTTTAAAAATTTTTCCCCCAAATACGTTTTATTTTTTCAGTGTTACAAGATTAATTGTTCACGCACCACACCCAATGATCCATGCAATACGTGCCCTTCTCAATACCCATCACCAAGCTCGTCCAACCCCCCCTCCCAAAACCCTCAGTTTGTTGCTCAGCATCCACAGTCTCTCATGGTTCAATGCCCCCTCCAATTTCCCCCCATTCACCCTTCCCTTCCTTCTTACAATTGTAATTCTGGCTTGTTTAGATTCATACCCACTGTTTGGTATTCTAGGACTGTGGCCTGACATCAAGATGCGTGATTTTAGTGTGTCTATAACTTTGCAGACCCTTTTGAACACCACCCCAGAAGCTCCATCTTATTCTACTACCAAAATAATATTATTTCAGGGTATAATTCTTGCCCCAGCGACTTAACAAACACCAACTTCCATCTATTCAGATGGATTTGGATTCTTTTGGGTGTCTGAGAAGAAAAGTTTCAAAGGCTTCTCTCCAAAGGTCTCTAAGATCCAAATGCAAATTTACCCATCCTTTTCTCTAAATTTCCAAGGTCCAACAAGAGAGTTCTTGTAAAATAAATACTAAAATATTTAAAGGTACCAACTCTAGAATAAAGACTTTATTTGCATTCTGTCATTTAGTCCTCACAACAACTTTAAGAAATTTATATTCTTCATTGGCCCCATTTTATAGAGAGGATGAATGGAAGCCTCAGTGTGTAAATTATGAAGCATAAGAATACAGCTAGGTCGGGCGCCTGGGTGGCTCAGTTGGTTGAGCGACTGCCTTCGGCTCGGGTCATGATCCCAGAGTCCTGCGATCGAGTCCCGCATCGGGCTCCCAGCTCCACAGGGAGTCTGCTTCTCCCTCTGGCCTTCTCCCCTCTCATGCTTGCTCTCTCTCTCTCTCTCTCAAATAAATAAATAATCTTTAAAAAAAAAAAAAAAAGAATACAGCTAGGTCATTACCAATAACTGTGTGCTCTTGCCTAATCCTATCCCTGTCCTTTCCTTCACTCCCCAAAGTAACCATTACTGAGTTTTAGACTGATACTTTCTAAAGCCTGGTGGTGGGTATTGAGGGCTTGTATTGCATGGAGCACTGGGTGTGGTGCATGAACAATTAATCTTGTAACACTGAAAAGATTAAAGTAAAAGTGCTTGGGGAAAAATAAAAAAATAAAAGCTTTTTTAATGTATGTGTTCCTACATAATAGTTTTATTTTGCCTTTTTTATGAACTTTATAAAAATAGTATACCGTATGTTGTCTTTTTTATTTTTGTCACTGTATTATTGCTTCAATATGTAGATAGATGTTTGGCAAAGATTGATTGGTTTGATAATAGAAAGTATCAATGGGCATTTGTAGCAATCTGAACTGCTTGTAGTTGTGTAAATTAGTATAAACACTTTGGAAAACAATTGGACATTACTTTGTAAGATTTAACAATTGCATTTACTATTTCCCACCAATTCCTTTCCTGAGCCAATACACAAAACTCTTGCATCCCTGCACCAGAAGAGACATGTAAGAATGCTCACAGAAGCATTGCTCATAATAGCAAATATTGGAGGTTAAGTATTTTTGATCCTGGGGATTATTCCTATACTCCTTCTCTGAATAAACTACTTTTGAACTAGGCAACATATTTGCTGTAGGAAAAGACGTGAAAATGCGGTTTTATCTGTTTCATTAGTGGCAAAGTAATTTAGATTAGTGCTAGGCTAAAGCATGGTTTTTGTGATTGCATCATATATTTAGGCTAAACATTTTTAAAATGTCAATTTTTAACTCTTAGAAATCAACAAGGTTAAAGTCATAATAAAGTAGCATGTTCTCTGGATTCATCTGTCACAAGTCAGACAGGGTGGAAATAAGGATGACAGAGGCAAACTGAGGAGAAATGAAAAGCTTATAGATATCAGACCCCTGTTCTCCACATTCTCCCCCCATCCCACCTCTTTCTACTGAGGATGGAAATTTGTCTCCTGTCTGAGACACCTGAGAGTCTGAGAACCTATTAGAACCTATTAGATTAATTTTTTTGGCACTTGTTACCAGTTTAGAAGTGTACAAATTTTGACTTCATGTTCAACTTTGAAGGGTTTCTTTTTTGGAAATTTTCTTCTCAAACAGAGAAGTTTAAGGTTTGACCTTTTGCCCTAAATTATTTTTTGTAAAAAAAAAAAAAAAGGAAAAATTCATTTCAGATTCTTTAAAAATGAATCACATAAGCCAAGATTTTTAAAAATCTGCTGCTTCTTTGGAGTAACATGTACCCCATGTTAAAATGCATGCCAGAGATTTACATACAAATATATCATGTATTAGAGGAGAAAAGATCTTCCAACTTGCAAAACAAAACATAAAACTCTGTTGTTAGTGAACACTTAGCTCTCATCCTCCCCCAATGCCAGCTGGTCCCTGCAGTGCAGATGTCCCTGCATTTAATGCTAAAATTCCATTAAAAAGAACAGTTAACCCTGTTAACTGTCAGAGGGTAAGTGACCTGCCCATGATCTCTGGGTAAGTATCCAGGATAGCACCAGAACCCAGGCCTGAGGAAAATCTTTGTTCCTAGTCAGGCTGTTTTCTGCTTCTCCAAAAGTTTTCATATGCAGTTCCCTGAAAAGGAAATGCTTTGTGTTTATTTGTTGTTTTGTCTCCACCATGCCTCAAAATGCTTTGAGAGCTCTTCTCATTTGACTTTTCACATAACGTTGTTTGCATTTTCATCAAATTAAAAGGAGGACTCACAGATGACCAGATAACCCCATCATGCTACATACAAGAATATCAATTGCCATCCATAAGACCAGTTTGATCTCTGCTTGTCAAATAGCATCCTTCCTGATAACATGTCCTACAGCTACTGTAGGGGGCAGGCTGGGCTCCAAGTTCCATAGAGTAGACAAGTAAACTTCCTGCTGACTGTGCAAGCTTTTCACAAATATGGGGCCCTTCATCTCCTGCTGTCTCTGTCTCCTTCCAAATATAGCCAGACAGTAACAGTTTTTTAAGCACTAACTGCAAAGATGCATGTTGGGGGGGGGGGGTTCCATGAAAATTGGCAAGAGGGTGCTTCAGCTCTTTTGCTATAGAGGATTTACAAAGGAATGAGAAATTCTGATTGTCCTAGATAAGAATGTAACATTTACTGCCGACCCTCCAACTTACCATACACCTGTACAAGCATGCTTGTGTGTGTGTGCACAGCACGCATGCATACACGCGCACACCCACACCCACACCCACACATACACACACACTGGATCTAAACAGTTCTTCAAGATGTTAAGTGGCAGAACCTAGTTCTTTACTGTAGTTTGAGAACTACTCCATTGCAACAGAGTCTCTGGTTAAGAAAGAAAGACAGCGTTTCCCACAGGGGTAAGTCTATACTACCATGGGAAAGGTAGGGAGAGGAAACTAGTGTCTTACAGAACTCTTGTAAGATACGAGATTCAGAGGGATGTTTCAAAGTCAAGGCAATTGGTAATTTACCTCTTCCTTAATCAATGTGAAAATCTTTGCTTCCTGACACATAATGGTTAAAAGATTGTTCACTTAATAGCCCATATCAGGAGGGATATTATGTAACACAAATAGGGAAAAATAAAATAGAAGGCTGAGTATTCCTGATTCTTCAAATGAGAAATTCTCCCAACACCTACAGTGATATAGCACGAAGATGCCCAAATGGCCCCGGAAACAAGCTGAGAAGGTTTCTGTCTTTGGGGCTGCCTTGGGCCATAACACAGCATACATCCTCCATTACTCAGAATGCACTGCCCCAGATCCAACAACCTCATTTTCTCCTGGATCCTTCTAATATGCTAGTGAATTCAGCAGAAGCAGAAAGGATTCAAAGTGGTTCTTTGTGTGGATGAACAAGGCGGGGGAGAGTGGGAGTCAAAATAAAAATGCAGAGATAGAAATACGATGTTCTTAGGGTATAGAAGAATACATTTACAACTGTGTGCAGAAATATTTCTCCCAGGAACTCTTAAGAAAAATTCAGTGGTTGAGACTTGAGCAGAAAGCCTTGTTACCATAAAATGGGGGTCTATGTTATTCTTGGCAAAATCTCTGTGGACACAAAAATTCATCCTAAAAGGTAGAATGGTTCCCACAACTCTGGACTTAAAAGTCATATTGATAAACTCATCAGGGACAGGGATCCAACTCTTTCCTTCTTAGCACTTCAACTTCCACATTTGTGGTACTGATACTTCCTCACATGGTTTTCATGACTAATAATATACCATAAAGGATAGCACTCTGAAAAAAGACAAAATACCATGTAAATGGAACATCCATAAGCTACAGCAGGAGTTCTGAGCTCTGACCTCCCAAATATAAGACCCAAAACCAAGAGCAGCTTCTTGGTTATATAGGGTAGGCAGTCTCCTTGGACATGAAGTCAGGTAATAGGAGGACAAGTCTGTTTCCATAGAAGGTGTACTAAATGCCACACATTATACTAGGAACATTTGAGTCCTTTAACTCATTTAGTTCTGGCAAAAATGGATATGGATAGTTATTATTATCCCTACTTAATAGACAAGGAAAATGAGGCTCCTATTAGAGATTTGTCAAGTGAAGGAAGCTGATAGTGTCTGTCCTGCATATAAGAGACTATAAATGCCAGGTGCTCACTTTTGACAGCTATCCGAGCTAGAGTATAGACATGTGTTGCAATTCTAGGGATTTGTTGGGGGCTTCTGTGAAGACTTTACTCCCTAATAAAAGGTATGCAGGAGGAAGCATGCTACTTGTCTTCACTGTACATCTTCACCTCTCCATGTGACATCTGGAACTGCTGCAGCCATCCTATGACCATGACAGTTGGCATTACCAGTTCACCAAAGGGGTAGAGGTGAGAAAAGGAAAATGCTTTTGCACCAGTCATGACACCATAACCTTGAGCCACTCAATTAATCAACAGGGACAGCCAGCTTCTGGATGTTTCCTCACAAAAAAAATGCCTTTGGTACTCCTTTGTATTTACCCAAAGGACTTGAAAACATACATCTACACAAAAACCTGGACAGAGATGTTTATAGCATATTTATTCATAACTGATAAAACTTGAAAGCAACCAAGATACCTTCAGTAGGTGAATAAATAAACAAACAGTAGTACATCTAGGCAATGGAATATTATTCAGCACTAAAAAGTTATGAGCTATCCATCCAAAAAATTTGGTGGAATTTTAAATGCATATTAGTATATGAAAGAAGCCAATGTGAAAAGGCTACATACTGTGTGGTTACCACTACATGACATTCTGGAAAAGGCAAAACTATGGGGACAGAAAAAAGATCAGTGGTTGTGGATGGGAAGGGGGAGCAGCGAATAGAATAGGCAGAGCACAGAGGATTTTTAGGGCAATGAAAATACTATGTATGATATTATAATGATGGGTGTATATCATTATACATTTGTCCAAACCCGTAAAACCAAGAGTGGACTCTGAGATAAATCATGGATTTTGTATGTTACCACATGTCAATGTAGGTTTGTCAGTTGTAATAAATATCCTGCTCTGGTGAGGGATGTCGATACTGGGGGAGGCTGTGTAAGAGTGGAGACAGGAGGCATAACGGGAACTCTCTGTACCTTCCTTTCAATTTTGCTGTGAAACTAAACTGCTCTAAAAAATAAAGTCTTAATTTAAAAGAAAGAAAGAAAGAAGGAAGGAAGGAAGGAAGGAAGGAAGGAAGGAAAGAAGGAAGGAAGGAAGAAAGGAAGAAAGGCTTTTGGGTTAAGCCATTGTAGTCAGGTCTTACTGTTACTGCTCCCAATCCTCCTAACTGATCTGCTTCCCCATGGCTAATTTGAACAAATAGGGAGGAATGGAGTAGAACTACAGGTTGAACCAGAGTCCAGTTAGGAAGGAGAAACTACATTAGTTATTTTAAGGGTAAAATATATTTTAATGACTTGTTAACTTGGTACTAAGAACTGACAGAGCAAAAAGAGACTATGGATATTAATTGTCGCTGACAACCCTATGGCTATGGAAGCAAAGGTAGGAGATTGGATTATTATCATGTAGAAACTTAGAGAAGGGTCTCCTAGGACTGGGAGCCCCATGAGTATTGTGGGGAAATGAGAAGATTGATACTGGTTTCTTGGTTGGCAAGGTCAATGAGACTGGTTCTGAGAGGATGGGGGAAAACTGTTGCTACTGGAATTAACTGTCCACCCTAGGGTGAAGAAGCATTGCTGTGTGAACACATATCAGAAGAGTAGCGAACAAGACAAAGCACGCCCCATTAACTCTCCCTAACTGTAAAGTTTACTTCTAAGGTTCATACTGGCAGATCCTAACAGGGAGCTGCTGGCAAAGCATAAACATGGCTTCAAAGTACTAGCTCTAGAATCACAGAGCAGAATCTAGGAGGGAGTACTTGAAGCTTTGAGAAAATAATTAGCACAGAGAGTGCATTAGTTTCCTTGGGCTGCTATACCAAATCACTATAAACTGGGTAGCTTCAAACAACAGAAACTTACTCTTTCACAGTATGGAGGCTAGAAGTCTGAAATCAAGGCAAGAGCAAGGCCATGTCCTCTCTAAGGGCTCTGAAGAAGAATCCTTCCTTGCCTCTTCTAGCTTCTGGTGATTGCCAGAGATTCTTGACATTCCTTGGTTGTAGCTGCATCACTCCAATCTCTGCCTCTGTTTTCACATGACCTTCTTCCCTCTGTGTCTGGATGTTCACATGGCCTTCTTATAAGGACACCAGTCATTTGGTTTAGGGCTCCTTCTAATCTAGTATGACCTCATTTTAATTAATTGCATCAGCAAAGACCCTATTTCCAAGTAAGGCCACATTCTGATTCCAGATAGTCATGAATTTGGGGGTATACTGTTCAACCCAGTTCAAATGGTTTAGTCTTTTATCATAGAATTATAGTCTGGGAGGATCTCAGGGTTGGAGTGAGAGTTCAGTTACTAGATTTTCTGTCTGGATAAATGGTCCATGATACAATGGATCCAGAGAAGAAAGTTATTTATATCTTTATGAGAACACAAAGCTATTCCTGACTCTGCTCAAAGCTCAATATGTTGGCTCTTTCAAATGGGATACGGTGATCGCCTCATTTTTAAAAACTGAAACTAAGAAATGAGAAAGAAATAAATAAAATAGCCAAGTAAAGGTAAGCTGAAACAAAACAGTATAGGTAGAAAAAAATGAATCCATATTGAGAGTCCACTATGTGTCAGATTCTTTGCATAGGATCTCTGTGGTCTGTCTGGATCAGAAGCAATGCCAACCCTACTGTATGTAATAGGTGAGGAGATTGGTCAGAAGCAGTAGAAAGCATATTACATATACCTGCTGGTAACTCTGAAGTGCAGTTCAAGCAAAGGATGCAGAAGATATTAATGAAGTAGTTTTAATGGGACAAGGCTTAATGAGCAGGACATAGTGAATTTAATATATTTAAGTTCTTTTCAATGGAACTTTTTCTAGACTACCTGGATTCAAATCCTAGCTCTGTTTTTAATTTTTTGAGGAACCTTCACATTGTTTTCCAAAGTGGCTGCACTAACTTGCATTCCCACCAAGAGTGTAAGAGGGTTCCCTTTCTCCACATCCTCTCCAATATTTGTAGTTTCTTGCCTTGTTAATTTTTGCCATTCTAACTGGTGTAAGGTGGATTTCAATGTGCTTTTGATTTGAATCTCCCTGATGGCTAATGATGATGAACATTTTTTCATGTGTCTGTTAGCCATTTGTATGTCTTTACTGGAAAATTATCTGTTCATTCATGTCTTCTGCCCATTTTTTCACTTGATTCACTTGTTTTTGGGTGTTGAGTTTGATAAGTTCTTTATAGGTCTTTATAGATCTTGGATATCAGCCCTTAGTCTGAAGTGTCATTTGCAAATATCTTCTCCCATTCCGTGGGTTGCCTCTTTGTTTTGTCGACGTTTCCTTTGCTGTGCAGAAGCTTTTTATCTTGATGAAGTCCCAAAAGTTCATTTTTGCTTTTGTTTCCCTTGCTTTTAATGATGTGTCTTGAAAGAAGTTGCTGTGGCCAATGTTAAAGAGGTTACTGCCTATGTTGTCCTCTAGGATTTTGATGGATTCCTGTCTCACATTGAGGTCTTTCATCCATTTTGAGTTTATCTTTGTGTATAGTGTAAAAGAATGGTCGAGTTTCATTCTTCTGTATATAACTGTCAAATTTTCCCAGCACCATTTATTAAAGAGACTGTCTTTTCTCCATTAGATATTTTTCCCTGCTTTGTTGAAGCTTATTTGACCATAAAGTTGAGGGTCCATATCTGGGCTCTCTACTCTGATCCATTGGTCCATGTGTCTGTCTTTCTGCCAGTACCATGTTGTCTTGGTGATCACAGCTTTGGAATATAGCTTGAAATCAGGCAACATGATGCCCCCAGCTTTTTCTTTTTCTTTTTTTTTTTAAAGATTTTATTTATTTATTTGACAGAGGGAGAGAGACCACAAGTAGGCAGAGGGGCAGGCAGAGAGAGAGGGGGAAGCAGGCTCTCCACCAAGCAGAGAGCCCAATGTGGGGCTTGATCCCAGAACCCTGAGATCATGACCTGAGCCGAAGGCAGAGGCTTTAACCCACTGAGCCACCCAGGTGCCCCTGTTTTTCTTTTTCAATATTTCCTTGATGATTCAGGGTCTTTTCTGGTTCCATACAAATTTTAGGATTGTTTATTCCAGCCCTTTGAAAAATACCGGTGGAATTTTGATCGGGATGGCATTGAAAGTATAGATTGCTCTGGGCAGTATAGACATTTTAACAATGTTTATTCTTCTGATCCATGAGCATGGAATGCTTTTCCATCTTTTTGTGTCTTCTTCAATTTCCTTCATGAATGTTTTGTAATTCCTAGAGTATAGATACTTTACCTCTTTGGTTAGGTTTATTCCAAGGTATCTTATGGTTTTTGGTGCTATTGTAAATGGAATTGATTCTCTAATTTCTCTTTCTACAGTTACATTATTAGTGTATAAGAAAGCAACTGATTTCTGTGCATTGATTTTGTATCTTGCCACATTACTGAATTGCTGTATGAGTTCTAATAATTTGGGGGTGGAGTCTTTTGGGTTTTCCACATAAAGTATCATATCATCTGTGAAGAGAGTTTGACTTCTTCTTTGCAAATTTGAATATCTTTTCTTTTTATTGTCTGACTGCTGTTGCTAGGGCTTCTAGTACTATGTTGTACAACAGTGGAGAGAGTGGGCATCCATGTCATCTTTCTGATCTTAAGGGAAAGGCCCTCAGCTTTTCCCCATTGAGAATGATATTTGCTGTGGGTTTTTCATAGATGGATTTTATGAAGTTGAGGAATGTTCCCTCTTTCCCCATACTATGAAGAGTTTTAATCAGGAAAGGATGCTGTATTTTGTCAAATTCTTTTTCTGTATCAATTGAGAGGACCATTATTAATTGGTCCTCTTATTAATTTATTCTATCTTCTCTTATTAATTTGTTCTATCACATTAATTGATTTGTGAATGCTGAACCATCCTTGCATCCCAAGGTGGATAATCTTTTTAATGTACTGCTGGATCCTATTAGCTAGGATCTTGTTGAGAATCTTGGCATCCATATTTATCAGGGATATTGGTCTTTGCCTGGTTTGGGGACCAAGGTAATACTGGCCACATAGAAAGAGTCTGGAAGTTTTCCTTTTGTTTCTGTTTTTTGAAACAGCTTCAGGAGAATAGGTATTATTTCTTCTTTGAATGTTTGGTAGAATTCCCCAAAGAATCCATCAGGTCCTGGACTCTTTTGTTTTTTGGGAGGTATTTATTCACTGCCTCAATCTTGTTACTAGTTACTGATCTATTCAAGTTGTCAATTTCTTCCTGTTTCAGTCTTGGAAGTTTATAGGTTTCCAGAAATGTATCCATTTCTTCTAGATTGCTTAATTTATTGGCATACAGCTGTTGATAATAATTTCTGATGATTGTTTCTATTTCCTTGGTGTTAGTCGTGATCTCCCCCCTTTCATTCATAATTTTATTAATTTGGGTCCTTTTTCTTTTCTTTTGGATTAGTCTGGCCAGTGGTTTATTGATCTTATTAATTCTTTCAAAGAACCAGTTTCTAGTTTCGTTGATGTGTTCTACTGTACCTCTGGTCTCTAATTCATTGATCGCTGCTCTAATCTCAATTATCTCCCTTCTTGTGCATATGTTAGGCTTAATTTGTTGTTGATTCTCCAGGTCTTTAACGTGTAAAGAGAGTTTGTGTACTTGGGATTTTCCTATTGAGTTAGGCTTGGATGGCTATGTATTTTCCCCTTAGGACCACCTTTGTCATATCCCATAGGTTTTGGACCAGATGTGTTTTCATTCTCATTACTTTCTATGAATTGTCTAAGTTCTTCTTTGATTTCCTGGCTGACCCAAACATTCTTGAGCAGGATTGTCTTTAGCTTCCAAATGTTTGAATTTCTTCCAAACTTTTTCTTGTGATTGGGTTCCCATTTCAAAGTATTGTGGTCTAAGAATACACAGAGAATAGTCTCAATCTTTTGGTATCAGTTGAGACCTTATTTGTTTTAGGGTGGAATATCTGTATGTATCTATGAGGTCCATTGGGTCCAGTGTGTCATTCAAAGCTCTTGTTTCTTTGTTAATTTTCTGCTTAGATGATCTGTCTATTGCTGAGAGTGGAGTGTTAAGATCCCCTACATTAATGTATTACTATCAATATGTCTCTTTATTTTCATTAACAGTTGGCTTATGCAGTTGACTGCTCCCATGTTGGGGGCATAGATATTTACAATTGTTAGATCTTGTTGGATAGACCTTTAAGAATGATACAATGTCCTTCTGTACCTCTGACCACAGTCTTTAGCTTAAAATCTAATTTGTCTGATACGAGAATTGGTGCCCCCACTTTCTTTTGAGATCCATTGGCATGAAAGACGGTTCTCCATCCCTTCACTTTCGGTCTGGATGTATCTTTAGGTTCTAAATGAGTCTCTTGTAGACAGCATATGGATGGGATCCCGTCTTTTTATCCAATCTGCAAAACAGAGCTATCCTATGACCTGGCAATTGCACTACTGGGTATTTACCCCCAAAGATAGTGAAAATGAAAAGAAAGGCCATATGCACCCAATGTTCATAGCAGCAATGTCCACGATAGCCAAACTG
>CM052809.1:85564199-85582977 GCA_028533885.1 Nasua narica | reverse complement strand
AAAGGGCTGAGATGCCCTTCAACAGATAAATGGATAAAGAAGATGTGGTCCATATATACAATGGAGTATTACTCAGCCATCAGAAAGGATGACTACCCAACTTTTACATCAACATGAATGGGACTGGAGGAGATTATGCTGAGTGAAATAAGTCAAGCAGAGAAAGTCAATTACCATATGGTTTCACTTACTTGTCGAACATAAGGAATAGCATGGAGGACATTAGGAAAAGGAAGAGAAGAATGAAGGGAGGAAAATCGGAGGGAGACAACCATGAGACTGTGGACTCTGAGAAACAAATGAGGGTTTTAGAGGGGAGGTGGGTGGACGGATGGGTTGGTCCAGTGATGGGCATTAAGGAGGGCACAGATTGCATAGATCACTGGGAATTATTAAAAAATGAATCTTGGAATACTACATCAAAAACTAATGATGTACTGTATGGTGACTAACATAATAAAAAACAATAAAAATAAAATAAAAATTAAACAAAAAAACCAAATCCTAGTTCTGACTCCTACTACTTGGGTACAAATGCTTTAGCCACTCTGTGCCTCAATTTCCTAAACTGGAAATTCCTAAATTAGGAATAAAAATAGTATGTACCTCACAGGGTTGTCATAAGAATTAAATAAGTTAATATTTGTAAAATACTTAGAATAGTGCCTAGTACATATAATAGTTTTTGTGAAATAAATTAGATATTAAGTGATACTAGGGAATTCTTATAGTACTACAATGACCCTTAAGAACTGTAATTTGTTGCTTATGTCATATTTCTTTCTTTTTTATTTTTATGAGATTTCCTTTCAGAATATTTTAACCAGAACTGTAAACAATACATGGTATGTATGTGTGTGCTGTATATACACACATGTATGTGCGTGGGTGGGTGTTAGGGGCAGGGCAGGTTATAGGAAAGAGGACTATAGAGCTGACAGAGATGGGTCCCTCTAGCAGATTTTTCCATTTCCTTTCTCTGACACCTTTAGGAAACCCATTCATATAGAGTTCATGTGGGTCTGCTGGGATTATCAACCACGGTGTTACTGTATTCCTTAAAGCTTGATATAGACATATCAAGAGAAGGAAGGTCTCTCTCTCTTCTTTTGGATCCTAAGTTATCAAGATCAGAAAAGGAGGCTGCAAATTACCTTTTTTCTCACTATGTGTAAAAAACCTGACTGAGAACACTAATGCCAAAAAATGAGAAAAAGAAAAAGCTCCTTAGATCAGACTGTACCTTCACTGGGTATCCCAGTAACACCATCTCCTCTTTTTTCTTTTGTGTCTATGCCAATTTGAACTGCTTCTGTCTTGTGCTACCAAAAGAATACTATCTAATCCACCTGAATCATACAGTGGAGACATTTTTATTTTGCAAACGAAGGCTTGGGTCAGTAAAAAGTATGGTATTCCTAGATAACCTGCACTCAACCCAAGAATCTTTGATCCAAGATTTCCTCACTATGAACACAAACACAGATTTTGTCTTCTTCAGATGAGATCTTCTCAGACACTCTGTTTCTCTCAGAGCTTATACTTGCCCCTGGGCCATTGTGGCATGACCTCCCTGCCCAGTCAAGCCCTACCGCCAGGTCCCTACACCAACATCAACCCACTTGGAAGTTCAGAAGTGGGTAATGGAGCAATCAGAGCCCCAATTGACAGAGTTAAGGAAACCCTTCCAAGCCTCTGTACCTCATCAAACTTTACAGTGCACTGAGCTGATTTATGAGAAAAGGTTATTAAAGCATGTAAGAGCTCCTGCTGGAGAGAAAATTATCTGTATAAGCAAAATGTTATTATGGGAATCAGAGAGGCCACATGCAGGAAAGGTCATTAAAGAAAAAAAAAAAACCTAGCATATCAATCTCTTCTAAATCACTGAACTCACATGAGAGAAGTTAACTATCTTTATATTTCACAGGTTTCTTTTTGATCATTAGTCCTTACAGCTCAGAAGGGGACATTCTCAGATGTTAAAGTGTTGAGCACTTTAATTTAGAGGGAATTTCTAAGACATAAGTCATGAAGTTGGATTTTTGAAGGAAGGCTCAATTAGAGACTACCTAGTAATAGAGCAGTCATTCCAGTCCCAGGTGTGTTATTTTTTTCTCCTACAAATGAAAGTCTAATTTTTTTCCTTTGCTTCATTTGACAAGATTTGATATTTTCTACTCTTTTTCCTAATAAGGGGAATGCACAACAATCATACTGTATACAGTAATGTACTTCACAAAAATGATTTTCAGGCTTTGGGTTAAGAAAACAAATCCCCTTAGTAGATTAGTTTATACTAAATAAAATTTTGATCTAGGGCCAGTTTCGTTCCATGGAAATAATATAGTAAACATTTGGTTCCATTAAGAGGTTTTACTCAAGTTTGGTTTTTTGAGCCAGATTCTTTTGTTCTTAACAAAAAGTTTTGACAGCCCAGCCAGACTACCGATCTATATTCTTCAAGTGTGTGAGCAATATAATGTGCCTTTGATTTCCCTTTTATTTGTTCCTTGGGCCTTTAATTCTGGAGTTTAAAGACAGTAATGTTACATCTAAATGTTCTCAAAAGTTGTGTTTGGAATGTATAATTTGGTGCAATTAAGTGGTGGTATAAAGATATTTTGATGGTATTTTAGCCAGAGGACCTAGTACTACCTGAATTCTTACCTTGAGTATACCACTACTTCTTTTATAATGTCTACAAGGGAGCTATTAAACAAAGATTAAGAACAGGAGCTTTGACCCCCAAAACCAAAGCAAAATTCAAGCAAATCAGGACTGAATCTATAGAGAGCTCCTATATATCCAAGTAAAACAGGTCTGAATGGAGTATAAGACAATAGAAAGGATATTCTGTCTCAACAAAGCCCAACCAGTTTGAATGCTTATCTCTGCAAAATTTTCAGTGCCTAAAGATAAACTGAGAATTTTTAGAATCCACTAGAAAAGAAGCCTCCAAAGAGAGATGGCTAGGCCTTCTCCCTATGTAGTAGGACCAACCGAATATACTATTCCAAAAAAGAGGAAATGAACTTCTTAACCATTTGTGTATAAGAACTTTACACAAAATGGCCAACTGTAGCCATAATTCCCCCTTTTGCAGGTGGAAGGAAAAGGTTATACATGAAAAAAAGTAAGAGCTCTTCTCCATTCTTAGAAACCAAAATGTGAAAATCTATCATACCTCAGAATTATATATGTTAACATGTACCTGCTTGGTTCATTTAGGAGATCCATCATCTCTATTGCATTTATAATACTGTCTTTTATATAATGCTAGACATAATCCAATGTAATGGGTTTGGACACACCACAGAACTGAATTGTTATAACTAGTCTCCGTAGTTGCAAAGTCCTCCAAATCTATTTAAAAGCATTCATGCTGTGAACATGTATTATTTTGCTGTCCGGGATATTTTCATCTTTCTTCTAGTATTGATTCCCCAATTTCCCATACTTTCAATCCATGTGCTTCCAGTGGAGCTGACCCCACCCTTAACTCAAAAATGGGGTTAATGATCCAGATCTGGTCAAAATGGCATCAGTTATCAAATCAAAGATGAGCACACAGACTGACCTAGTCCAATCAGAGTAGACCCCAGAATGTTTTCTGGAAATTCTAGAATAAAGATGCTCACTCCTTTTCACTGGATTTCAACACAGAAGAATGAAGCTCCAAAGGCTGATGACAGTCATCTCTCAGGGGCACCTGGGTGGCTCAGTTGGTTAAGCGACTGTCTTCAGCCCAGGTCATGATCCTGGAGTCCCGGGATCGAGTCCCACATTGGGCTCCCTGCTCAGCAGGGAGTGTGCTTCTCCTTCTGACCCTCCCCCCTCTCATGCTCTCTCTCTATCATTCTCTCTCTCTCAAATAATAAAATCTTTAAAAAAATAATCATCTTTCAAACACAAGAAAAGAACCACCAAGAATGGAAACAAACCAAGGCAACATAGCTGAGAAATGTACAGAGACAAACTCAATTCTGGAGACATCATTTGAGCCCTGATCAAGCCATACTGGAAGCTAGTCTGTTTGTGAATTGCTTGATATACAAGAGTGAATAATTTCTTTTCTATCTATAAACCAGTTGGGTCAAATTTTTATCTTTTGTGGACTAAAAAAAAAAAAACCTCCATAAATGATACACATATGCACATCTTGTAAAAATTACCCAGTATAAAATAAAACTAAAGGATAAAGACAATTTGATAAACTCCCACACTATGGGCCAGGCACTGTTGTAACTTCATTATATGTTTTAATTTACTTAATCTTAACAAAAATCCATTATGTAGTTGTTATTAATTTTTTCTCTTTATATATTAGGTAAGTATAACATAAAGAGATCAAGAAACCTGCCCAAGGTCACTTAGTAGTAAAGTAGTGCTCAAAAACTAACCAGGGCAATCAGATTCCAGAGTTTATGTGTATAACCATGCCATTCCACTGCTAGAACTTCCCCCAAAAGGTACTTTTCAATACTCATCAGCTATAAAAATGTTTGCCGGAGAGATAAGGTTCATCTTATGACATAAAGATCAAAATGGCGAAAAGTAAGATACAGATAAAGGATGTATCCTTAATCTGTAACATAACTGGACTTCATGGAACAATTTTCATGTTAAGAGAATGGCCTTGAGCATCAGTCTTTTCAGTAATGGGCATAATGGCAAGCATTCTAAAGTCCCTTTTTCTGCTGGATGGGAAGGGGTGCATGTCAAAACAGACTGTCTCTAACTGAGAGTTCAGCGTTAAAGATACAGTCAGAGCCACCCCATTGATGGCAGCTCTAAATCTACCTGGGCAGTTTATTAAAAGGAAGGCAAATGCTGTGGTTCCCAGACAAATGGGGAACCAGAATGCTGAATGGAATGCCTAGGTAAAAACAAAAACTATAAGGACAGGCCAATGGACAGTGACAGGCATTGGATCAGATGCCAGGAGTTAAATTCTAACTCTGTTACTAACTGGATGTGTGACCTTGTTTATATCTTTAACCATCTAAGCCCGAGTTTCTTCATCTATGAGGATCCCTATCTCATGGATGTAGTAAGCATTAAAAGAGATTACATATGGAAAAACAGTGCAGTTCCAAATCCATGGTAGGTACTCAATAAATGGACACCATTTGGTAACTGAGTTTTGGTAGATGCCACATGCCTAGGGTTCACTCTAGTTGGAACCCATGACTTCTAGCCTAACTCACTGCACAGCTCATGGCTGGTCAGCCAAGTCTTCTGACCTTCTGCCTGCCTAAGTTGAGATTAACTTCTCTGTACTGCATTGTGTCAGTAGTAGCAGAAGTTCAAGGCCCACAGCTGAGAAGGCTGAGAAGCCAGGGCTGAGGTTTCTTTCCCCATGCCCCCAAATAGATAGTAAATTTCTTTAACAGGGTCATCTTAGAGCAAAATAAGACAACATCAGGAATAGATTCCATCATCCAGTTTCTAGCCCCTTCAAAGCACTCTGATCATCTAGACCTCCCTTGAATATTGGTGGGAGAAAGCTCTGAACGGGGAAATACCAGGGATAATATGGAAGAAAGGGTTATCATTTTGATATGTGGGTGTCATTTGGCTAAAAATCAGCTTTTGAGTAATAAAAACCACACCAAAGAGCAAGCAGTAAATTAGGGCTACACATCAACAAGGCCCCAGACCACCACTACAATGAAGTTAAAGGGACTGTTTTAGTCCATTAGGATTCTAAGAGAGGGGTTTTATTAAAAATGGAAGCTAGATTTTAAAATCACTTTTTGAGGGACGCCTGGGTGGCTCAGTTGGTTAAGCAGCTGCCTTCGGCTCAGGTCATGATCCCAGGGTCCTGGGATAGAGTCCCGCATCGGGCTCCCTGCTCTCTGCAGGGAGCCTGCTTCTCCCTCTGCCTCTGCCTGCCACTCTGCCTGCTTGTGCTCTCTCTCTCTCTCTCTGATAAATAAATAAAAATATTAAAAAAAAAATAAAATCACTTTTTGAGATTTAGTCACATTAGGGAGGAAACATCAAGGTATTTCCGTCAAAGATGACTTTGTTTTCTTTCTCTGCTGAATAAGAAACCCATTTAAAATGCCAAACCATTAGAATAGGACTGATCCTGTTATGACAAATACCATTACCCTGGCCAGTGGTCCACTCACTTGCAAAATGTATTTAATAAACATTTCCAGAACCACCAAGAATGGAAAACCTAGGAATGCCATTTCCTGTTGTAGTGTCTGGAGTAAGTGTAATGGGAGAACTACACAGTGTCTGGGGATCTCTGGTGTTGAATCTGGTACAGTGTTTACCCAAAGCACCTTGAGTGAGCATGGCTGGAAATGGATAGGGGAGGAGAAATCAGAATCAGGGAGCAGTTAATACAGTCACCAAGAAAACAACTTCAGATGTTAAAAAAGAAGGGTGAGGCAAGGACAGAAATTAGAAGGTGAGTCTTAGCAGATATGAAACTAAAGTACAATGGCAAAGAAATGTGAAGTCAGAAGTGGTGTGAAGTCAGAAGTCAGTGTGAACTTTGAACACAGGCTTTCTTTATGGGGTCATGAAAATAAAGAGTATAGAGTTGGACATCATCTGAAAATCTGAAATCTGTTTTATGACATACACTGTTGATAAAATTTAGCCAATGAAAGAAGACACAATTGTCAAAATAATCAAATCATCAAAAAGTATTCTAATATGTTGAATTCCCATTAAAGGAAATATTATTTTTAGCATTTATTTTTATAATATTATTACTGAAAATGTTTAGTCTTAAGATTGCCATTGACTGACCAAAATCAGTAAAAGTATAAACCAGAAGTTGCAAATTGGATATCTGTGGGCTAAGCCTAGCCGTATTTATCCTGCACAGCCTTTTTTTCTTAGACTTTTAATTAATTAATTAACTATATTAAATTAATTTGAGAGACAACGAGAATGAGAAAGTACAAGCGGGTGTAGCGGTGCAACAGAGGAAGTTGGGGAAGCAGGCTCCCTGCCAAGCAAGGACCTTCACTTGATCCCAGGACTCTGGGATCATGACCCTAGCTGAAGGCAGACACCTAAATGACTGAGCCACCCAGGCACCCCTCCTACATAGCATTTTAAAAAACAAATTAGTGGGGCTCCTGGGTGGCTCAGTGGATTAAGCCTCTGCCTTTGGCTCAGGTCATGATCTCAGGGTCCTGGGATCAAGCCCCACATCAGGCTCTCTGCTCAGTGGGGAGCCTGCCTCCCCCTCTCTTTCTGCCTGCCTCTCTGCCTACTTGTGATCTCTCTGTCAAATACATAAAATAAAATCTTAAAAAAAAAAAGAATTAGTTTTTACTATGGTGTAACTTCTACTACGCCCCTGGCATTACACTTTACATTTTCATGTGTAAGTGACAGCGTGTGTTGGGGGACTTCCTCTCCAGGAATCCTCTGATTTCTTTCCCACATGTGTAGGAGGCTATATATGACATCCATTGGTCATTTATTAATTGAGTAAAGTTACCCTATTAACAATTAAAGAGCACTATGAGCCCTCTCTTTTTTCATCCATCCCCTCCCCACATGAGGCTGTTTGGCATACCTAAGGTTTCTTCTGAGGAGACTGGTAATTAGAAAATATATCTGGCTGCAGATTTCAGACTTGTTCCTCAATCAGCTTTATCAGTAATAATGCTGACATCTTGATCTCCATCTGTCTTACTCCTATGTCATTTCTTAATTGCTAATGAACTCAAGAAGTGAAGGGAGGGGGTGTCATTAATTGGCTTCCACAAACTTCAAGAGGTTGTCAACATTTAAACATTGGAAATTTCACATAAAGATCTAGGTTTCTGACTTTTGTTGAAAAATGGACGGTTTGGAATGACTGGGGCCATATTTGCATCTAATATTCAATGGATGAACTGAGTAATGAATGAATGCTGCCTTTAGATGGTACATGAGTGTTCCAATTTGCTATAGTCTCCACCACTACTTATTTTTTATATGCAGCCATTTAATTCACTCATCTTGTCCTGACATTTAAGTTTGTATTTCCTACTATAATCACATAAGTCTCCTTTTTTTTTTTATAGGAAAAACCTACATTTTTTTATTTAAATGTTTCATTTTGAAATGACTATAGATTCGCAGGAAGTTGTCAGGGCATAAAAGCCACATCCTTCTTTAGAATATTGACTTTTTTCTTTTTTCAGTGTTCCAAGATTCATTGTTCATGCACCATACCCAGTGCTTCATACAATAGGTGCCCTCCTCAATATCCACCACCAGGCTCACCCAATCCTCCCCCAAACCCTCAGTTTGTTTCTCAGAGTCCACAGTCTCTCAGGTTTCGTCTTCCCTTCTGATGTCCCCCAATTCATCTTCCTTTCCTTCTCCCAATGTCCTCATGTTTTTCCTTACGCTCCACACACAAGTGAAACCATATGATAATTGACTCTCTCTGCTTGACTTATTTCACTCCGCATTATCTCTTCCACTCACATCCATGTTGATACAAAAGTTGGGTATTCATCCTTTCTGATGGAGGCATAATATTCCATTGTATACATTGACCATATCTTCTTTATCCATTTGTCTGTTGAAAGATATCTTGCCTCTTTCCACAGTTTGGCGATTGTGGCCATTGCTGCTATGAACATCAGGGTACATGTGGCCCTTCTTTTCACTATACCTGTATCTTTGGGGTAAATACCCAGTAGTGCGATTGTAGGGCCATAGGCTAGCTCTATTTTTAATTTCTTAAGGAATCTCCACATTAAAAAAAATTTAAAAATTAAAAATAGGAATACCATACAAAAAAAAAAAAGAATACTGACTTTTTCTAAGATAGTGGAATCCCGATTATTGGACAGAATGATTAGTAAAACTTTTGAAAACCACTAGTGTGGAAGATCCTATTATTTGTAAGTCTGATTGCAAAGCTAAGTGTTAAGGCATCCTAGTTCCTGATCTTCAACAGCTACATATCTCTGTTATTTCACTCCACATACATCTAGTGCAACACAGATCTAAGTCAACAATATTTCCCAATTTTAGGTGAAACTGTATCTGCCAGGTCAGAAAAATCCTATTCAAGCCTTACAGAATAGAAGATTCTCCATCTCTATTTTTTATTCTATGTCCAGACATCATAGGGTTGTGTCTCTTTGGAGAAAGTAAAGTAAGCGATTGGAAAGATTATTGAACAAGTTCAAGCAAAACACATGTCAAGTGACCCAGCTGATTTCTAGAAGAGCCCATGATTTCTCTGAATTAGAGTACTTGGAGAATCGCCCTAACCACCTGCATTGCTTAGGTCATGAAGATTGAGACTGTGTTTTCACAACTAAAATAACCATAGTTGAACCAGCCATGGGGGCCTATCTCAAAAACAGAATTTTACTGCACCACTGTGGATCAAGTTACCGTTAACAAAACCAGTTATATAGATAGTAAAACACACTGATTTAATTGTCCCAAAGCAATTTAATCATATTACGTAGATCTAACATTAAACTTATTCCCAGTTTCATTTTATAAGATAGCAAAAATGACTAGTCAATTAACCAGTTTAGTTCAATGATACCAAAAGCTGATCTGACGTTATTTAATTAATTGATTGCACGTTTGAAATCCCTTTATATATTCATATATATTCATAGATGCTACAGGCTAAGATTTAGCTCTATGAATTTTTTTTCCTGTTTTAGAAACTAGCATTATTTTCCTCCACATATCCTGGTTAGACGATTTCTAAATGAAATCCTCCTTTGGCTTTTTCTCTATGGCCTTTTGTTTATATCTTTTCTGTTTGAGAACAGTCTCTTTTGGCTTTAATTCTGAAATTTGTTTTTTTTTTTTGAAGGGTGAAGTATCTCCTAAATACCCATTAGTGTTCCGTACCTGGAGTCCTGGCCACCATGATATTACTCACTTCAGAAAATAAATGCAAAGTAAATATGACTCCAGATCTAAAACCAGGAACTTGAATAAGCACTACAGGCCAGAGTGTTTGGCTTCCCTTCTTGCTGTGAGTCAGAGCCAGGAGGTTCCCATTAAGGTGTGTATGAATTGTATTACCCCACACTGAAGTGTGTCTATAATGTAATGTTGTAAGGCAGCCAAGTTCTTCTAACAATCTCATGGACCTATATTCAAAACAGATAGTATCTCATCAGATCCTTCATTTGTAAAAAGTTTTAACCAGAAAGATATAGTTACATAGAAATTTCATTTTAGGGTAGAGTAAGCACTGATTTAAATAAGTGTATTACTTCCACTGTATTAATACCTCTCAGACTATCACATTCATCTGGAATGAGCTGCCATTAAAAAAAAAAGGAGGAGGTAAGTGCACAGAATTATGCATGGAGTGTGCTCTGATATAGTTCAAAGTATTAGGAGAGGCATCTTTGGGAAAAAACTTTTTCTACACCCCTTTCACTGTTCAAAACAAAGGGAGAGCCCCTCAAACTAAGTCATTTGGCAGGCCAAACACTGTTCAAAGAAGCTCAAATCATGAGGGAAAAAAGCAACAAATATTTTCTCTTCAGCTTTGAACCTCTATCTTTCCCTTTTGCTCCTCTCCTTGAAAGGAATCCTTAAAGAATTTTAAGCAAATATATTTTGAAAAAGTGCTGAATCCCCAAAGATTAACAGTTAAGAAAAGAGTTAAACCACTTCTTCATAACTTGTGAGGACATCCCTCATCATTAGGTCATCTCTCACCCTACTATGTCACCACCTTCAAAGATAAATGACGTGGTATGAGGATGAAACATACTGAAGTTCAAAAGTGCCTATGAAGTGATAGTCCCAGCACTAGAACTGGCATATTTCTTTTCTTGTCTTTTTAAACCTGGTGTTCAGTGCTGAAAGGACAATGATTATTTCATCGGCTCCAGAAGTAAGATATGAAGAAGTATCAGGGATGATAAAAATTGGAACTAGTGAATATAATCATGTGTTTTCTAGGGGGGAAAATCAGACAAACATTGAAAAAGAAACTCTGGTAGCATAAAATTAAGAATTAACACAGGTCTTCTAAACCTTTAATGGGTATATTATTGAAGGACATTGAGGAAGGAATAAGATGTTCTCCATTGTCACTGAGAAAAATAAAATGGCACTGAAACACATCAAAAGAAGATAAGGTTATACACTAAGCAAAACTCCATGACTAGGCAAGCATCTTCTTCCAAACAGGTTTTTAAAATTGAAATAGTAATAATGATAATCATTTCTTGTTCTAAGCAGGGAAGTGAATAAAATTTCTAGCAGAAACTGTGCATCATGTTCCCTGTTTTTGTTCTACTGGTTCAACCTATTTCATGAAGACTGACTACTAATGTGACAAATAGGTTTGTCCTTGTATGTTGTTCCTATCAAACATTGCCATGTATTTTCTTCCTGTTTGTTTATACCTATTTCTTCTACCAGATTGAAAACTTTAGGCAAGAAGAACTATTATCCTATTCAATTTTGCAAAATTATACTATAGAGACATGTACTGTGAGAAGTTCAGTTTCTAAAATCAACTTGAAAGGCAAAAAATCTTATATGGTCAAATCATCCTTGGAAAGCTCTTAGAAAGGGGCAATTTTGTGAGCATTTTTCGTTAAGTTCAACATCAGGTTTCCTTTGGTGTTGGAACAGGGTGATGTAACATTACATCCTTTATTTGCATGAAACTTTACATTCCACTGTTTTTAGTTGCCTTATGATTAAGGCCCATATTATTTGAAAAGTAGAACCATAAATATAAACATTAGAATCTCATTCAGTGTTACAAGATGTCTCAACCATAAGAAGCACACAAAATCTGATACTGAATGAGGAAAGAGAACATTCACATCTCTCATCTCCTGCTCACTGTAGTCAGAATCCCATCAAGTAAAGAGAAACCTTTCATGACGTTTCAAGACAGAGGTGATTTAATAGAGAGGATCAGTTATACAACATTTAGAAGGCAGAAAGAGCAAAACTAGTGGCTAAGGGAGCCCTGGTATTAGTAGCTCAGGAAGTGGTTACCATTCTTACTGCTGAGAGTATGAAAGAGAAGAAATGGTGTTAGCAGAACCTGGGATCTTGGGGCAAGTGTCTTCATAAAGCAGATGTTCAGACCTCCAAGGTGCCACTGCTCAGCTGGTTCTGGGACCTCTGAAGGGGACGTCACATGATTGCTACTTGGACTTTGATAGATGGCTGGAAGAGGAAATGTGGCACAGTTGCTACTGGTACCTCTTCAGGGACCACAGGAGAACTGGTGCTAGAAATGCTAAAATAAGCTCAAGGCTGGAGTCCTACTTACAAGGCTGGAGTCCTACTCCAGCTACTGCTGGAGAGAAGCTGGCCAGAACCTAAAACAGAAAGAATATTTCTTCTGCTCTCCTACCACCTTCTAATCCCCTGCCAGTGCTTCCAGTCAGTAGATCCTAAGGAGGCGAGCAAAGAAGTCTGGGAAATGTAGTTTGCATAGTCCCAGCTCCAGTGTCATAGAGTGGAGTATAAAAGCCTTGCTTGAGGCTGAGAAACAGTAGGTAAAATTACTCTCAGGCATAAATTCACTGAGTGGAATAATAGGCAGAGTTTTCCTTCATTTTATTTTACCATAGTTGAATTCCAGTAAGTTAAATGTATTTGTGATGCCAATTCACATTTTCTTGGAATCCTATAGTTCATTAGCCTAGTAACCTGCTTATAGTATGTGATTAATGTACATATTGAACAGATAAATGTCTTTTTGGCTTTTTGGTTTTTTGAGGGAATTTTCTCTGATTACTAATCTAGTTTAACTGTACTGAGAAATGAGAGTAGAGAAAATATATAGCAACTTAAGGGCAAACTCTGCCATAGTTCACTGACATTGTAAATGTACCTACCCCAGCAGTTCAAATGGTTTCTATCCCTAGCTCTATCTCCTAACTATACACTTCCAATTCACTATCAAAAATCTCTACTGCAGCTATACTTGCATAGCTTAAGAGTGACATCCAGTGGTTTATAACTTAATCACTTATTGTAATGCATCTAAAAATCTAATCAGCTCCCAATTATCAATATAAATAGAAAGAAGCATAATAAATAAAACGCTAAACAAAAGATGAAACTGAAAACTCTTAGTTTTACTTTGGGAGATTATGAAAGTAGATTTGCCCACCCATTTGAGATTCCATATTCAAGTTCATTTGCATTTTTCCATTCTCGAGTTTATGCCTGCCATACTTCTAGTGATGTCTGTCAAAGACATGAGCTGATGGGTAGAGAAGGAACCTGGGGACAGGCAGGATTAGGAGTATTAACCATTAACCAGTTCTAGACTCGACTCCCAGGGCCAGAGTTTAGTATTCAGGTTCAAAGAGAGTATGGAAAACGCAGCCTATCCACATTTCAACTAATATCTAAAGGTGTCCAGTCTGCACAGGGTTGCAGATGGAGGCAGAGTTGGGGAGCTCTTTAGTCGTGGTCTCATGGGATCAGGCTTCTCAAAGAGGAGTCCCAGCCAGCAGTTGGGACTAAGAACCCTGAGATAATAAAAATATCAGGGCAGTACCCCAAACTGCCTCAAGTTCAGAATAATGCTCCATTCTCAATCATACACTGTAGGAAGCTTAAGGTGATTTTTATTTATGGCTTGGGAAGTCAATCTCATACTAGAATGACAAAGCCTTAAGAAAAAAAACAACATAGAAATTCTACACATGTTTTAAATTCTTCTTTCTTTCAATAGAATAGTCAAAGGAACCAGTAACTCCATCATAAAATCTCACACCTAAATGAACCAGGAATAGAAACATTCTTACCTCTGTTTAAATAGATCTTAGCCTGAAAAATACTACCAACTCAGAATTTACAAGGATTTGAATATGCTTTCCAGCTTAAAGGAATCAGTTCAGACAAGCTACTTCTCTATTTAATAATATTTTTCAGAGGCAATCCAGCAAAAACATGTATTTATTCATAAATATATAGCAGTGAGTTCAAAGGAAATCTAAGTAGTAACTATAGTTAGAATTATTCAGACATCTCTATTATTCAGCTTGATTTGGGAGCAGGATACTAATAATGAGTCATGAATATGACTAGTATAGCTCATGATGTCAATATATGGTAAGAGACCTATTGTGGCTTCTTCCCACATAACCATATCCCACAAGAAAATGGGATATATTTTTCTGACTATAGAATCTGAAAGGAAGCAGTTCCCACAAAGTTTGCTTGCCTATGACATCAAAAGGATGAGCAGGGTTAGCCTCTCTATAAAAACGTCCATGTCTTAAAAAAAAAAATACATGGAAAGAGCAGACCTTTGAAAATTAAATGCTTACAACCTTAAAGTGCTCTTTTCCTCAGCTGAGAATGCGCTGTCATGACAATGAAGATGCTGATAATGATAATCTTATCTTTCACCGGACACTTTCTCATTCCTATGGAAAACAGGAGCTCTCAGCAACCAAATGGAAATAATTTTGAAGCCCAGCCTCAAAGACAATGTTTTAATTATCAGAGTAAAGGGCAATGTCTGAAATTTATGTAGGTGATGTGCATGTTTCAATGAATCTGGCCTAACAATGGCTGGTTGACCTAGAGAACATAGCAGATATTTCGATGAAGATAGAAAGTTCTTGATTATTATTTATTCTAGTGGGGTTTTTCCAAAAATGCTTTTTTCTGGGACATTAGATTTTAATAAGAAACAGGCTATGTGTCTCAAATCTAATCAATAAATGCAGGAACGTTCACATACCCCTTCTAATTTATTCTCCACAGTAAGTCAGCCTGTTGTGTTTTGTTGACTTAACTTCGGGCATTCTCCTATCGAAAGGGAGACCATAAGAGATGGAGTAAACTGTGAAATGCTCCAGAAAAAACACACTGATGGATTATTCCAGGCAGTGGTGGAATTGGTGCTAACAGAAGACACACTTTTCAGGAGATCCCTCAATTCTGTTAGTTCCATCTCCACCGATGTTTTGCTTCTGACTGTGGTTCAATTTGCTGCACAGCTTACTGACAGACTCTCCCTTTAGTGGAGAAAACCTAGTCCTTCTGGCCCTCTTGGTTCACATGCATGGGGAAGGATTTCAAGGGACAGACTCACAAGAATCTGGAAAGAGATTGAAGTCATCTTTCATGAATTGACTTTAATTCAGTGATAAGACTTTTGCATTAATTTCTACCCTCACTGGGTGTGGTGTATCAACCATGAATCTTGGAACACTGAAAAAAATTAAATTAAATTAAATTAAATTAAATTAGGATGTTAAAGAAAATGTCTACCCTCACAGAGGTGAGAAATGCCATTACTTAACCATTCAATAGAGACTTGAAATAAAAAAATGTATTTGACTTAGGGAGTTGTATAGCATACATAAAAATGAAGGGAGGCTTATAAATGAATTTCTCTTAAACACCAGTTTTGACTTTTTCCATCTTACCTGAGATACAAGAAGCGAAATACCATACCAAATATTTATTAAAAGCCTAGTGGAACATACATCATCTTAAGGTATAAGCAGAAAGAGAATATTTGTCAGGAAAGCAGAATACCATTCCACTAACAAGCACAGCTTTCTCTGTTTTCTCTAAAAATTCTATCTTCTCTAAAAATGTTCACAGAGTTGGACCCTTATAAAATGTCCTTTGTTTATCCAGGTTGGGACCTCTCAGGTAGTTCCCCAAAAATAAAGGTTCATGTTAAATATGATTTCATAGTCTCTATATCATATCACCTGATTACTTTATGCCCAGGGCACTCAAATATGAACCCTTGCTTGCATTTTCAATAAATCAAGGCAAAGATATTTGACTACTTGGATATATATTTCAGCTCTCTTGAGTCAGTTAAGGCACACATCTAAGTGAGACATTTTAATATAAATGTGCAATCTTGGACAGATGACATCTATGTTCAGTATTGAGTATTGTTCAGAAAGTGAATATACTATAGTAGAGAAGAGGAAGGTAGGAAGATGAGTAAAAGTAAAGAGTTAAATTAGAAAACTTAAAGGAAAAGAGAATAGGCTGATGAGACCTTCAAATAAACAAAGAAAGGCAGAGAAGATGTTTATATTCTTGCGACCACAAGAATAAGCATAACCAAGAGCACTGTTACAGTCGAACCAACCAAAAAGACCTGAGGAGGTCCCAACGAGATGGAACTCTGGTCCCCATTCACAATCCCTTGGGAAATTGGTACTCCTCTGCATGTTAATTGCATCATTATGAGACAAGCCAAATGCAAATGAAATAAACAATAATTTGGGGCAGAACAACACGTGGACTTGGCAATTTCTCCTTAAAGACAGATTATGAGAGGAGTTTTTCAAGGTCCATGAAGCAAAGGATGAGATCACAGTATAAAAGAATAAACTGGGCTTGAGTGCTCAGACATTTCTCAAATCCTGTAGATGTACCTGTCATAACTTGCTGAGTTTGGTTTCGATCATGGTCAATAGTAAGCCAAATACAATGAGCCTTCTTTTATCTAAACTGTCACACTTTAATGTGTGCATCCCTTTTGACCCAGACAGTACATTTTTAAGGCTCTATCCCACAGAAATATTTGTACATGAAACACAAAGACATACAAACAAGGATTTTTTAACACAATATTACTTATAATAGTCTAAAATTGGAATAATCTAAATGTCCAGGAATAGACAAGTGCTAAATAAAATTTTATATGTGTGTGTGTGTGTGTGTGTGTGTGTGTGTGTGTGTGTATCTATCTCATATTAGGAGAAGACTGTAGTGGTTGGACCAAACTGCTTGGGTTTATGTTTCAGCTCCACTGCTTACCAGTTATGTGACCTTAGCAAATTGCTTAGCTTTCCAGTGACTCAGTCTTCCCCAATGGAAGACACAATTTTCCTTGTTTGTAGGGCTATTAGGAGAATTAAATGAGATACCTCTTTAAAGAGGCAGAACATTATCTGGCACATAGCAGGTACTCAGTACATGTTAGCATTATTCTTCTTTTATTTTTTATTTTATTTTTAAATTTTATTTTTTCAGTGTACCAAGATTTATTGTTTATACACCACACCCAGTGCTCCATGCCTTACGTGCCCTCCTTAATACCCACCACCACGCTCACTCATCCCCCCACCCCCCTTCCCTCCAAAACCCTTGGTTTGTTTCTCAGAGTCCACGGTCTCTCATGGTTGGTCTTCCCCTCCGATTTCCCCCAATTCACTTTTCCTTTCCTTCTCCTAATGTCCTCCATGTTACGTAGTATTTAAAAATAGAATTAGTAGCTTCTGCTATAGAAAACTCTGCAATATACACTGTGAGGTAAAAAAAAGACAGCAGAACAATAAGTGAAGGATGATTCTATTAATTATTTAAGTGTATACAGGCAAACATGCATGTGTATGTACATAAAAGCATAGAAGAAAGGGTGAAAGGACCAGCCAATAGCAACAATTATTTCTAGAAAATGAACTGGATTGAATGGAAAGAGGAACTGAAAGGAGATCACTGTCTTCCTCTCTATATTGCTGCATTTGAGATTTTTACAAACATACATTTTTATTTTACTTATATACATTTAAAAATACAGTTGACCCTAAATAACACAGGTTTGAAGTTCATGGGTCTACTTACATGTGGACTTTTTCAATATATATATTGGACATTTTTTTTGAGATTTGTGACAATTTGAACAACTTGCAGATGAACCATGTGCCCTAGAAATACTGAAAAATTAAGAAAAAGGTATGTCATGAATATATAAGTTATATGGACATGCTATTTTATCACTTACTACCATAAAATATACACAAACATATTATTAAAGTAAAAATTTATCAAAACTTACACACACACACTTACAGACTGTACATGGGATCATTTGCAGTCAAGAAAAATGTAAACAAAATTTAAGGATGCAGTACCAAGTCATAACTGCATAAAGTTACTGTAGCACACGCTATACTACTGTAAGAACTTCATAGTGGTGAGTTCAAGTGCTATGAGTATCCACTTAAAATGCTATGTGACGCTAATCATCTCCATGTGCGCAGTTCATCTCTCTGGTAAGTTGGGTATTGCAGTGAAAAGTGATTTCTCATGGTTCTTGCATATTTTTCATTGTGTTCAGTGTAATACCATAAGCCTTGAATAATACCATGGGACCCACATGAAGAGCCATTAATGACACTGGAAGTGCTCTCAAGAAGCAGAGAAAAGTCATGACATTATAAGAAAAAGATGAATTGCTTGATATGTACCATAGATTGAGGTCTGCAGCTGTGATTGCCCACTATTTCAAGATAAATTAATCCAGTGTAAGGAAATGGTAAAAATAGAAAAGGGAATGTGTGAAACTGTGACTGTAGCTATACTAGCAGGTACAAAAACCTTGCACTTTTTGTGAATTACCTTTTTATCTTGTATTGAAAATGCAGCTTATATATGAGCGCAAGATTGCTATAAGAAAGGCATGTCTATAGAATAATACAATTTGAGAAAAAGCAAACTCATTATGTGACAACTTTAAGCAAAAAGAAGGTAAAGGGTCTAAAGCTAGAGAATATGATGCCAGCAAAGGAAGGTTTGATAATTTTAGAAGGAGGTTTGGCTTAAAAAAAAAGAATGTTATGTGAAGATAACAAATCTTCTTCTCTGATAAAGAGGTAGCAGATGAGTTCCAAAGGCCATAAGAAATCACTGAGGAGAAAGAATGTATCAACAGATTTTTTTTTTCCCCCAAATTTATTTTAATTTTTCAGTGTTACAAGATTGATTGTTCATGCACCACACCCAGTGCTCCATGCAGTACGTGCCCCTCTCGATACCCACCACCAGGCTAACCCCCCCC
>CM052809.1:85514467-85563699 GCA_028533885.1 Nasua narica | reverse complement strand
AATGGCCAAAATCAACAAGACAGTAAATAACAAATGTTGGAGAGGATGTGGAGAAAGGGAAACCCTCTTCCACTGTTGGTGGGAATGAAAGTTGGTGCAGCCACTTTGGAAAACAGTGTGGAGATTCCTCAAAAAATTAAAAATAGAGCTACCCTATGGCCCTATAATTGTACTACTGGGTATTTACCTCAAAGATGCAGATGTAGTACAAAGAAGGGCCACATGTACCCCAATGTTCATAGCAGCAATGGCCACAATCGCCAAACTGTGGAAAGAACCAAAATGTCCTTCAACAGATGAATGAATAAAGAAGATATGGTCCATATATACAATGGAATATTATGCCTCCATCAGAACGGATGAATACCCAACTTTTGTATCAACATGGACAGGACTGGAAGAGATTGTGCGGAGTGAAATAAGTCAAGCAGAGAGAGTCAATTATCATATGGTTTCACTTATATGTGGAGTATAAGGAAAAACATGGAGGACATTGTGGGAAGGAAAGGAAGGGTGAATTGGGGGAACTCAGAAGGGGAGATGAACCATGAGAGACTGTGGACTCTGAGCAACAAACAGGGTTTTGGAGGGTGGTAGTTGGGTGAGCCTGGTGATGGGTATTGAGGAGGGCACGTATTGCATGGAGCACTGGATGTGGTACATGAACAATGAATCTTGGAACACTGAAAAAAAATAAAATAATAGTAGTATCTATGCAGAGAATTCTTGGGAGAATTAAATGAGTTAATTTCCATAATGAACTTAGTACAGTAGTAAGCAAACAGTAAGTGCTCAATAAATGTCAGCTATTTTTATTTTATGGATATATATCAAGTTCATTAATCCTGATTAGCAGATATTAATTAGTATTGTTTGAGAATATTTGATTTTATAAATGGCTCATCCATTAATATCCTTGAAAATATATCTTTGAACATATATCTGGTAATTTCCTATGGACATGTTCCCTCAAATATAATTGCTGGGCCAATGGGTATCCACATTTAAAAATTTGACTCTTATTTCCAAGCTGACCTTTAGGAAACTTCTTCCAGGCCATGAAGGTGTGTTGTTTTTGTATACAAGACCACCTATTTTTCTACATTTCCCACACTGGATATTAATTTTTGCCAAACTGGTCAATGAAAAATCTCATTACTCCTGCATTTCTTTGATCAGTAAAAAACTTAAAAATGTTTTTAACTATTCATATTCCTTTTAAAAAATGAATTAGTTGATTATATTCTTTGAACCTTAACTGATTTTTTTAAGTATAGGTGTTAGTTGACCTATATGCTCTTTAACTTATAAGACTCCAGTGCCAAAAGTGAGTCTGTCCATTTTCAAACATTTCTTTTTGCAGACTGCTACCACATTTTTCTCAGTTTGAAAAAAATATATAGTCAGGAGAAGTATGCAGCCTTTCTGAGATATATTATCTTAGAAAAATCTACAAAAAGTAATAAATGACACAAGAAAGAAGTGTTAGCAAGGATGTGGAGAAAAATGAACTGCTGGTGGGAATGCAAATGGTTTTGCCACTGTGGAAAACAGTATGAAGGTTATTCAAAAAATTAAAAATAGAATTACCATATAAACCAGTAATTCCACTACTGGGAACTTACCCAAAGAAAATGAAAACACTAATTTGAAGGCATATAGGTTCCCCCTATGTTTATTGTAGCATTACTTACAATAGCCAAAATATGGAAGCAACTCAAGTGCACATCAACAGATGAATGGATAAAGAAGATATGTTGTATATTTACAATGGAATATTACTCAGCCATAAAAAAGAACACTGAATGTTCAAAGCAAACAATGAATCTTGGAACACTACATCAAAAACTAATGATGTACTGTATGCTAACGTAACATAATAATAATTAAAAAAAAAAAAAGAACAAAATCTTGCCAGTTGTAATAATATGGATGGATCTAGAGGGTATAATGCTAAGTGAAATAAGTCAGTCAGAGAAAGACAAATACCAGACCATTTTACTCATATGTGGAATTTAAGAAACAAAACAAAGAAAAAAGAGACAAACAAACAAAAAAATAGACTCTTAAATATAGAGAACAAACTGATGGTTACCAGAGGGGAGATGGATAGGGGGATGGGGGAAATACAGGATGGGGATTAAGAGTACACTTATTGTGATGAGCACTGAGTAATGTATAAAATTCTTGAATCACTATATAAGTACACCTGAAACTAATACAACACTGTATACTAACCACACTAGAATTTTTTTAAAAAAACAATTTTACAGCAACACCATATATCCATTACCTAACTTTACTTAAAACAAACAAAAACCCAAGGACATAGTGAAAAAATGGGGAGAAAACAGAAAAATTATTCTAAATGAAAATGAATTACCAGATTAGTATTTGATTATTTTTAAAGTTTGATTATATTTTTACTTGTCCCAAATTTCCAGGGACAAAGGATGGGACTCCAGTGTTTTGCTAAGTGTTCCTGGTGTACCTCTTTGGAGGGAAAATAAATCATGTGAGGCAGCTTTTCAAAACACTTTTCTAGGACCACTTGTCTCAGCATAACTTGGAGATCTTAAATACCTGATTCTAGAGTTCATTTCTCATACTAATGATGAGAGTCCCTCAAAATACAGTATGGACAGTTCTATCTTTTAAAGCCCTCTCCAGAGAATGCTTACACACAAGAATGTTGGAAGAACTTTGGGAACTGCCAGTTTACTAACATTAGTTCATTCAATTATTCATCCACTTATTCAAAAGAGAATTAAAATAACTATCGAGCACTTACTCTGTGCCAATCACTGTGCTGGCAATATAACAAAGTCCATGTTCTAATAAAGTTTGCATTAAAATGGAGGAACATAATAAATAAATAGAACAATATTGTTATACAAGGCGGTAAATGCTATTAGAAAGAATAAAACAAGGAGAAAAGAGAATGATAATTGATATGGAGTGGGTACTACTTTATATTTACTAATAATCAACACCTTTCATTTATCCTTTTTATAAATAATAAAGTTACTTTAATTTCGATCTTAGAGGTATTCCAATTTCTCAGTTCACTTGAGTTTAGGGCTAGCTCTCGAGCCTTCAGCATGTCCTTGCTTCTATCCAGCTCCTCCTATTCCTGGAGAATACTGGATGCTATAGACTACTAGCAAGAAATGACTTAATGGCCAAAGAGCTAGCCATCTCCATCAATAAGATCTTGAACACACTAGTATATGGTACACAGCAGAGATAGCAATCAAGCAGTGTAAAATGTGAATCAAGGCAAATATTTATAGTCTGTGCAAGCCTAATAAATGATCATCTACAATGTTTAATAAATGCAAACAAAGTCATGTGGCAGCATCCAGTACATCAGACAGTGCCAGCAGCATGGTGAGGTACAGCTGCTGAGGTTCTTCTGGGGAGCTGCCAACTGCCTGAGCATTCTATCACCCAGAGTTTGGGCTAAAGGAAGGTCTGGTTAGAGATGGGAAGAATGAACTAACAGCTGTGAATGGTCTAGAAACAGATCTGGTTAAACTAAGCATTGGTCAAGAAGCTTTAAGGAAGGCATGTGTTGTGATGAGCACTGAGTGTTATATGCAACTAATGAATTGCTGAACACTGCATCAAAAACTAATGAGGTACTATATGTTGGCTAACTGAAAATAATAAAAAAATATATATTTGGGAGACTTAAAAAAAAGGTTTTAGACTCTAAATCTGAAATCCAGCCATACCCATACCAAGAGTTCTTCCTCATTCACTAGTAGCTGCAACAGGAATCACAATGAATAAATGCCTAGAAAATAATCATAAACAGTTGTTTGGCAGTTAGCATTGACTATGCAGGCACAGGGAGTCAGTGCTCAGGCAAGATGACTGAACCACGAGCCCCCAGGATGTAAGCACACTTATATGCATGCACACACATACACATGTGCATGCAAAGTGATCTGTCTATACAGATATTCTAGGAAGAAGGTCTACAGACTACATCAGATCCTCAAAGGAGACTGTGACCCAATAAAGCGTGGGTCAAGGATCAGCATCCCTTAGCCCTTAAACTGAAATACCTAACTCAGTCACAGAAGGCTATCTTACTTAGAATTCATGCCATGGAAAACTATATTCACACTAACCCTAGCATGCTGACAATCTCTCTCAGAGGTGTAAAATGTCTGAAACTTTGTGAGTTCAGTCTCCTGGACAGGATGGTAAAAGCTTCACGTTTGTTATGTATGAAGACTTGTGTTAGGCACTTTTAGAAACACTTCACTGCATTAGGTACCTATTGCTGCAAAATAAACCACTCAAAACTTAGTAGTGTTATTAACTCATGATTCTGTGAGGTCAGCAGTTGGATTAGGCTCAAATGGACAATTTTTGGAGGTCTGGAATCCCACAATATCACTTTCGCCAGATTCATTAGTCAAGGCATGTCACAAGACTGGAAACAGACTCCTCTTCCTAACTGGAGGAGACACAAACTCACATTGCAGTCACATTGTACACAGAAGAGTTTTTATGGCCATCTTGCAAAGAATCTACTCTATCTGCATGCGGAAGAATTAATGGTTAAAATAATGTAACATCTGTAACTTACTCAAAAAGTCCCAGAAAAAACTTGATGGACTAATAGTTGAAACAAAAACGGCAAAAAGTGATCATTGTTAAAGCTTGATGATGGGCACATGTGGTTATTTATACTAATCTCCCTAGTATTTCTTTTTGGTTCTTTCTTTGGATTTCCATCTTTCTGCTTACATTGGCCATCTGTTCTTGCATGCTGCCTACTTTATCCATGAGAGCCCTTAGCATATTAATCATAATTGTTCTAAATTCTCAGTCTGATAATTCCAACATTTCTGCCACGTCTTACTCTGTCTCTCCAAACTGTGATATATATATGTATATATACATATATATACACACACGTATACATACCTACACACATATATACACATGTATACATATATACAAATACATATATATATATTTATATATATATATCACTTTTGGTATACCTCATAATTTTTTCCTTAATAGCCAAATATAATGTTTTGGGTTAAAGTTATTGTTGTAAACAGGCATTTAGCAATGTGGTAGTAGCTGGGGAGAGATGTACTATAGTGCTATGATCAGGTTTCAGTCTTTCAGTGAGCCTACCTCTCTGGACTGTGAACATCACAAGTGTTTCTCAGCTGTTGTTGTTGTTTTTTTCTCCCCCATTAGTTGGCACAGAGTGACTGGAGCCAGACGAAACTGGTTATTTCCCTTCCCTGGGTCAGTTAAGCTACGATAATTCTTTGCCAGGTTAGGCCCTGGTAAACTAGCTGCTCCTAATGGCAGGTCTTGTTAAGAACAGAGTACTCTGGCATATTTCAAAATGGTTCATTTTCCCCTCTCCTTGCTGGAAATATGATGGGATTTTTCTCCCATATTTACTGTGTGAACCTGGTCAAGCTCCTGGAGGTAAAATCTCACAATATTATAGGGGGTGCCCTTATTCCTGGATTCCCCTTGGAGTTTTTAACTCTGACACTTGTCTGCACTGAGCCTCCAGCAATTTGGCAATTACAGTTTGTGTTTTCTTATGGGGCACTTGTTGCCCCAAGGGTACCCATTTAAGTCTCTGTTCCAGGAAGTTATGCCTCTTTGTATTTATCTCTCTGTCTTTCCAATCTTGAAGGCAGTGGTTTGCCCTGCATCCTCTCCTAACACATCCTAGAAGAGTTCTTATTTTTCTAGTTTACTTGGCTTTATTTGGCAACTTCCAAGCTCTTTATATGCAGAACCAGGAACAAAGGTCACATTAGCCTCTACTTTTGTGTATGTTTGCAATATTTTAAACAAATTTTTAATAAATTTTAATAATTTTTTAACAAATTTTTACATAAATTAAAATTTAATAAAATTTAATAAATTAAATTAAATTTTAAAAGCTAAATTAACAAAATACACACTCTCAGTTAATCCCTACAATAATTATATTCTCCCCTTTTATATAAGGGGATATTGAGATAGGGAGCAGTCGTGTGACTGGCCTTTTCTACGGTAACACATTTATTAAAGTGGCTTATATTTACCAAAGATATACAATGTGCCAGCACCTTTCCAATCACGATGCATATCATATCTCATCTAATCCTCACAGCACTATGTACTAGGTGGTGGTATTGTCTCCATTCTGTGATGAGAATACAGAAATATCAGGAGGGTGAACAGGGTCATAGAAGAAGTGTGAACACAGGATTTGGATCTAAGAAATGTGGTTCCAAAGCCTCCACTCTTGGACTACTCCCTATAAAGAAGTAAAGCAGAGGCTGGAATCGAGATTAGTCTGTCTCCAGTGGCAGGAATTACCCATTCTATAGTGGCCTGCTGGGGCTTTCAGAGCTGAGTGCTTCCTCAGTCATGTTCAGTCCACTGCCCCTCCAAGCGTCTCTCCCAAGTTTGCATATTGTGCTGAATATTAATATGTCACACTCATATACCCATTTCCTACTGGGGAAACTCTCTTATTTTCTTCTACTAAATAATTTAATCTACCTGCAAGTGCTTGATAAACTGTAAGGTAATATGAAAAATTTATCCAATCTCCAACTTAAGTAGCATTTTAAACCAATAACTATTTTTAAAAAGTTATTTTTAAAGACTTTCAAAAGAAACCAAGGTTCCTCTTTGGAATCTTCTTTACCAACATCTGCAACTGCAAATGTATTTTATTTTATACCTATGTCATTGTAGGATGAGAAGCAGGAACTCACGAGCGAGAGGGAGTTTTGTTTGTTTGTTTGTATGAAAGTTTGTTTCCAGGAATCACCTGAAAAGAACTGCATAGAGTGGCCTGGGATTTTTCAATTATTCTTCCTTCTAAATTAAGATGCTTTTTGTCATTTAGATTCTAAATACTCTCCTGCCTGTGTGTCAGAGCCTTGGCCGTCCCAGTCTAAAGCCAGAGCTCATTAATCCTGACCCTGACAGAGAACATGAAATTTACCAAAATACTTAGTGGTGAAATAGGAGGGAAGAAATTTCATGCCTATGTCTTGTGAAGTGTCACTAGGCCTTGCCAATGGGCTCTTCTGTCCAACTCTCTAAACAGCAGCAGCAGTGTTATATCCCAAGTATTCCAGTAAGGTTTATAGATACAGTTTGCAGCTGAGGGGGGTGTATGTGTGTATCTGTGTGTGTTAATGCTGATTTAGATATGAAAAGAGGTTATGACTTATTTAGAAACAAATCAGAATTTTAAAAAAGGAGTAGTCCTGCTAAGAGTTAACTGCTGATAGAAAAACTTGATGAAGTATTCTATTGAGATTCTCTGGGGTCCTAAAACATTCTTTTGTAAGATAGGCTTGTGTCCTCTCCCATGAGAAAGGGAAAGTAAGTAAAATAGTACCTTCCTGACATAGGAAGATTGGCTTCCTGTGTCAGGAGCAGACACAGGACATTGGCTCTATTTGTCAATACTATTCTCCCAGGCATCCCAGCTTTGCAGAAGGGACATTAAAGGACTGAGGACAGTAATTGGTCAATCAATACTGAGCTATGCAATATCCTCTGATGCTTCATCTTCTTAAGAAATCAAAATTAAGAAGCATAAGAAAGTAGAGTGATCCTTATTTAAAACTTGGTATTTTCAAAATACAGAGAGAGAGGTAGAAGAAGGGGAAAGAAGGGAGGGGAAAGGGGAAAGAAGGGAGGGGAGGAGGGAGAGGAAAGGGAGGGAGAAACAGAGAGAAAGACAGACAGGGAGACAGGGAGAAGAGAGACAGTGGCAAGCTCCTTACAAACTCTTTAATCACTCAGATCTCAAACTTAGTGAATACAAAAAAAAGTAAAAAGTCAAATATTTAATAAAAATACCGTCAGAACTTGACCTCCAATACTCATAGATGCATTGTATGTATCACGTTTCCCAGAAACAGGAGTCGTAAAAACAGATTATTTATAAAGAAGTGTTTTCTCTCTCCATGCAAGTAAACTTTTCCCCTGGTAACCACACAGCTGTTGCAGTAGCCTTTGGGAGAGATGTTGGGTGCAAACTTTCCTTTAAATTTCCTAACACTAGACAAAGGGTAAAGCAAAATTTGAACTCTCCTTAGCTTACAGAATTTCCAAAAAAAATTTAAAAAGTCCATACTAGAAGATTGGGCTAATTAGTTAGCCAGATTACTGTAAAAGGATCATAATTGACAGAGTTAGAACTACTGGATTTTCAGTTTTAAAGTCCGTGTTACTCAGCCTGGAATGTGCTCTAGGTCACAGCCCTCAGCACATGCCCCTTGCAATCATGGTCACCAGACATTTTTCTTTCACTGTGGGAAAGTGTCAAATCCTTTCTCTGTGTGTGCATATTTGAGTCACAGGAAATGGTCTTTACATCCCACTCATAGGAATGAATGAGGTGTGAGAACATTTTAATTTCACATAAATGTCTTTTTATTAGGCTGGATTTGCCTTTGTTTCTTTTATACAACTTTTAAAATTCTAAAAATGATATAGATCTGTTATGGAAAATTTGGACAAACAGAAAATAATAGGAAAGAAGTAGAGGAAGCCATCTAAAACTAGGCAAAGTCAACTATTGCTAGCATTCCCTATTGTTTGAAAGCCTTTTTAAAAATTAAAATATGAATTATAAATTTTTCATTAATAAGGGTCACCTTCATATTTTAAAGAAAAGTACCTAAGAAATGATCTATAATTTTATCAAAAATAATCCTATTAATTATAAAATGCTTAGCTATGACAAGGTTATAATAATTATTAGTGTAAATAATGCTTTTGGAATAAATAACAATAAAAATTGAGAAGTAAACTAAAACTGTACCTATGTAATTAGAAGCAATCAAGAATAAGAGAAATAACATTGGCCTTGGTTAAAGTCAAAAGAGATGGCTTGGGCCCCAGCTCTGACATAAACCTATAGTGTGATTAAGAATAAATGGCTTTACTTCTCTTAAATTCAGTTTTATCAGTAAAACAAAAGGGTCAGATTTTATCCCTAAGGTCCTTTCTTGTGTTAACTTGTCTGATACTAGGTTGAGCCAGCAGTTGAGCATTTCTTTGCTAGATTTTACCTGCACAGGCAATCCCTTCTGAATATTCAAATTATTAATTTCTGGTTTTCATTAATAAATAAGCTTATCCAGATGATCACTTTAATTCCCATCAATAAAAACACAGCCAAAGAAGAAAATCAACTGGAGAGTTATTCTGTTAGTCATAAATTCATTCATACTTTAAGGAGACCAAATTGAAAGGACAGAAATGACTTTTAGAGCTACAATACAGTCAAGTTCTTTACTCAAGCAATAGTTTCCAACATCAAAAACTCCATTTATATAAAAGAGAAGAATCACAAAATCATCTTGAAGGACACTGGAGTAATAATATAGTCTAGCCTCATATTATGGAAGGCAAATTTGAATGCATATAGGAACATACATAGAGGTAATATAAATGTCTTCTTGTATCTGACCTATTTCACTGAATGAATAAGCCCAAAGATAAAATGACAGGCAGGTAAACTGGAAAATGTTTGCTCAGAAAATATGAAGATGTTGGCATGAGGAATGTGTGCACAGCATGACCAAGTCTTCTGATTTTTCAAGAGAAGCTGGCAATCCAAAATCTGTGTGTGCACATGAGTGTGAGTGTGTGAGTGTGTGTGTGTGTGTGTGTGTGTGTTTAAATTCCTAGATTTCTTATTTTGGCTCAAAGGTGTTGCGTTTTTTTTTTCCCTTTTTTCTGCACAGTGTACACTAAACAGTGGGCCACTAGGTTGCAAACCTGCAACTGACATAGAAAAATGGGCTTCTTCCATTTTCTGAAGTGCATGCTGCATAGGCATGCTATTCACGTAAAAAGTGGGAGACCAAACTAACTATCTGGGAAAGAGGAAGACTAATCTACATTGCCCTAAAATATGCTCAATACTTAGACTCAAGATCAATTTCGAAACTATTATCTCCAACTAGATACATGTTTGCCCACCTATGAAGAAAATATCTGATGATGATTTGATCGTTTCATCCACAGGCAAATAAACATGCAGCTCTTTGGTTTACAGAGTAGAGTCAGCATCCTAAAAATTAAATTAGCCCTTTTTAAGTGAACTTGGAAAAAAAGCCTTACTATCAATGTAGGCAATTCCTTTGAAATCAGTCTGAACAGCAAATTTATCCCAAAGCCTCTGATCCTCCACCCCCACCTCCAGCCACAGAAAGGAGCAGCATCACAGAATCACAGAGATATTCCACCGCTTCATTAATGTGCTAAATATTAGAACACTGGCCCCTCCTAGTTCCTATAAAAACATCTGCACCAAGTGGGCCCAGCTGGCTTGCAATTATGTTCCATGATGCAAGACAGCTTTCAGCCCCTTTCTATCACCCTCTGTCTTGTCTCCTTTCTGTCAGTGTGCATTTCCCTTTTAAACATCTAACATTTAGTGAAAAAAAAAATCAGTGTTAACAGGTTAAAGTTAATGTGCTTCACCTGTTTCACCTCCTTCTATTAGTAAAGTTGGCCTGGCAAATGGGGATTTGACATATTACCTGTTTGCCTATCTCCTCCATGGAGGAAATTATGAGGGGTGCTCAAGAGTTGTTCGTCAAAATGTCAGGCTCCAATTTGGTTAAATCATTACAACACCTGCTTTCTGGGAATTACTGTGAAGCTCCTTTTCCTTTTGTATAGAGCCTGCTATTGACCAAGAAATACACCTACCCATGACTTTTATTTACAGCTGAAAGCCTATTTGGATGGTGGGGAGGAAGGAAATTTCAGGAATCGGCTTATGGTGAACAGTCCTTAGAAGATGGGGCTGAGGGGCGCCTGGGTGGCTCAGTTGGTTGAGCGACTGCCTTCAGCTCGGGTCATGATCCCGGAGTCCCGGGATCGAGTCCCATGTCAGACTCCCGGCTCTGCGGGAGGTCTGCTTCTCCCTCTGACCTTCTCTCCTCTCATTCTCAGTCTCTCTCTCTAATAAATAAATAAAATAAAAATCTTTAAAAAAAAAAAAAAAGAAGATGGGGCTGAAAGGCATCCAGACTGCTTGGGAAGCCTCTTGAGATGAGGGGGTTCTTAAAGATTGCTAGAGACAATCTGAAGTTTCCATTAGTTCAGACTCAGTAAGCTATGAGAACAGTTTTACCTGGAAACTCGACTCCAGCCAAAGCAACAAGGATCTGATATTCAGATAGATTAAGAAGAAATAATAATTTTTAAAAAAGCAATTCTGAACTACTTGAAAATCATATAAAAGGCTCAAAATGGTAATCCCCTTGAGAGCACAGACAGAACTGGGGTTCCTGAACCTAAAGTTTATATTGAAGATTCAGATCTCCACCCCCTTCAGTGTTCTCTTTTCTTGCACGCTGACCCCCCTCATCTCCTATGCTGCCCCCCTGATGGTCACCCAATGATACCCTAAGCAAAGGGAAAATGTGGATCTTCTTGGCTCACTGCAGGATTTTAAGCAATTTTTAATTCCCAAAATGCTCCTACCTTTTTATCTACCACTTCTACAGCTAGAAGGGGTAAGAGCCAAAATACAGACCATAAACTGAAGATTAAAAGGATGGAACTCTCCCTGAATTCAATTGCTGATTTTCTCAAGAACATGCTATGCTCTCCTACCACTTAGCATTGTCAGAAGTAGCAAATAAAAATACAGGATACCTGTTAAATTTGAATGTCCGATAAACAATCTTTTTATTATTATATATCCCAAATATTGCATGACCATATTTGTACTAAAAATTATTCATTGTTTAGCTCAAATCAAATTTAACTGGCTGTCCTGTATTTTTATTGGGCAATCCTACCACCAATGGGTTCAAGAAAATGGTTGGACTTAACAGCCTAGTGAAATGAAGAAAAAATTCATTTAACAAAGCTAGTGAACAATAATTTTAAAATGTACAAAGCTCTTAACTGCCAGGAAAAGACTAAAGGAGCCACCTTATCCTACCTCTTTCTACAATCAGCTAGCCCACTGATTCTACCAAAGCTAAACATTAGAGTCACTTGGGGAACAGCTAAACATTTTTTTTTCCAGCTAAACATTTCTGATTCTATTTTTTTTCTAAGATTTTCTTTATTTATTCATGGGGGCAGGGGGCAGGGGGAGAAGAAGGGTCCCTGCTGAGCAGGGAGCCCGATCCAGGACTTGATCCCAGGACCTTGGGATCATGACTTGAGCTGATGGCAGACACCCAATTGACCGAGCCACCCAGGTGTCCCAGCATTTCTGGTTCTTACACACTGCCCTAGATCAAATAAATCAGATTTTTTTAAGATGCCCTGAGATTCTAATGAGCAGTCAGAGTGACAACCATTGCGCTAAAGAGGCAATGAAGAAAAGCTGGAGTGCAGAAAAGAGTACATCACTGGGTTAACCCAGGTTCCCAAACTTCACTGGACATTGCATTCTCCCCGGCATCTTTAAAAATTACTGATGCCTGGCACTCACCCACAGACATTCCAATTTAATTAGTGTTGGGTATAGCCTTAGCATCAGAAGTTGTAAAAGCTCCTCATTAATGTTCTATATAAGGTGTTTCTAACGTAGAACAAAGTTTGGAAACTGCTCTTTGAAATGTACATACGTATATCTATTTCTTAAGATGAGAGTAACACTACTTATTTTTGTGAGAGTAGAAATGAAATCAGACCTTCCAACTGTATTTAAGAATAGACTAGATGTTACTTTTTAAACCCATTTTCCGTTTGGCTGGGAGATTTAAATCCTATGAAAGGGATGCTGTTTTGAAGAACTTAACTCTGCCTCTGTTTATAGGACACCTATTAATCCCTTTGCCAGGAGTTCTATGGGAAGGAGGGTAATAGTCACCCAAGACCCTTTTGTAACTCCTGCCTTCAGTTATATATAATAATAATGATTACGTGCCTATGTAATTCAGAAGACATACTTTTTTTGTGCATAGAGATTTAGGCCTTGCTACATCCAAATGTAGTCAAAAGGACACTGTATTTCTTCTGATTTTTCTTACAAATTACTAAATGTATACTGATCCCTGGAATTGTTACTCCTCCAACATTTAAAAGGTCACTCGCCCCCAAGAGATTATTCAGTACTGATCTGACAGAAAGTGTAAGAACATTACTTTTTAGTGCCAAAAGCCAATAGACCTGAATTTCCAAAGAAACATGCTTTGTGGGAGGATTTGGGCTTTACCCCAGCTGGTTGGGTAATCTGAAAGCCAAAGAACGACATGAGTGTCAGAGAGGACACCTGACAAGTTCCAGAACTTTAGCTTAGAGAAGTATTTCACAAGACTGACTAATTTATCAAAAGCAGACAAATACTGCCAGCATGTGCTGTGTCATAGGGGAGCTGATGGAGTTCATTTGTGATGAATCCAGGGTCCAAGCATCCCGCCTGATAACGCAGAGGCAAATAAAATGGTAAGGCAATGACTGAAGAAAGGATCACATCCTGTATCAAGGCTGCTTAAAGGTTTATCACCATGATAGGAAACAGGGAACTTTTCCTATCCATCTACAGTATGTAAAGCCCACAAAATATTTATGCCCCATATTTTGAGAAAACTTTGGAAACATAAAATTATCTTTTTAAACACGAATAACTAACACTTTTCATTATTATACTTTTGGGCCATCTTACTCACCTGGCCATGTCATAACCAAAGGACTTTAAAATTACTGAAATTATATACCCTTTTAAATATTTTCTCTTTTTGGAAAAGTAATTTGTTTTTTGGAAAACAAAACAAGCTTTGTTTTCCAGGAAATAGATAAATCCACCCATGGCATGATAAAATATTAGGAAAACATGAGTCTTACAACTTCAACTTCATCAAGGGTGGATTCTCCTTTAAAAGAATTTAATACAGCTCTGTATTTACACAAAAGTGAACATTTACTTTAGCCAAGAATTCTTTGCTTTACAGCCTCTCCAGGAGAAGTATCTTTTATGCCAGTTTCCTTCGTATAATTTAAAATGCTTGAATTAAAGAAATTATATTAATACATAAATTCCCAATGAAGAAATATTGGTTCAAGTGAGGGACACATATTATCATAAGTGAATGAAGTGATTAAAACTTCAGAGATTAAAAAAAAATTAAAATAAAAAAATAAAACTTCAGAGATTATTTGATGTACCATGTCTAGGACACTCAATTTGTTTCACATAAACAATTAATATATTTTCCGCATGTTCCATTCAGAATTAAGAATAGTAATTCTTTTACAAGTTACTTGACTTGGTTCTCTCAAAGAGAGTTTACAGATTTCTCATTTAAATTAATGAATTTCATTTATCATTCATTAATCAAACTCGACTTTAACACCTACCTGTCCCTCGCAATATGACACTTGCCGAGAGAAACCACAGTAAATAAAACTCATATAAGCCTTTCTAGACTCAAATAGCTTATAGTTTAGTAAAGAAGGCAGACATAAATTACACAAATTATTGCAAACTATTGTAAGTGTTTCAAAGGATAAGCACAGGGTGCTACAGACTTAAAAGACATAAAAGACATACCCTGGGATAAGGATTCAGAAAAAGGGAACCCTTTTCTATCCCAGACAGTGTAACATTTGAGCTGAGACAATGCTTTAATAACAGGTGACATTACTGACATGATGCTAAGTGTTTAAAAAGGGTAGTTCATTTAAACTACGCAATGACCTATCAAATCAGGTACTTTATCTCATTTTGTACTTGAGGAAACTGAGTCTTACAAAGGCTAAGTAGTTTGTTAAAGATAACACACTAGGGAGTAACAGAACCTACAACTGAACCCAGATATTGACTCCAGAACATGTACTGCATTCTTAACCATCAGTTATAGGGCCTCTCCAGCCAGAGAGAGTCTGCTCTAGGCTACAATAACAAAATACTTAAACAGAGAATTCATTTCTCACAGTTCTGAAGGCTGAGAAGTCAAAGTCAAGGTGCTGGCCCACTCAGTTCTTGGGGAGGGCTCTCTTCCTGATCTGTAGATGCCACCTTCTCACATGGCCTTTCTTCTGTGGTGCGTAGGGGAGAAGGGGAGAGAAAGAGAGAGAATGTGTCAGAAGGAGACAGAGATCTTTCTCTTCCTCTTCTTATAAGGCCACCAATCTTTTCAGATTATGACTGATATCAGATTATGACTGACCCACTCTTATGACCATATTTAACCATAATTACCTCCTAAAGCCTTACCTCTAAATATAGTCACATTGGGGGGTTAGGGATTTAACATATGAATTTTAGGGGAAGCAATTCAGTCTGTAGAAAGGAATAAACTAAGTAGTAGGAGGAGGTTACTCCTCCAGGGGAGAAATAACTATGACCTCAAAAGACTAAAAGTGTAGGTTATAACAAATATATGCACTTGCTTAATCTTCTAGCTGAAACTAGAAAGGTAACCATCTCTCCCAACAGAATCCAATTTCTGTAACAGAAAGACATTCTTCCAGATAAAATATTTGTAAAGACTGTCACCTAGTGGCAATAGGCAAGAGGTAGTTCATGAGCAAGCATTACTGAACAGGTATGTTTAGCTGCTTACTTGGGGGTGCTGACTCATCAATTTCTCCTTTCACTGTGTACACTCCTAAGTTGTTTTTTTCTAGGAATAAAATATATTAAGCTAAATATTACAGCGTCTAGACAGTTACCACTTCTTTCTACTGAATACACACACACACACACACACAGAGAAAAGTAGTGTGACAGCTTCAAGCTCTCAAAGGAAGAAGAAAACCTTAAGTTATATATATATATATACACACATACAGACATATCTTACTTTGAGTCTGACTCAATATATATATATATATATATATATATATACACACACACACACACACACACACACACACACACACACACACATATCTTACTTTGAGTCTGACCAAATAAATCTGGGCTAACAGAATAGTGAGTAATATAATTCATAACTAGTGAAAATGTTTTATTTAGCAGTATAGATTTGGGTCACTGTACTGGAATAAGAGCCCCAATTAGATGAGATACTGACAAAAAATGAAAGATATATGTAAAGGGCACTGGAAGATAGGTTGTCAGAAACTAACTACAGTCTTGTGAATAGTTGCAAAAATCAGGACTGGTTATATATATATATATACACACATATATATTTGTATTTATAAATAGGTTTATATCTTTAGCTAGACTGGGTACTATTGTTGGCAAGTAAAAACAACAACTGATATAAATCTTCATTCTAATTCTGTCTTAGGCACTAAAATCACCTGAAGAAGTCAGCTTAACAGGGGCATAATGGTAATGTGACGTAGTGCCAAGAGAGGGATTACATACAAGCTATTTGGATCCTTATTGTACTCTACTATACACAGCCCCTTCATTTAGGCGAAATTTTCCTTTTAGTTCAATCAATGCATTTTTCTCAGAGGAGCCATCACTAAATCCTATCTATGGACATTAGCAACTTCCAGTTTTGGTCTCATAGCATCCTAAATGCAGACTGGGAACTTGACAGGTTAATTAGTCCACTCAAGCTCAGACTTAAGTATTATTGCATGTATTGGTTAAAACTCTTCATGTAACAAGTAAAAGAAAACAAAAATTGAAGCCACTTGAGCAAAAACTATTGTTCAGGGATATTTCTTGCTTTAAGAGGAGTTTGAGGTAGGGGCACAAACAGTATTACCTGGACTCTTTTTTAAACCTCTCTAATTATCAGCTCTGCTTTTGAGTCTATTCTAAGGCAGTGTATGTTTCACAGAACCAGGATGGCAGCTGGCATCTCTAGGCTACAAAGTTTAAATACAGAGGAGGCTAACAAACTCTCCATTTTTCCAGGAGTCTCACTGAATATCTCATTTTGTTTCACTGGCTTGGATTCAGCTGCATGCCCATCTCTGAACAAATTACTATAAGCAGAGTGTTGGGATACCTTACAGCTGAAGGGTAGGATCAATTTTAAACAATCCACATGGTTGAAAATGGACAGAAAAATGAATTATTAAAGAATAATCAGAATGCTTTGGACAGGAAAAGGAGAATGAAATTGATTCTGAGAAGTTAACCAATAAACGTCCACTCTACTGGGATAATGCAACTTTGCTCCAAGTGAGGACTGCATACATTCAGGAGGAAAAGGAGTACAGCAATAGGGCTCATGAAGAACTGAAGCTGGCTATAAATAGCAGGGCCAAGAAAGACTGCCACTGTCTTTCTTATTATTAAACAGTCAAATCTGCTGGCCTGATGCAATCATTCATATTGATATCTAATTAACGTAATAACTGTGACAGTTAAATTTCCTGATCGCTTCTCAGATAGTTCTTCTGATTTTTTTTTCTTGTTGTTGTATCCTTACTCTTCTACTGTTCCGTGGATTAGGGCAATCACCAAAGTCCTGTACACAGCCCTCTCTTCTCTCTAAGACTGTTTCTTGATGTTAGCCATTCTCCAGGTCTCAATTACCACAACCTTGAGTATAACTTACAAAACCTCGTTTCTTATAAATTATGGGACTTTGTAGATCAACCCAGTTCCTATTTACAAACTGTGTCACAGTGTCCTGAGCTTGTTCTTGCTTGACTCCCTCAAAACTATCTTGGAACTTTATTTAATAATATGAAGGAACAAGAAAGTCTAAACCATACTCTGGGTAAGGGTTTATTGTTTGGTAAATGCCTCTTTCACTACATCCTAAGTCCCTTGAGGACATAGACTATTCTATTCTCCTATAATACCAAAAATACATTTAACCAGTCAGGAAGTTCATATCAAAATACACACAGCTAGGGTGCCTGGGTGGCTCAGTGGGTTAAAGCCTCTGCCTTCAGCTCAGGTCGTGATCTCGGGGTCCTGGGATCGAGCCCCACATTGGGCTCTCTGCTCAGCAGGTAGCCTGCTTCTGCCTGCCTCTGTCTACTTGTGATCTCTCTCCTCTGTCAAATAAATAAATAAAATCTTAAAAAAAAATACACACAGCTTTCAGTACAATGCAACACTTCTTCTACATCGTTTCTGATAACCAATCCTCTCATTTTCACTGAAACAGTCATAGTGCAGGAAGGATGGCCAGTTCACTATAGTAGTCTCTCCTATTTTTTGAACAGCTATAATATCAGGAATTGTACTGGGGAGGAGGGTTGTTCTTTCCCAGCACCTAAATTGCCTTTCTATGCTTGGTGAGTCCACTATTCTGTGTAAGGAAGCAAAATCCCATCTTACATTATATAAACTGAAAGTAACAGACATATGTCTTGTTTTGTTTTTCCTGACCCATGGTATTTAGTGCACAGTATGAGGACCTCATCTGATTATGTGCATCTATATTGGGAACTATGAATCTTAAGTTATCCAAACAAGCAGGAACCATCGAGAATTCATTTCATTTGTGACATCTAGTGTCCAGGGGTAGTAGTGGTAACACCCTACCCAGACTGTTCCTAAGGAATGACCATAATTATGATACAGGTAGCTTGTATGATTTTGCTAATGTTGTCCCCTCCCCTTGACTGCACTCCTCCTTAGCTCAGCCATTCTTCAAGGCCCCGCTCAAGTGCCACCTGCACTGTGACACATTAATGGAACAGCCACACAAAACTGATCTCTCCCTTTACATCCTTTAGTGAGGGTATATACGATTCATATGGCATTTATATACAGCCCTGTAGTTATTTATATTTGTTTTGTTTAGTCCCCTATTATTTTGTGAACATCTTCCAGACAGTGGTAGAGATTACCATATCTCTGAATTCCTTCCACTGTGCTTAACACATTATGGCCACTCAGTTAAGAGTTCAAAATATTAAAAATTAGATTTAGAAGAAACCTTAGTGAAATGTAGGTCTACCTTCTCATGTAACAAAAAAGAAAAATGAAGTTCAGATACATTTTAGATTACCTAATTTCAGTCAGTCATGGTTGACCTAGGCTAGAATGGTGTCTTTGAGGAATTCAGTTGAGTAATCTTTCTTAAATAGTAGGGAAAATGGAATTTCATTTATTCAAGAACATAGGGGTGATGACAAATAAGCATCTCACTCATTCAGACTCCAAGTGCATCTGCTAGGCAACATGAAGGTATCATTGTTGCCAGTCTTCAAACCTAGATCAATCCTTCATTGTCTGGCCTAGCTCAATTAGAACTAGATCTGCAAAGGAAACTAAGAGGAAAGCAAGGAGTGTATAGCACACCAAGACCTAAACCCAGACTCAGTGAGAGTGATCAACTCTGTCATAATACAAGAGAAGTGAGGATTTTGCAAGATAGAACTCACTGATGATGTTGAGAAGAGCCATTTTACTGGATTTGTGGGGACCAAAACCTGAAGTGGGAAAAAATGTTAGAATGAAAAGTAAGAAAATGAAGATAACCAATCTCATCCACACCCCCCTCCCCGGGAATTTTGTTATCAAGGGAGAATAAATGGAGTGGTAGCTGATTGGAGTTAGGGAAGATTGGAATTATTTTTTGAGATGTCAGTCACTACAGCATTTTTATTTGCTGATAGGGAAGATCCACCAGGGAAGAAAAAATCTTTTGATGAAAGAGAGGAGCTATGGTCAAGGGTTCAAGTAGGCAAGAAAGATGGTTTCAAAGCCCATGACCCATATAACAGCTACTAGGACTCAGAAGTTCTCAGTAAAAGTTTCCAGTGTTATTTGTGATTGCTTAAATTTTCGAATAGTGAATAGCCATGAGGCTTACAAACATAAACTCGTTATTTAAACACACACACAAAAGACTGCCCTCTAGCAGTAGACTGCATTAGTTCAAATTCTAATTCTACCACTTGGCCATTATACTTTTCTTCCTCGGGGCTGTTTTCCTCAGTAAAAAGAAAGGATAATTAATACCTACCTCATCAGGCTGTGGGCTTAACTGAGATAAACCATGTAAGATTGAGCACTGTACTGGCACGTGGTGAAAGCTCAAATGTTAGTGCCATTATAATGATAACTGTCATCCTGTTCTGTAACAGGAAGCGTGATATTGTCCTACCATGAGTTTAGGCACTGTCACACTGATTCAGATTCCTGGAACCGTGGAAGAGATGAGACCACAGCCCCCAAGGCGCGCGCCAGCCAATCTGCGGGTAGGACGCCTGAGGTCTGCACACCTAACTCCCCACAGTCTCCTTCTAGTGACACTGTCACTCCAGAAGGTACAGCCGCCAGAAAAAAAAAGAAACAAACGGCACGGCAACTAAAACTAGACTTTGGTAAGACACGTACAACACCAAGCCTCAATAAAACCCACCAGCTACGGTACTACGTCCGCGGCACATCTTACTCCCCCGCACACCACGCTTCTGCGCAGGCGCGGTAGAGGGGGCGGAGCGCTCGATCGGACGTTCCTCCCTGTTTTTCCTTTGCGCGCGGTTTGCGCGGAACATCTCGCGAGAAGTGTGAGCTGTCGCGGGAACAACATTCAAAAAGCCCTGGCGCTTACCCGAGAGCTAGCTGAGTGAATGGGCGGGCGTCTCTGGTCGTGAGGTGGTATTGCCGTCGCAAACCTGGGCGCAGTGAGGCCTCGTCACGAGCCGTCGGCTGCAGCCGCAGGGGAAAGGGGTCAGGAGAGAGGTAGGGGCAACGGGCCTGGCGGGAGGTTCGTGTGGAGAGGAGCGGTGGGAGCGGCCAAGGGATTGTTTCTGGGGAGTGAGGAGAGCAGGGCCTCAGGAAACCTGGGGTCTGTCTGGGTCACGGGCGGAGGCCCTTAGCCGGAACAGCTTCTTCAGCGGAACCCAGAGTTCTTCTCAGCCAGGTTCCGAGCCGGTCTCAGTCTTCCGTTGGGCTGTGTCCCCGCCTCCCCGACACCCACCCCGGGTATTGTGCGTCGGTAAGGAAGGCCAGGTCGCCTGTCTGGGCCCCCGGGTGATAACAAACACCGTGTCCGCGCGGTACAGTACGGGAGCCACTAGGCACATGTGGCAGTCCGAATTGAGAAATGCTGTACATATGAAATGCACGCTGAATTTCGAAGACTACACAAAAAGAATAACAGCCCATTAATAATTACAAATATTATATGTTGAAATGTTAGTGTTTTGGATGAATAGGGTTGAATAAAATATTACTAAAATGAATCTCACCTGTATTTACTTAACATGGCTCTTGGAAAATTAAAAATCACATGTCACAACTCTCATTCTTTTTCCGTTGGACAGCGCTCCCCCAGACAGCTGCGTGTTCAGATTCCAGTTGCTTATCATCCCTTAGCTGGTTTAATCTCAAAAACCCTGTTAGGTAGACGTTATTGTCTTTATCTTATGGATGAGAACACAAGACCTTAAATAAATTGTACAAGCTCATGCTACCAGTGTGTTGTGGAGTCAGAACTAAGGCCGCCTGAATCCCTGAGCTCCCTGTTCTAAATGCTTTGTGCATGCTGTTTCTGAGAGGCTGAACAGAAAAGTGGTTAGGAGTACCAGGCTTTGGAGGTAGACCCTGGTTCCTATTTCCTGGGCAAGTTACCTAACCTTTCTGTGCCTCAGTTTGTATGTGTGCAAATGGCGGAAATAACTTAACGTTTCATGGCGTTGTTGAATTAGATAATACATGCAAAGCACCAAGTACAAAGTCTGGCATATGTTAAGTATAGTTATTCAATACCGCTACCCCTTTGTAGATCGACAGGCTAACTCTTCCTCATCCATTAGACCTTTGCAAGAAAGTCACTTCCTCAGAGAAATCTTTCTTGTCCAAACTTCCTCGCCCCACCTCATTTCCCAACTTAGGACAGTGCCCCCATGTTATAGACTCCCTCTTGCACTTAAAACACTTCTAGAACTTTACAGTTATTTGATATAATTCCTTTCCAGTAATGGACTGTAAGATTCAAGAAGGCAGGGACGTTGTCTAGTTCTGAGGTCACCATTGTGTCCTCAGCAGTACCACAGTACCCTACACATGATAGGAATTACAGCAAATCTTTTGAAAGAAAGAGCTAGTTTTTTTGACTCCTTGGACATTGCTGGCTAGGATGTCTTGAGACTAGCTCCCTTTTTTCTTTGGTAAATGTTGATGACGATAATGTTTAACTTAGGCCCATCAAGAGAATTAAATGAGATAATTCATTTGAAGCACTCTGCCTGGCAAATGGTAAATCCTCAACAAATATGTAATATAAACAGTGCAATAACTAGTGCGTAACCCCATCACCTACAGGCTTTGCAAAGGTCTTCCCTATTTATTTTTAAAGATTTTATTTATTTGAGAGAGTGAGAGTGAGCAACAGGGTGGGGGAGAGCAGAAGTAGAGGGAGAGAGTCTGAAAAAGACTCCTCACTAAATTAGGAGCCCCACAGAGGGCTCAATCTCAGGACCCTGAGATTATAACCTGAGCTGCAACCAAGAGTCAAACCAAACCCTTAACTGACTGCCACCCAGGCACCCCAGAAAGTTCCTGTATTTTATAGTAGTAACTGCCAGCCTTGGATAACAGGATACCTTTTTCCCCCTTCTCTCTCTTCTGAAAACATATCTCCTCCTTCATCTTTATTTTTACTTAATGACCTTGGTTCCTAACTCACTGATAAAGTAGAACATTCACAAGGGCACTTACGCAGACTCCTACCACTAACCTACCTACTTATCAGTGTCTATACCCATATACTTTGCTTTTCCTTAGTTTAGATGAAATGTTCCTGTCTAAAATCAGTCCCTGTATATTAGACCTCATTCTTTTTCATCACTTTAGCAGCTCTCCATGCCTTCTAAATCATCAGTTTTTCTTCTCTCCTGAATCTATCCCAGACATAAAAGCATGCTGTTTTTTCTAAAAATACTGTCTCTTAAAAAAGACAAACTTAATCCTACTTCCCCTTCAGCTACTGCCCATTTATTCTGCTTTGCAGCAAAACTGTGTTTCCTGTTTTCCCACCATTCTCTCCAACCCATTTCACTTGGCTTCTAGGATAATGGATACCCTTGGTTTTCCTCCTACCTCACTGGTCTTGCCTGAGTATATTTTGCTGTCTTCTTTCCCATCTCTTAATGGCTCAATTCTTGGTCCTCTTTTTTTTAATTATGCTCATACTCTGATGACACCAAGGCTCAAGGATTTACGTTAATAACTCCTAGGTTTATATTTCCAGCCCAAATCCTTCTCATACAGCCAACTGGTTATGTGAAACATCTCATGTCCAAAATATAAGCCCCTGATTTTCTTTCAAAATAATTTTTACTCATAATTTTGATGCTTCTGCTGATGGCAAATTTGCTCTACTAGTTGCTCAGGCCAGAAGCCTTACAGGCATTTTTGACCTCTCTTTCATATACCTCGCATTTAATTTTTCAGAAAATCATGTTGGGTTTACTTTCAAACTATTTGTTCAGAATCTGATCATTTCTCCCCACTTCCTATACAATCACCCTTGTGTAAGCAATCATCTTACTTGGTCTTTCTGCTTCCTTCTTGCTCCCCTCAAGACTACTCAACATAGCAGCCAAAATGATCCTTTTAAAGTATCAGATCTCTACTCCAAAATTTATAAGGACCCCTAGTTTCACCCAGAATAGAAGCCAAAGTCCTTGCAATGGCCTGATTTGCCTATTCTCCCCTACTATCTCCTGTGACGTAAACTCTTATCTTGTTCATTCCTTGGGTGTCCTTCCACTTTAGTGCTAGCCCCCTTCCCCTACTCCTTTTTCTTTCCTGAAATAGATACATAGCTAACTCTTATCCTCTGCAAGGCTTTTTTTTTTTTTTTTTTTTTTTTTTGCAGACGTCACCATGAGGACTTTTCCCCCCAATGCTTATTTTAGATTTCATCCTAGTTGCAATGCCCCTACTTCTTCCAAGTTCCTTTATCCTGTTCTTTTTTCTTTTTTCTTTTTTTTTCCATTTTCTAATGCATTTAATTATGACACTTTTATTGCTTGTCTTCTCCCACTGGAAGGTAAGTTTCATGAAAGAAGAGCAGTTAATCTATCTATCTATCTATTTATCTATTTATTTATTTATTTGGCTCATTTGGCTTCTAACGGATCTGAAATGCCCAGAATGGAGTTCAGCACATAAAGCTTTAAGAAATAATTGTTGAATGATAACTACATTATCTGAAAAGTGAGAAAACAGCCTGTTGCTCTTTGAATGCAAAGCTGAGTTTGAATCTGGCCTAAGAGATGGACCAATTTGGAAAGGCTGATGAGTAAAGTTGAATTATGTGGAATGTTTCTATATAAAATGTTTAAGTCCTTGATTGAAAAACTAGAATAAAAGAAATGTTTTTAATTACTCGGTACATGATTCTATTTTGCTTGTCTTCTCATGAATAATGGAAAATACTAGTGAGCCTATTGTCGATACAGCAAATTTAATGTGTTCAAGAAGTTAACACTGTTGTGAAAAATTGTGGACATGATAGTCCTTGCCTTACAAACCTTATTCAAAGCTGCCTTTTTATGTTTTAAGTAGCAGTCATGTTAGTATAAATTCTTGATTTCTTTCATTGTGCTCTTGGTTACCTGTTATAGTGATATAAATATGAGACCCACCCTACATCAGCATTTAAGGAAGCTTAGCCCACAAGTGAGCAATTTCCTGATAACTATTTCTTAGGAACAAAGGTAAATGTTTTCAAATTTCTTTTTTCTCTGATTTAGTCTCAAATCAGGTAAAAGAATTATCAGACCTTCCTTTTAGGTCTGATAAAAGCAAGTCAGATTTGACTTGACTTATTCGACATGGTTATTACTTAGACAAAGTCAAATTAGACTTTGACTACTTAAATTCGACTTGCTTTTTAAGTCAAATTTGACTATTTAAAAGCCAGTAATAAAATCTTCAATGCTATTTTTTTTTATATGGCAGTAGTATTGGGGGAAAGATATATTTATCTTTTATTATCGTTATCATTGTATGGAATGTTTTGTTTAAGCTTAAGTACTTTCATTTCCTCTATTTACAGTAGACTAAAAACAAAAAAACATGGAGGCAGATATAATTGCAGATCTTCGATGCAAACTCAAAGAGGTCGAAGAAGAGCGACTAAAAGCTGCACAGTATGGCTTACAACTAGTGGAGAGCCAAAGTGAGTTGCAGAATCAGTTGGACAAATGTCGTAATGAAATGATGGCCATGACTGAGGTAGGACCCCAGACTACTCTGTTTACAAAGTTGTGCTTAGCTATAGAAAATTTGTATTGTCTAGCAATTATTATTATTAGTTTTATTCCTTTTCGAAGATTGCAGTTCTAGTTGCTATTCACCCCTCTCATAAAGGGTACTGAAGTGAATGAATTCCTAATGGTCTTTCTGACCCTGTGTGTTCTGAATTTGAAAAATCTAGTTACTGTTTTCTTTAGTACATATTAGATTTTAGATTTTGTTTTGTCTGCACTCTTCCTTGGTGACCTCACTTGTTTCATAGTTAGATAACATCTAAATGCTTTATGACACTACACCAAGTCCTTAGTTTACCCCTAACACCTAAACTTTTGTATTCAATTGCCTACTAATGGACATCTCAAACGTAACATAGACAGAATAGTTGATTCCCTGCCTGCTAACAACATTCTCTTGCAATTTAGCTTACTCAGTAAACATATACTAACTTGAGCCAAATTTAAGGGAACTTTATGCCATATCCTTGTGGCCCTTATTTCTCATGTTTAATCCATCAGCAAATTCTAAGCACCTGACCTACAAAACATCCATCTGTGCTACTGCCACTCTAATTCAGACCACCATCATCTGTCCCCTAAATTACTGCTGTAGCCTTCTAACCAGGTTGCCTGCTTCCTTCGTTGCCTTTCATACTGTTCATTCTTCACAAAGCAGCCACATGGCCATTGAAAAATAAATGAAAGTTCATGTCACAGTCCTGCTAAAAACACAACTATGGCTTAAGATTATATTAACAACAATGTCCAAACTCCTTACTTGGGTTTGCAAATTCCTATGTGATCTGACCCATGCCAACCTTTTGACCTCATTTTAAACTGCTTTCCCTTGTGCTTAGTCATACCTGTCCTGCCTTACAGGATTTACATGAGCTATTTATTGCCTTCATCTGCACTGCACCTCCCCTTACTGTCATGGATTGAGTCCTCAACCTTTAGGTATCTGTTAAATGTCACCTTGGCAGAGAGGCCTTCCCTCAGTGTTTTATAAAGTTGCTATCATTCACCAATTCAGCTGATTAACTAAGGATTATAAGCTCCAGGAGAGAGGGAATTTTGTCTCTCTTGTTCACTGCTATATAATGTAAAATCTGGCATACATTTATTGAAAGAATGAATTAATCTGTTTTATGTAGTAAATGCTTAATAATTAAACTTTGATCTCAAAATTTAAGTCCAGCAAAAAAAAATAACGAATTTTCTTACTTTTCTCTTATTTAATCTAGTTTTATTTTATCTTACTTTTAAAAACTTGTTGACTGAGTTTGAACTAATGCTTTTTTAATCTTTAAACTTCCGTGTCAGAGGGGCACCTGGGTGGCTCAGTTGGTTAAGTGTCTGCTTTAGGCTCAGGTCGTGATCTCGGAGTCCTGGGATCAAGTCCCATGTTGGGCTCCTTGCTCATAGGGGAGCCTGCTTCTCCTTTTCTCTCTGCTCCTCCCCCTGCTTGTGCTCTCTCTCTCTCTCACTCTCTCTCAAATGAATAAATAAAAATCTTAAAAAAAAAAAGTTCCTACCAGAAGCAAAAGCCCTCTTAAATCTTCCTTTTGTCTCAACACTGTATTTAGTTGAGTAGTCATTTGTAAACATTTCTCAGATGACTACATTCTGAAAGTAAGGGATAATTTAATATTTCACTTTGTGCCTTGTCCACTATTTTATTTTCAGAGCCATAAATATCATTATCAAGCCAAATAATTCTCACTGGGAAAACTGAAGTGCTATTAAATGTTTTTTGTTTTTGTTTTTATTTTTTTCACTAGCAGAGATTACTTGACATGTTGACATGCCATGGAACACCTCTTACTTCCTTGACAGAGCTTAGAAATAATTACATCAGTAGCATGGACTAAAACCCTCTGTTTTTTTCTTAAGACTAATTAGCTACAGAGTTATTCCAGGTCTAACATGTGGTTGTTACTTAGAATGCAGCAAATATGTGAAATAGGAATGAAACAATTGAAGGTGAGAACTGTTTATATGTGATGGCTTTAATTTATTTTTATGTAATTGAATTATAATTGAATCTTTTCAGAATTATGAACAAGAAAAATATACTCTTCAGAGAGAAGTTGAGCTTAAGAGTCGAATGTTAGAAAGTTTGAGCTCTGAATGTGAAGCTGTTAAACAACAACAAAAAACACACTTGGAGCAATTGAAAGAACAACTGAGCAGAAGCCATGGACAAGAAGTAAATGAACTAAAAAATAAGGTTTGGATTGGATATCTATGTATGTCAAAACAAAAATGTTTCATGCTTATGGAGTTAGCAATATGTAAATTTTAGGTAATGAAGATTTTCTTAATGCCATTTATACAAAATAGTTGAGATCAAGGCTCTATCATCATAATATTGGGAGTGGGAACACTGAGAAACAAGAGTTTACCTAAGGGAATTATATTAATAGCATTCTACTAATTAAATACAATTATTTAATTTCAGTAACTGGATATTTGTTACAGAATTTTTGTTTAGTGAAAAGCATGACCTTCTTGCTTGTAGTGCATAGTATAAGCAGTCCCCTTTCAGAAAGACCAATCTCCTACCTTTCACCGAAAGGAGTAATCTTTTGTAATCTTAAAAAAGAAACCAATAGTTTATTGTAAACTAATGTACATTAGAATTGATACTTTCTAGTTTGGTTTTTGAAGATAAGCTAATGACATACGATCTGCCTCTTAGAACTCAGTAAGGAAGGTACCATTATTGTCTGTGGGTAATAGGTGAGAAAACCAATGTTTAAACAGATTGAGGAAATTGGACAAAAATTGCAGAAATCAGTTAAGATTTGAACTGAAGCTGCCTGATTCCAAAGCCCATGTCATTATACTTAGACTAATGACATGTTACACTGGCTTTATTTCACGCATTAAAAACAAGTTATTCATTCTTTTTTGGTTACCCCCAACTATCCAGTTCCTTCAGGTTTAAAGGAAACTGGAACTTTTATCATGGCTCTTCTTTGTATAGAGTCCATACTTTTAAGACTCTTCTCTACAAAACCTTACCTGAATTTCAGCCTGTTTTCTAATTTTCCATATTTTATGTAGCATCTTTTAAGATTTTTCCATATCTGTACCACCTTTATTGTTAATTAATTTCTTTAAATTGACTCTGTTTTTAAATATTTTCTCATTTTAAGTAATGATATCAATGAAATTATATATTTAAGCTGGTTGTATTTTTTTCCTAAATTGTAGTCAGATGAACATGGCTATCAAAATGCACTTTCATGTAATACTTAGAATCATCTTGCATTCGTACTGGCAAACAGTAATCCACCTTGTTTGAAACTAATCTGAGTTGAGACACCAATGACTGATAATGATGCCTTCCTCCCCTCCCCCTGCCTTTTTATTTTCATTTTAGCAGTGGCTTTCATTACCTAAACAAAAAAAGAGTAATGTAGGAAATACTCACAATCTGAGGCAAGGCCACTTATATAAGAGATGGCTTTTTGGCAGAGCAAAGACTAAATTAGTCAAAAAATATTTTCAGTCTTATGGATGTTCTCAAATCACCTCTGCCAGAATTTTGGAGTTATATTTGATATCTTTAACTTCTCCCTTTCTTTTTTTTTTTCTTTCTTCTTCTTCTTTTTTTTTTTTTGGGAGAGCGTGAGCAAGCAAAAGAGCAAGCATGAGCAGGGTTTAGGGGCAGAGGAAGGGAGAGGAGAAGCAGACTCTCCCACTAAGCAGGGAGTCTGACCTGGAGCGCAATCCCATGACCCTGGGATCATGACCTGTGCCGAAGTTAGATGCTTAACCAATTGAGCCACCCAGATGCCCCTTGCTTATTTCTCATAATTACTCCATGAGCTGGTTTTAAGAACTTGATCTACAAAGTATCCATCTTTGCTGCTACCATTCTAGTCCAGATTACCATCCTCTCTCCCCTAGACTAGTGTTGTAGCCTTCTATCCAGGTAGGCTGCTTCCATTATTGCTATTCATACTATTCACTCTTCACATTGAAGCCAAAGTGGCCAAGACTCCAGACATACTTTGATTATTTGTATGGACTAGTTGTATGTTTGTAGGACAACACATATCACTGTTTTAAGATGCTTAGCCTTGGCCAGATAGGAAGACTTAATAGTCTCATCAGGCAGGAAATTTAGATAAGTCAGTGATGTTTTTCAGAAGAATAGCCACATTTCAATATAGTTTATTCAGCTGAAAATTTTTTTTTCACCTCATGAAAATAGAAAAGGGAAAACAAGTAAGGAGGCTCTAATTTTTTAAATAGAAAACAGATATCAGGATATAGAATGTTGATATCTAGTTGAAGATAATTCAGTATAGGTGATAATTATAACCCTGGACATCAAGAAGTTTTTTATGGATAACAGAAATCATTTAATGAATGCTAGGCATGGTGCTGAATGTTTTGCCCCCCTGATCTCAGTTGAGAGCCATACAATAACCCAGTAATGGTACATACAATCATTAACACTTTTTACCTAAGAGGAATGAAACGGGCTAAATCTAGGCTTGACTCTAAAACTTCATCCTTCTGCTATAAGTTTATTCCCTTTAAACTATATATTTTTAGTTTTCCAAGATGGAGGACTCTATGAAAGTATAATTAGTTTGTTCATCTTGACTGTCTTACAAAATAGTTATTCTACAATTACCAGAGTAATTTATACTGTAACTGTATATTTTGATGACCTTCAGTTACCTTTTGATTTTTTAAGATTGCGAATTTTTCTTTTTTACTTTAGTTAGAAAAACTGAAAGCCGAATTAGATGAAGCTAGGCTTAGTGAAAAGCAGTTGAAGCACAAAGTAGATCATCAGAAAGAACTCCTCTCATGTAAATCAGAGGAAATGCGAATAATGTCTGAACGTGTACATGAAAGTATGTCTTCAGAGATGCTGGCTCTTCAAATTGAACTGACTGAAATGGAAAGTATGAAGGTAATTGTTATGGCATGTATGTTCTTTGTTTTTTTTTCTTTTTTTCCTTGCATATTTTTTACATGTTTTTGTTATAATCCTTAGATAATTTTAAGGTTGAAATATTTTTTATCTTAACTTTGATGTTACTAATTAAAAAGTATTTTATAGAGTTTTTAGGTGGATTATTCATTCATAGTAAAGCTATAGATTATTTGGTTATGTAAAGCAGATTACCTTTTTGTAAAGCAGATTACCTAGATTAATGAAACCTCTGGAAGAATTTAGAATCATTAACTCTGATCCTAGTTTGTGTCATAAAAGCCCTGTATAAAACGTTGATTTCCTGGAAATTGATATGCATATGAATGTAGATTTTTTTCATTGCAGGCTGAGGTTAATTAAAAATTAAAGGCTTAAATTTATAGGAAAGAAAGATAGCTTTTCATTTGGCTCCCTGCTGAAAAATTTAGTAATTTTTATTCTTTTATTATGCATCTTACAACTGTTGACTAACTTTTCATTTTGGTTGTAAACCACTTCTGATAGATAAACTGAGCAGCTGCTAAATGAAAGATTACTTAGGAGAATTTCCTCTTTTTCAATTCCTATCGAATAGACCACCCTCAAAGAAGAAGTGAATGAACTACAGTACAGACAAGAACAACTAGAACTTCTTAGTACTAATTTAATGCGCCAGGTAGACCGACTTAAAGAAGAAAAAGAGGAGCGAGAGAAAGAAGCAGTTTCTTACTATAATGCCTTAGAGGTACTATGATTAGAGTAACATTATCTTTTCCAATAATAATAAGTTATTTCCTTTCTAATCTAACCTCTATTAGCTAAATTGTTTTCTTTCAAATTTAGAAAGCTCGTGTAGCAAATCAAGATCTTCAGGTGCAATTAGACCAGGCACTCCAGCAAGCCTTGGACCCCAATAGTAAGGGCAACTCTTTGTTTGCAGAGGTACGTAACAAATACTCCATTGATTAAATTGGCATTTCATTTAATACAAGAGTAATGAAACATTAATATTTTCTAGGTGGAAGATCGAAGGGCAGCAATGGAACGTCAGTTTATCAGTATGAAAGTGAAGTATCAGTCACTAAAGAAGCAAAACGCATTTAACAGAGAACAGATGCAAAGAATGAAGGTATAGCATTATCACCATTAAAGGTTTATTAAACTGATTTTGTATCTGCATTATGTGTACAGATATATCAAAGAAAACATGTTTTCTTCGGGGGGGGCAAAACATTCAGCACCATGCCTAGCATTCATTAAATGATTTCTGTTATCAATAAAAAATTTCTTGATGTCCAGGGTTATAATTATCACCTATATTGAATTATCTTCAACTAGGTATCAACATTCTATATCCTGATATCTGTTTTCTATTTAAAGATCTTTGTTATATCTAGAACTGCATTATTTTAGAAAAATATCTTTAGATTGACTAAAAGATCTATCATATCTATTTCAAAAAATTAATCCTTTAGTATATATTTAGTAGTAGTACAGTTAGCATCCATTGATTTTTTTAATGGTTACTCAATAGCTTTGTGATTTATTTCTTTTTTAATGGTTACTCAATATATTTCCCAGAAATATATAAATCTTTGTGTAGCAGAGAAAAAAAATTTCACAAGTTTTTATTTCCAGCTGTTGGCCTGGCATTTCTTAGCACAGGCCTGAGATTCCTACTTCAATAAAAACTAGCTCTCTCACATTCTTCAGTTCTCCTGCAAAGGCTTACTATAGAGTGAGGTTTGGATATCTTTTTCTTGCAGTTCCTCAAGTCAAGCATATAGGCCTATTTAATTAAATTTTTTTTTTATTTAAATTCAATTTAATTAACATATATTGTATTATTAGTTTCAGAGATAGAATTCAGTGGTTCATCAGTTACATGTAACACCCAATGCTCATTTCTTCGAGTGCCCTTTTTAATGCCCATCACCCAGTTATCCCATCCTACCATCCACTGCCCCTCCAGCAGCTCCCAGTAGGCCCCTTTAATTTTAAGAGTTTTTTGGTCATCATTTTAGCCAAACAGACAGTAACAGAAAAACATGCAGAAGTTGTAAAGATTGTAGTATAGTACCAGATTTTAAAATCCTGATTCCTGAACTGTTATGCCTAACTGGTAACTGGGAGTCTAGAGGGCTTTCTGCCTCTTATTCAGGGTGGTGAGATTTAAAAATAGGAAAAGTTAGTAATGAAATTTTGTGTTAGATCAATTTGGGACTGACTCCTATTTCTATCACTTGCTACCTGTGTGACCTTGGACAAGCATTTTTACTTTTCAGAGTATCATCAGTCATCTCGTTATAAAGTAGATATGATAGAACCTGCTTCTTAAATTGTCCTGGAATTAAATGAAAGCATAGTAAAATGCTTATACAGTACTTGGCATATAAGAAAGTACCAATTTAACAAACAACTCTGGTGTTTAAGGATTTCAACAATACTGCCTGGTTTACCAAGACTCTCCCCTATCCAGGAATGATTTTTTTGTAAATTTTCTCACATTTGCTTTTTGCTTTCTTTCAGTATTTATTGGGCTACTATTATTAATCTCCCAATATTCCCATGATATTCCAAGTTATCTTTAGAAACAAGTAGCATCTGAGTTTTCTTAGACTCCAGTCTGAGGCAGGAACAAACAATGGGTCCTTTTTTTTTAAAAGATTTTATTTATTTATTTGACAGAGAGAAAGAGATCACAAATAGGCAGAGGGAGAGGGGGAAGCAGGCTCCCCGCTGAGCAGAGAGCCAGATGCGGGGCTCGATTCCAGGATCCTGAGATCATGATCTGAGCTGAAGGCAGAGGCTTTTAACCCACTGAGCCACCCAGGCACCCCAGAAAGTGGGTCCTTGAAAATGTTAAAAGTCATCTTTCTATCTTCATAACCACAACTAACCACAACTGCAACCGTATTATCATTGCTTGCTTTACTGAAAACTATTTTTAAACTATTGGCAATTTTTAGAACTCCGGAAATTTCTGGAGGCAGAAAGGAATGGTAGTTTTAGATTCCAGTTAATTTCCCTTCAGTTGGTATGTAACTCCAGGTTTAGATGGAATCGTAATTAGGTAAGTTGATTGCTGCTATTAAAAAATAAATGTATTTGGGGCACCTGGGTGGCTCAGCTGGTTGAGCGACTGCCTTCGGCTCAGGTCATGATCCTGGAGTTCCGGGATCGAGTCCCACATCGGGCTCCCTGCTCTGAGAGGAGCCTGCTTCTCCCTCTGACCTCTCCCCTTTCATTTTCTCTCTCCCTCTGTCTCAATTAAATAGAATAAATCTTTAAAAATAAATAAATAAATAAATAAATAAATGTATTTGTATTTTTATTGAAGATTCCCACGGTATCCTTAGAAGTCTTTACCTTTGTTTTCCATCCTTGTCATTTGTAAATCTCGTCATTATAAATGTGAGTAGCTTAATAATTTCCTCCACTTAGTACTATTGAAGTTAATCAAAATTTTTGAAAAACTCCATCAGAACCTTAATGACAGTGCATATGATGAGTAAAGTACAACATTACAGCATTTGGACAGGTTTATTTACCAGTTAAGTGATGCTTCTGGATCATAGCCATTCAGTTCAATTTTATGTTTCTTTCTTTTTTTTTTTTTAAAGATTGTATTTATTTATTTATGACAGAGAGCAAGAGAGGGAACATAAGCACAGGAGAGCTAGAGAGGGAGAAGCGGGCTCCCCACCAAGCAGGGAGTCCGATATGGGGCTCGATCCCAGGATGCTGGGATCCTGACCTGAGCCGAAGGCAGAGACTTAACGACTGAGCCATCCAGGACCCCAGTTCAATTTTATGTTTCACAAAAGTACAAATAATTGTTACAGTTGTCAGATATTACTTGTAAGTACTCAAATAAGTACTCAAGAGTTATATCTGTGACTAAACTTCTTGGTATAAATATTTTCAAATTATTAGATTATTAAAGTAGACATAGCTAGTTTAGTTTCCAAACTGAATTCAAGGTGACATAGTACAGAATATGCGTTGTACCAAAATATAGTTATCAGAATCTTCTTTCTGATAACTTTCCTCTACTCAGTTCTCTGTGTGGGTGTTGGGTAGTAATTTGTTTTTTTTTTCTAGTTACAAATTGCCACATTGCTACAAATGAAAGGGTCTCAAACTGAATTTGAGCAGCAGGAACGGTTGCTTGCTATGCTGGAGCAGAAGAACGGTGAAATTAAACACCTCTTAGGTGAAATTAGAAATCTGGAGAAATTTAAGGTACATATAACCCTTTCAATAATGCAGCCAGATTTGGTTTGAATATCTTAAATCAGTTGACCCTTGAACAACACGGGGGTTAGGGATGCCCAACCCTGTGCAGTCAAAAATCTGTATAACTTTTGACTCCCCAAAAACTTTACGAGTAGCTTACTCTTTACTGGAAGCCTTACTGATAACAGGAATAGTTGATAGACACATATTTTGTATGTTACACATATTAAATACTGTATTCTTTAAGTTAGAGAAAGTAAATTATTATTAAGAAAATTATAAGAAGTATATTTATAGTACTCTACTGTGAAAAATTCCCATATGAGTGGACCTGTGCCATTCAAACCTGTATTGTTAAAAGACACATGGATTAACTTAATTTGTTATTTATGTTAAGTAATAAGAATTGTTATTTTCTGTAGAGCTTATATGAAAGTACAGAATCTAAGCTTTCTGCCAACTCTGGAGCTCCGGAAGATAATACCTATTATACAGATTTACTTCAGATAAAGCTTGACAACTTAAAGTAAGTGTTGGGTGCTTAGAAAGGTGGACATTCATTCTCTTGACTTATAATAAGTAGTGTTAGTGACTACAAATTTTTGTTTTCAAATTGCCAAAAGAAATTCCAGAAGAGAAAAGCAACAAAAATATCTTTGTGTAGCAAATAAGATATAGTCAAGATATAGTTAGTGCTGGTTATTGAAGAAAAAAATACTTTCAACGAATAATTACATATTTTTATTTTTCCATGTTTAGCATTTTAGACTGGTAAGTGAAAAGAACTTTGACATAGGAAATGTTCTTATAATCTAAATTTTTCAGGAACAAATATCATCTAATTTGAAACTTGAAATTATTTACACATGTATTAATGTGGAAAGAATATTTTCCTCCTTTCCTTCGAAAGATCCATGACATTTTTTATTTGAAAGTGCTGTTGTTGAAGCTTATTTTGTTTGTTTCTTTGTTACTTAAAACCCCAAGGAAATATATGTTTGTCTAAGAATTCAAATATATAATAAAATATTTGCAATAACAATATATGTCTTACATATATGTATATAAAACACTTATGGATGTTATGTGTTATTTTAATATTCTTTGGTTCTCCCTTTTTTATTTATACAGTAAAGAAAATGAAAGCACTAAAGGTGAATTGTCCATACAGCGAATGAAAGCATTATTTGAAAGCCAACGGGCTTTGGATATTGAGAGAAAACTTTTTGCAAATGAAAGATGCCTCCAGCTCTCCCAAAGTGAAAATATGAAACTGAGAGCTAAACTAGATGAGCTAAAACTGAAGTATGAACCTGAAGGTATGCATGTCTCATATATTTTGTCTTTTAAATTACAAGAAACTCTGAGAAATCATATCAAGTTTTTTTTTCTTACTACAGCTTTATGCAAATCCCATTACAAACTAATTTGTGGTTATGTATCTCAATCTGATAAAACAAATTTACTGCTATAAAATGTGTAGGAAAATTCAAAGAGAACTGAGTACTTGGTATGAATGAATATAATAAATATTCTCTTGGATATCCGTATATTGAAACCTCAATATGGTTTGAAAACCTTAGAGACTGTTCCATTTACAATTGCAACATCTTATGCAATATGTGGAAGAGTTTGATTTTGTTGAAGCAACTGATGTTTGGGAGCTGTACTAGTTAAAACTGTTTTTAGAAAACCTCAAATAATGGAGACTTAAACAAGATAAGTATTATCTTCCTGTTACAGAAGTCTAGAAGAGACATTCTGGTACTGGTCAGAGTGTCACGATCTAGGCTTCATTTACATTGTTCATCAGCATAATCCTTGAGCAAAACTGAGTCATGTGGCCTCACCTACCTATAAGAAAAGCTGAGAAATGCAGTCTTGATTCTCAGGAGCCATGTTCCCAACTACATCTTGGGATTTTCTTTTTTTAAGTGTAACGGGCATCCAATATTCTATTAGTTTCAGGTATATATCATAATGATTTGATATTTATACATTACAAAATGACCCCCCATGATAAGTCTAGTTTACATCTGTCATCATGCAAAGTTATTACAATATTACTGAGTACACTCTTGGGGGCTCTATTATTGAGGAAGACCAGTAGGACAGATATTAGAGGACAACTAGCAAATCTAATCACCGAGGTAGAAAATAGCATTACCATGTGGGTTCTGCATGTTATACACTAAAAAGAGTGATTTTACTGTATGTTTGTAAATTAAAAAATTAAAAGGCCAACAGTAAAACAGCCTAAGAATGCAATGGTTTTTAGACCCATAAAAGGTGTTATTACATGTTTTACGTTATAGATTTTCAGCCAGTTTTTGCCCCTACGCTGTTCACATTCCTAAGAATGTCCTTGTTATTGTCTCAGTGACTCGAGGGATTTTTAACAGTAGTGGGGAGGTTGTCAGCAATAGTGAGGTTTTTTATAGTTTAAAAAGCCTTCTTTTTCATCCTTTTTCTCTTCCCTGATTCTAATAGGCTTTCTTTTTTTTTTTTTTTTTTAAAGATTGTATTTATTTATTTGTCAGAGAGAGAGAGAGAGCACAAGCAGGCAGATTGGCAGGCAGAGGCAGAGGGAGAAACAGGGTCCCTGCTGAGCAAGGAGCCCGATGTGGGACTCGATCCCAGAACCCTGGGATCATGACCTGAGCCAAAGGCAGCAGCCTAACCAACTGAGCCACACAGGTGTCCCTCTAATAGGCTTTCCTAATTAAGAATTATACATTATGAATTTTGAAAATCTGCTGAACTGAACATAGCAGAGAGGGAAGTATAGTGAATCTAGTGATGTGATGTGATCATCTAGTGATGTGATCTAGTGATGAAGAACAAGGAAAAATAATGATTTAAAAAGAACACCAACCCATTGGGACTGGTTGGGCATGGTTTCTCTAACTTTACTTTTTTGGTTTTGAAAATGAAAGACGCATTGGTACAGAGATAGGGAAAAAATATTAGAACAATTAATTTAGTGACCGTAAATAGACCTGCATGGGGATGAATGATGTTATGTTAGGCAGTAGGGTGTAGAAGGCTATTGCTATAGTTTGCATTGAGACATACTATGGTTTGAATTTGGGAAGTATCCATGGTAGAAGTACTTAGATTTTGAATGTATTTTGTGGGCAGGGCTAATAGGCACAAGTTGCTAAAGAGAATTTGACTTGTTCTTTGCATGTAATCATTACAACAAACTATATTAAGTGGGGTGGATGTTTTTAATCCCCATTTTACAGATAAAAAAAAAATATAGCTCAAGATGTTAAGTACTTCCCCAAAGTCATCCAGCTGCAGAGTCCTAGTGTGGAAATTGTATCTTTAAGAATTTGTTCCTTGACTCTTAGCCACTCTATCCTTTCTTACCTCCACACTGAGGTCTTATAAAGCCCCATGTAACTTTTATCACAATATCAGAACATAGACATTTTCATTGCAAGAACTAAATCTTTTGAGTTCCCAAGGAAAAATTTATAGCCAGATAATCTTTAAAAGATATAGTTAGTGAAGTCCAGGAAAAAAGAAAGGATAAAAGATTTCAATAAGGAGATAAGTGGGTTTCAAAAGATGGAAGAATAGGAAAGGAAAAAACTATATATGTAGTTCTGTCTTTGTGTTTATTGTGTCTTTGTTTTGACTTATTGACTGAATATATTTTTAATGGTTTTATTCTCAGAGAAAATTGAAGTGCCTGCACCCAAAAAGAGGCGGGAAGTCCTGCCTGTAGATATAACCACTCCTAACGATGTATGTGCCAAAATTGCTGTTGGGGAAGAAGTTTATAGATTACCACCTCAGAAAGAGGAGACCCAGTGCTGTCCCAGCATTTCTGAAGATAACTTGCAGTTAGAAAAGACAGTTTCTATAAATACACCAGGAATTAATCTCTCTCCACACAAAAGTCTGCCCATGGACATTCAGCCAAAGAAGGAAAAGAAATGTGTGAAACTTATAGGAGTTTCAACTGACTCTGAAGCCTTAAGTGAAAGAAGTGGAAACACCCCAGATTCTCCCAGGTCAGTGTCCTCTTTTCTTCAGGGCAACCAGCAGGCCTCTCCATCTCTTCTCTATCGCTGCATGAACTGTGCTATCTGTTTCTTTATCTATTTTCTTAGTATTGCATGTAGTATAATTCCACAGTTTCATCTACCTACCTTCAACTTTTCTAAAACTTTAAGAAAAACTAAAATGATTGCAAAGGGAAAAGACTCCTGAATAAGGGAATTACTTTCAAAAGTTACACTTTCAAAAGTTACACTTTGCTCTTTCATGAAACAAAAATATCACAGTCTAGTTCATCTCTGAATGTTTTGTTGGTTTGAATAAATGTACAGTTAGTTATTTTTTTCCCTAGTTCAAGAGTGGCCATGAAAGAAAAATTATCTTACCTCTTAAAAGGGCTTTCTAGTAGTCTAAGAAATTTTAGCTTTCTCGAAAACTTCTGGTGAAATTTTTTTATGGCTTTTGAAAATGTATATCCTAAGCCTTTACGAATGAGCTTTGATTTTGACATTTTTAAATATCAAAGGTAATTCATTTTCATTTTATATCAAAACTTCAAAGCCTCTATTTTCTGCATATTTGAGTTTGTGACTAAAAGAGAAAATGTCAGACATATATGTGTATAGGACTTAAAGTTTTAAGAGTCTTATCTTTAAAAAAATAATAGAAGTAAGAAGATAAGAGAAAGTGAGTGAAAGAGAAAGGTAGGTAACAGTGGCTGACGTTAGGGTGGAATAAGACACAACAAGCGTGGGGTGTGTACAGCAAGACCAGGGGTAGGGCAAAGAGACATGAATGAAGAAAATGGAGAAGGTAATAAAAAGATGATAAGGGATGTCTGTATGCAGTGGAATAATAGATGCATTTAAAACAAATATGTTCCGATTTTAAAAAATAAGCGTATTGATGTGAAAAGAGCTTGCATTGTTTGCTTATAAAAGGAGATCTTTAAGGTGCTGCTAGGGCTACATGAGTTGTAGATGGAAGGGTACAGAATAAGACATTTTACTAGTGTGCATTTGAATTAATATAGTCGGGTGTTGCTCACCTTTTTTAAAGGGGCTGTTTTGTATGTTTTACCTGATTTTTTTTAATTTAGTCTTCAGTGCTATTAAAGGTGGTGCTCTATAGTGAAAGCACCTCAACAACGTGAGCTGCTGTTAATACTGAGAGAAGTACAGTTGACCCTTGACCAACACAGGTTTGAACTGTGCAGGTCCACTTACATGCAGACTTTTTTCACTAAATTCATTGTTGTAAATGTATTTTCCTTATGATTTTCTCTTATAACATTTCTTTTCTCTAGCTTTACTATAAGAATACAGTGTATAATATATATACAAAATATGTGTTAATTGATTGTTTTTGTTGTGAGAAAGGTTTCCAATCGTCAGTAGGCTATTAGTAGTTAAGTTTGCGGGGAGTCCAAAATTATATAAGGATTTTTGACTATATAAGGGTTGGTACCCTACCCCCTGGATTTTCAAGGGTCAACTGTAATTTATTACTCCAGTCCTTGAATTTTTATATAATAACATTGTAAGTCTCAAAAAGTAAAAGTTTAATATTCTCAATGAAAAATACCTTCAAATGAATTTTGTCTCTCTCTCTCTCTCTCTCTCTCTCTCTCTCACACACACACACACACACACACACACACACACATACATACATAGAGTTCCAAGTAGTTCTGAAATGAATTCAATAGGTTATGCTCATATATATGTGATTCATTGTGTAAGTGTGCTTGACCATTGTATATTTCTGGAAGCAAAGTTCCAGAATTGATCAGTGCAGACCTTGATATCTGTGTTGTCTTCATTTCTTTTTTCTGCCTTTTTTTTGCTTGATAAAAGTTAATTAAACAAATGTATTTAGCTACTTGTTTGACTCAAATTAAGTAGCATGTTGGAATTTTGTCTGGCAAATTAAACAAAAACAAATAAAATACCACAAAACATTTGTTTTTGTGTATGTGTGAGTCCATCTGCTACCTTAGACATTTCCAACCTTTTGCTCTCTGCATGATTAACTTAGATGCACAATCCAATGATAATATTGTAACAATAAATATGGGTTTACTGGGGACTACACTATTGCATGCTTTATAAATTTAATTGATGCTCTTGCTATAAAATCTTTATAAACCTTTTAAAATATTTCTCCACTGTTTATTTTTTCTTAAATTATTATTCTGTTAGTTGAAATTCCGTTTAAGTTTTGGTTTTTGTTTTTTGAGACAAATTGGTATGTATTCATGCAGCCCAGGTTATCATGTTATTTTTATCTTGTGTTTGCCTTTTGTATGTCATGTTAATATTAAAATTGTGCTCTAGCATTTAAATTTTTTTATTAGGTGTATTATCACAATAGACATTATATTTTAATTCTTTAGGCTTTGTCATGACTTTTATCAACCTTAAAAATATCTTTTTAGGCTTTGAAAAAATTAAGTCTGTTGATATAAAAAAGTTTCTTGTAGAGAGGCAGTGACTTAGTTCTTAATGGTATTCGGATCAACTATAATTTTTTCCTCATATGCATAAAAGAATTGATCATGTCTCATTAGAGGCCCATTGTATGAGAGGTTTGTTTCTTAATTTTTTTAACTGCATTTAAATTCAGAGTGAATGCTTTAATGCCTGTAGGTTAGCTGCTGAATCAAGGCTTCAAAGAGAAGTTAAAGAAGGGAAAGAAACTGCAAGCAAATTGGAAAAGGAAACTTGTAAGAAATCACACCCTATTTTATATGTGTCTTCCAAATCAACTCCAGAGACCCAGTGCCCTCAGCAGTAAGGACTTTTCTTTAATGAGAGTAAGGTACCACTTGGCCAAAAAAGTTGATTTGGAGCTTAGTTAAAATTGTTTTTATCTGAAATACGCAGCATTGTAGATTAGTTCTTTCTACCTGTTGTGCTAAGACCTGGCATTTTCATATTCCCTTGATCAAATGTTCAAAATTTGATTGTGATTCTAACCAGAAGAGTTCCTTAAATGATGACTCTTCATGGAGCTTCTATGAATTACAGTGAATAAACTCATAACTGAAGGAAAGTGTTACAGATCTATTTGTTGCATTGTATATGGATTTTTTAAGTGTTACTAATGCATACCTTCAAAGTCACATATTTAAAAAGAGAATACAAAATTAACTATTAACTATTATATTTTCCTATATACTTTTTAATGAACTTACTTAGTCTTTCACTATATTATGAAAACAGAAAACTTGGTTTAAAAATATATATTATATAGTAACTGAGTTTTGTCAGTGTTTTAATTAGCTATGTCCATCTTTGTATCCATGTACATGATTTAAATTTTATGTCTCAAGTATATGAAAAATATGATTTTGAAACTTAAAATAAAACTGAAAAAATTTATCCCCTTTTTAAATTTTTTTACTCTGGATAGATAACACATTATTATCAAAAGGGGATAAAAGAAAGAAAATAAAACTTCATGGATTCTTAATTCCCTGGCACATATTTTTATATATATACATATATAATTTATATAATTATATTCATATATAATATATATTTTTAATTCTAAACTTTCTAAATAAAGATACTTTTTTTTCCTTTAAATGATTATAGCCTGGGTTACAACTTAATTTAATATATATTGTAGGTGGATGTATTCATATATAAAGAGAGGGATGGTGGTGGAGGGAGGGAAAGAGTTATGTTAAGAACTTATGTGATGATTATGGAGGCAGACAAGTTCAAAGTCATCAGGTGGGCTAGCAGCCTGGAGACCCAAGGAAAAGACAGTGTTACATACAGTTCAGATCCAAAGGCTGTTTGCTGCAGAACTCTCTCTTGCTCTGAGGAACTCAGTCTTTTGTTCTAAACAGGACTTGCCCTAATTGTACACAGAGACCCACTCACATTACGGAGTGCAAACTACTCAGAGTCCACAGATTTAAATGTTAATCTCACCCAAAAACACTCTCATAGAAATATCCAAAATAATGTTTGACTGCATATCTATGCTCTGCGGCCCTACCAAGTTGACACATACAATTTTTTTTTAAATTCAATGAGCAAAGGTATAGTACATCATTAATTTTTGATATAATGTTCAATGATTCATTAGTTGAATATAACACCCAGTGCTCATCCTATCACATGCCCTCTTTAATGCCCATCATAGTGGTTTAGATAAGTTTATTAAAATATATTAAGTAAAAGGAAATCCCCTCCAACTTGTAAGAAATTAAACTTTTAATTTTCTATGAAAAGTGTACTCTAAGGAATTTAGAGACTTCACATTAAATAATATCTCTTGCAAAAAGAAGTAGCTGAAGGCACCAGAAAATGTACATTTTAACATGAGGATAATAACAACTAATTGACTGTATTCGTTGTATATTATGGAATGTAAATCCATTCCTTTCAATATTGAGTTTTTACTATGAGCTGTGTGCTGGGGGAATAAAAATAACCCTTTAGAATTCACAGTTTAATAGACCCACGTAGATGAGTCATGGTAGTGCTATTATAACTAGTAGTAAGACTTGTATTTAACATTTGAATAAATCTAATGTCCGGGCATTCTTTAAGTCCTTTCATGTATTTCCACATTTGGCTCTCCCAACATCTCTGTGAGTTAGATATTGTACTTAGGTATTCTCATTTTATAGATGAGGAAGCCAAGGTCAGAGAAGTTACTCGTCCAAGGGCACAGTTGTTATCAGGTGATGAAAAACATGTGGTAGAGGTTGTTAATAGCAGAGTATACAGAGTCCTGTAGGAACAGAGAACGACACAAGAAACTGCCTTTAGGTTTCTTATGTTTTTGTCATCTTTAAGATTGTCTCAGAGGTTTATTAAGGCATGGAGAGAATAGCACTATAGGTAGAAGAAATAGCTGTTCAAAGAATAAAGGCGTTTAACAACATTTCTAATCTTATAGGTAAATTAAGCAACTGTGATTAAAGGTTGAAGAATAGGGATGACAAGAAAACCTTATCCACATACCTTCTGCTTTATCATCCTTAGAAACTGAGGCAATCTGCTGAGTGTTGAGTGTTTTAAGAATATATTTTGAAAACTGCTGTAGATGATAGGAAGCCACTGAATAATTGATATAACAAAGCACTTATTGAATAAATTGAAAAGGTTGAATGAATTACTGAAATTATTCATAGTAAAAACACTCTAGAAGCATAATGGAAAATTGGATTAGAAAAAGATAAGAATGGAGGCAGGAAAGACTAGTTTGACCATTTGATTATTCCAGGTAGGAAATACAGATGGGAACTAAGGCAGTGGCAGTGAGAATGAAGACTGGTGGTTGGATTCGAGATACTGTTTAGAGAAGTAAAGCGGTCAAGAGGTGTTGGTAAAATAGGATGTTAGACTTTGGGGTAAAGGATACATCTGATGTGAGTGGGTTAGTGGTGGTATTAACAGAAAATAGGAGTGGGAGATTTTTCAGTTTTGAGGAATACTTTTATTGAAGTACCCATGGGATGTCCATGTTTGGGATAAGGGTTGTATTCATTTCTTTATGTAATCAAAAATAAGTCTATTTATCAAATGTTTATTTTTGTAAGGAAAATGTAAGACTAACTTATAACTCTATTCTAATAGACTTTTTGGAGCTAATTTTTTATTGATTTGCTAGGTGTTTTACCTATGTTATATCTCTTAATACCACATAGTTTAGCATAATAGTTAATGTTGTTGCCCTTATAGTTAGACAGTCTGAATTGAAATCTCAACTTCTCCACATAAATGTTAATTAGACATGGGCACGTTTATGACTCTGGGAATAGTTTGTTTGGGTAAATTTTTTTAAAAATACTTAAATATTTTAATAATTATATAAATATGTGGCTCCAGAGTAAAATCTACAGAACAAAAGTGTATTTAAAGAAATCTAGCTTCTGTTTGTGTTTCTTCCTTTCCCACCAAGAGGCACTTAAGTTTTATGGTTTGTTTTTCCTTTTTTTTTCTTATTTCATTCTTTTTTCTTATTCCATTTTTTTTTCTTATCTATAGAAGATATAGACAGGTAAATTTGTAGAATCTTCATCCTCTTTCTTAGACAAAAGTGGAATACTGAGTAATGCCAGAGAAAAATTGTGGATGGGAAACTAAAAATGAATCCCTCCACAAAATCAGCCAATAAACTGACAAGGATTATTAGAATTAACTTTACTGGACTCTGGAAACTAATCAAGGGCCTAAAACAATCAGGTGAACAATTAAGAAAAATAAGTGAGTTTTGGCATTTGAGGAAATTTCTAATGAATGACTTGCTGACTACTAAGCTAATGGAGCAGAGACTTCAGTGGCCACACACAACAAAGAACACAAGATTATACAGAATTGGTGCAGAAAATTCATTTCAAAATCACAGAAACAACTAAGCAGTTATAACAAACTCTGGGGAGGGGGAATATATAATTTCCAGAGTTGTCACATGGTGTAACACTAGAAATGCCCAATTTTCAACACAAAATTTCAAGGCATGCAAGAAATAAGCATGGCCAATATATGGGGGGAGAGGATAATAAACTATAAGGAATCCCAGAAATTGGACTTACTAAACAAAAACTTTTAATCAATAATTTTAAATATGCTTAAATTGCTAATGGAAACTTTAAGAATAATGCCAAAGAGAGCCTAATCAGCAAATTGTAAAAAGGAACTAGATAGAGATGCTGGAGTTGAAGAGTACAGTAACAGATGAGAAACACTGGAGAGATTCACCAGCAGATTTGGACAAGTAGAAGAATCAGTGAACTTGAAGATCGGCTAATTGAGATGATTCAGGCTGAATGAAGAGCAGAGAGAGGAGTATGAAGAGAAATGAACAGGGCCTAAGAGACCTGTAGGACACTATCAAGTATAGCAACATTTATGTAAGAGGAATCCTAGAAAGAGAGAAAGGTACAAAAAAGATATTTGAAGAAATAATGGCCCCCAAATTTCCAAAATATGAAAGACATTCATATATGAATGAACCAAAGATAGCCTCTGCAAATTGGTTCCTAGTTTGTTTATTTCTTTACTACAGACCAAGACCTATAAGCTCAAAAGCCCCAGCAGTGCCAACCAACTTCAAATGTTTATATATCAAATTATTTAAAAGTAGCCCAAATAAGCAGATTCTTAGCCGTTTAGAGCTTGTGTCCTCTGCATACCCTGCAAAACTGACCACATTAGTTGTTGCCTAATAAGAGAGGGCCTTATGGTTATAAGGTCCTAAGCTGCTGTTGCTCTTCAAATCTGTCACGGAGACTCCCGTCATCTTACTGAGCAATATTACCTAGACATGTAAGCTTTCTCTTCAGTCCCTTTCTCTGCTAGGAGTTTCATTATGCTCTTCTTTTTATTATTATTATTATTATTATTTGATTTATTTGAGAGACAGAGAAAGTGAGAGAGAGCGTGAGAGGAGAGAAGGTTAGAGGAAGAAGCAGACTCCCCGTGGAGCTGGGAGCCCTATGTGGGACTCGCTCCTGGAACTCAAGGATCATGACCTGAGCCCAAGGCAGTTGCTCAACCAACTGAGCCACCCAGGCGCCCTATGCTCTTCTTCTTGATGTTGGCCCCTGCCTGTAGCTTCTGGACATTCTCATGCTGTGAGGGACTTCCTCACTCAGGCAACACTATCTAGGTGCCACCCAGTAAAGCTTACTGTGTGTGTTGACTGCCATTCATGGTTATATCATTTTTTTTCTTGATCAGTCTCCAAATCTCTCAAACCTCCTTTAAACATGAATTTACACATCCAGGAAGGACATAATATAATCGTAAAATCCATCGAGAAGATCGGACAATAGTAAACATTCACCTAGCAAGAAAGCCCCAAAATACATGAAGTAAAAACTAAAAGAATTGAAGAGAGAAATAGATAATTCAACAATAATCATTGAAGAGGTTAGCACCCACTTTCAATAATAGAATTAATATAAACAAGGAAGCAGAAGACTTGAGTAACACTATAAACCAATTAGACCTCACAGAAATATAGAACACTCCATTCTACAATAGCAGAATACATCTACTTCTCAAGTGCACATGGAACATTCTATACCATAGACCATATGTTAGGCCACAAATCAACTCTCAATAAATTTGAAAAGTTAAACTCAGAGAAAGTATCTTCTCTGACCACAATGGAATAGAATTAGAAATCAATAGCATAAAGGAAACTGAAAAATTTGCTAATATGTAGAAATAACACAGTTTTAAGCAGCCAGTAGATCAAAGAAGAAATCACTAGGGAAATTTAAAAATACTTTTCGATGAATGAAAACGATTTTTTTTTTACGATAAAAAAAACTTAGGGGTATAAGAAAATCAGTACTTAGAAGGAAATTTGTAGATATAAATGCCTACATTGAAAAAGAAAGATTTCAAATCAATAACCAAGACTTTTATTTTGAAAAAGTGAAAAAGAAAACTAAACTCACAGAAGGAAGGAAATCAAGATTAAAGCAAAGATAAGGGTAGAAAAACAACAAAGAGAATCAATGGAACCAAAAGTTTATTCTTGAAATGATTAGCAAAATTGAAAATGTTTAGCTAGACTGACCAAGAAAGAAATGAGAGAAGACTCAAAGTACTAAAGTAAGAAATTAAATTGAAGACAATATTACTGATCTTACAGAAGTAAAAAGGATTATGACAGTACTATTGACAATTGTATGCCAACAATGTATCCTAGATGAAATGCTCAAGTTCCTAGAATCAAACTATCTAAACTTATTCAAGAAGAAATAAAACTCTGAATAGAACTATAACAAAAAAGAGAGGGACTGAATTAGTAATTAAAAAAATCTCAACAAAGAGAAGCTTAAGATCAGATGGTTTCACTAGTAAATGCTACTAAATGTTGAAAGAAGAGTTAATACTAATCCTTCCGCTACCCTTCCAAAACACAGAAGAGATCATTTCCTCACCCATTCTATGAGACAAGTATTACTCTGATACCCCAACCAAAGACATCATGAGAAAAGAATACTACAGACCAATATACTTTTTGAATATGTATGCAAAAATCCACAACAAAATATTTGCTAATCCAATTCAGAAGCATTTAGAAAGGATTATGCACTATGATCAACTCAGATTTGTCCCAGGAATGCAAGAACAAATCAAGATGAAAATCAATGTAAAATTACTGTATTAGTGTTCAAGAACTTCCATAATAAAGAACTACAAGCTGGATGAAACAATTAAAATTTACTGTCTCATAGTTCTTGAGACTAAAGTCCAATATCAGTGTCAGAAGGAACATGGATGAGGAAAGAATCAGTGAACATAAAGGTATGCCAATAGAAACATTTAAAACTGAAATGCAAAAATAATGAAAAAGAAAATTAAAAAAAACAAAACCTAGGACAAAATATCCAAGAACTCTGGGACAATTATAAAAGGTGCAAAATACCTGTAAGAGATAACTAGAATGAAAAGAAAGAAGGAAACAGAAAAAAAGTTTTAATATTAATATATTAAAATAATTAATATATTAATAATGGCTGAGAATTTCCCAAAAGTAATGAGAGATACCAAACTATAGATTGAAGAAGCTCAGAGAGCACTAAGCAGAATGAATTTTTAAAAATCTGCCACTAGAACTATAATGAACTGTAAAAAATAAAAATAAAAATAAATTTTTTTTCAAGAAACAAAAAATCTTGAAAGAAACCATAAGGGAAACACATGAATAAAAAACAAAATACCTATAAAGAAACAAAATATGAATCACATCAGACTTCTCTTCAGAAGCCTGCAAGCAGAGAATGCAGGAAAATAAAGTGTTGAAAGAAAAAACCTCACACACTTAGAATTCTGTACTCAGTGTAATTTTCCTCCAAAATGAAAGAGAAATAATTTCTCAGAAAAATGAAAATTGAGGAAATTTTACCGATAGACCTGCTTTGGAAGAAATGTTAAAAATAGTATTTCAGAGAGAAGGAAAAATGATCTAGGTCAAAAACTTGGATATACACAAAGAAAGGAAGAACATTAGACAAGGAATGAATGAAGGTAAAATAAAGTCTTCTATTTTATTTTTAATTGATCTAACAGAAAACAATTTGTTCAAAATAGTAAAGTAACAATGTATTTGGTGATTACAGCTGATACCCAAGTAAAATCAATGACAACATGAACTAAGAAATGGGAGGGAGGAATTGACAATCCTCTGTCATAAGGTAAGTGCACTACCTATGAAGTGGTATAATGTTATTTGAAAGTGGAATTAAAATTAGTTGTAAATGTATGTTGTGAGCTCTAGGTTAACCACTAATGTTTTTTAAAAGTATAATTGATAAGAGAAAAAAGATGGAATCCTAAAATGCTCAAAACCATAGAAGGTGGGCAAAAAAGTGGGAGACAAAAAATGAACAAGGGTGATGAAAATAAAATATTTACAAATATGGTAGATGTTAATTTAGCTGTCACTTTAAATGTGAATGGTCTGAATATACCAATTAAAAGATATCTGTCAGAGTAAATAAAAATAAAGCAAGACCTAACTCAATCTATAATAAACCGACTTTAAAGACTTAGATTAGAAATAAAGGGATGGAGAAAGATAACATTATGTTAACACTAATCAAAAGAAAGGTAGAGTAGATATATTAATTTCAGACACAACAGACTTTAGAATAAGAACAATTATCAGGGATAGAGTCATTACATAATGCTAAATAGGTCAAATCTCCAAGACGGTTTTACAGTCCTTAATACTGTATCTGCATCTAATCATTGTCCAAATATGTAAAGCAAAAACTGATAGAACTGGCGGGAGAAAGAGACATCCATAATTATAGTTAGAGACTCTAGCATCCCTCTGTTATTAATTGACAGACTAGATAGATAGATAGATTTGGATATAGTTGAACTGAATAGCACCTTAATAAACTGAATGTAATTGAAATTTATAGAACAACAGAATACATTTTTTAAAT